>OY728140.1:1437166635-1437749135 GCA_963277665.1 Viscum album
GGATTGGGGATCTTTCTAATGGATGTATGTGAAGTGGGAAGGATGTTATTATGGTGTTATCCCATGGGGCATTGTTATTGGAATGTAAGGACATTTGTTTTTTCCTGAACCCCCTCATTTTATAATTCCCTTAGGAAATCATGGTTACTATATGAGAATTAGTGGGGTTTTTTTCTATATAATATTTAATGCACTGGTTCTCCCCTAGTTGTACGTAACAAATGCCTAGGGGTATAGTCACTAAAGAGACTAGTTAGAGTTATTTGGTTAGTGGATGTGTGATTGTTAGCCTTTTGAAAGTATGTCCACTTTAAATGTCTTGTGATGCCCTATTAGACCCTATGGTTTTGAATCATACTATGTATCATATGTTTTTTTATTTCTTATTGGTATATGAGATTATTATTGTTGGATATACTTCCTTTATTTGTTAATACTCTTATGGTTTAGTCATTATGTTGACTATTTTTTCCAACCATTTATTCTCATTATTTTGGACCTTTTATGGTTGTGTTTTCATTATAGTTTCCCTTATTTTTTTACTTACTTTGATTTGGGTGATTAAAATATTTGAAAGGAAAAATAATGGAACCATTTCAATGTTATAGTTTCATTGGAAATGTTTTGGGAACATTAAAAATCATATATAGGTTTTTTAAAAATCATGATTTTTAAATAGAAATGAGTGACTCTTAAATTTTCATTAGTTTTAGTAAAAACCTTTTGTGGAATGTTTTTTAAATGGTGTTATTTGTGAAAGTTTATTTTCTATGTTCATTTTATTCCCATAACACATAAAATAGAAATAAAAACTTATTTTTCTATAAAAATTTCAAACTAAAAAACATGATTTATTTTATAAATAGAATGAATTAGAATCATGGTGGTTTATTAATGGATTATTCTCACACCCTACATACTCTTGTTGGTGGGTATGTATTCTTTATGTATTTTTTATGATTCTTAAGGTCTTAGCTCTTAGGTCTGATCCAATGTCATCTTTTTTAGGAAGTGGATGGATATAGGTTCATGGTAGTGACCTGTGAGTCACATACAGAAGTTGTTTGAGCCTTTAGCGTCATGGTACTAGTTGGTTCAAGTTTTTTTAAAATTATTTAGATTTAAATTTGTTTTTTAAATCTTCTATTTTAGTTTTTAAATTTTTGTATTAATTTTTTATATATGATGTGCTTTGGATTTATCATTTCAGTTTATCAGTATTCCATGTTGTGATGATTATATTTTGTTCCTTGAGGGTGAAACCATCCTAAATGGTTATTATTGATAAACTTGTAACTTTTCTTTGACCTAAGGTGATTAGGGACACTCCTCAGGTATGTGGATATCGAATTTGGGTGTTGGTTCAGATGGTGTCCCAAGATGGTTCATTACAAAATTTTATTGTAGAAACACAATTTCTACTATTTTGGGTGTGTTTGGTTAGTCTAGAGATGAGGATTGTTATTGGGAATCCTATTAGGGGTGAAGGTGATGGTATGAACTACTCTTCATTACACTGAATCTTGAGTTTCTACGCATTTATCAGCATTGATTCTAAATCAAGAGTTTGGATGTGGATGTTTTTGTTGATTTTTGATGTGTTGAGAAGATTATTTTTACCCCCCCTGATTTTATTAGATGTGTTTGGGGACATAATGGATTTGGTAGTAAATAACAGTTAATATACATAGGTTTCCTATTTAGCTCAAATAATCTGTAAAACTATGTGGTGCTTGTTTATTATAGATCTGCAACCATGACAGTGCATGTTACATGGTTAGAACACAGTTTAGTAGTCGGTGTGACCAAACCATGCCCATTGAAACTTCTCCTATAGAATTTTTTTCCCTATATTTCTTATTATTTTGAATCCAATAGAGTATTACATTGGAATAGTATCCTATATTGGAGTTTTAATTAGGGTTTTTAAGGTAATAAATATGGTTAGATGAAATTTTATACAAACATTTTGATTGGTTTTGTACATTGGGATCTGTATTTTATATAATTGAAATGTTAAGTTCTTTTAATACATTTTATAGTGGCTTTAAAACCAAGTGTATTTTATTTTGAAACTAATCTTAGTAATACATTTTGATTTGAAAATTATTTTTGTTCAAATATGGAATTTTTTGAAACATTTTAAATTCATAACATAGATGTTTTAATAGTTTCTTTATGAAAGTGTTTTACTTGAGATGGTTTATTTCAAAAGTGGGTTTTGAAATTATTTTGGAAAGGATTGTGAGAGTAACCTTTTAATGAAAATTTATATAGTGTTTTTGAAAAACAAGGGGTTTAACCTTTGTTTAAATGAATTTTGTAATCTATGGGTCTTAGTAATGGTATGATGTTTTGAGAAAAGGGTGGTGGAAAACATTTTAGTTTTCAAATGATATTTTTAAGTGCATTGAAATTTTTTCAAAGGATTTTTGGAAATAGTGTTTGTGTTGATCCCCTTGGTTATGAAACTACTTCTTTTATTTTATGATCATGGGTGGTGAGTCTCATGTCTTATCTTGTTTATTAAGTGGATCATAAAAAATCATTAGAAGAAGAGAGAGTATTGTTCTTAGCAATTCTACTTGGCGTTTGTATCCCTTTTAGTGGGGGTATATGACCTATCTATTCATGCCAGCACCAAAACATTAGGCAGATTTGTAAGATACCTCATGGTTTTCAAGGTTTTCACTATTTTTAGGTATTTACTTTTAACCCAATTAATCCTTCAATCAGTGGTAGGTGTTATATATTTTATCGAGTGCTGAGTAGTATTAAAATTCCCAAATGTTAATGTTTAACCATTGTCTATTTATTTATTTGGTTTCAAAATGGGTTTAATTTTACTTTTTTTCTTGAAAGATAGTTTTCACTTAGAATTTCTTATTGGAAATTAAATGATAAGTAGTGATAAGTTTAAAATTTTATGTAGAAATTAAAATGGATTTTTAACTCATTTATGTTGTGAAATTAAATGGGAAGATTGATTTTCAACTTCCAAAGGTTTTTCATGAGTGATTAAATTGATGATTTAATGTTCAAAGTGATTTGGAACTTTTTGGAAAAGTGTTTTAAAAAGATTGTGATGATTTAAAATGTTTAAACCCTTATTGGGTCATATAATAAAATTCTAAAGGGATGTTTTAATCACATTGAAGGTTTTAGAGGAGAATGTTTTTGTTATTGAAATTTTTCTTCCTTGGTTTTATTAGCTCATTTGGAATATGTTTTCCAAAATATATTCCTAGAGTATGGTTTTTAAAAAATGCTTTGAAGTGGGACTTTAACAAAAGAAAAGTTGATATTTTAGTGCTTTGTTAATAATAATATGTGAGTGGTGTTTTAATTAACTTTTAAATTTGATTATGGATATGATTTTGAAACTAGATTTTGGAAAAGTATGATGTTACACCTAGACTTGTTTTTAAGAAAATGTTTTTAAAGAGTCTATACTGAGTTTTGTTTATTACATGGTTTTTAGGAAATGTTTTTTTATAGATGTTTTAAAAAATTGGTTGAGGCAAAGAATATTGATTGTATATTGGTTATTTTTATTTAATCCAAATGGAATAATTTTTTGAAAATTCTTGTATGTGTTTCGAATTTTGAACTCATGTTGTTTTGTGTTTATCATTTGGTTTTTTTGATGCCTTGGGTTTTGAGCTTGGTAACATGCCTTATCGTTTTAGTTGTCTTGCTTTAAATAATTAGGGATTTTATTGTGCTATGAGTTCTATAAGCCTCATTTATTATTTATATGGGTATAATAGACATTTTCATTGATACTTGGGTAATTAGGATGTATGTGGACATTGGGTATTTGAGCACTCAATGGTGTTAGTTTTGTAGGGTTCATCATGGGATAATGTTACAAGTTGAGGTCCTGAATTACCTATAGAGTTAGGTGATCTAGGTCAAGATCTTATGTCATGTGTTATTGTGTAATTCCTTGACGTTATACATTATGGAGGTTAGTGACAAGATGTTTGATGACTCAACCATGTGGTTGTCTTTTTTTAAGTTGGTTTTCCTTTTAAGAATTGAGAGATTGTTTCTAACTGTTCTATGGAGTTTTTTTACAAATTTATTCACATAGTAGAGGACATCATTGAGGTTTTCTTCTTTTATACACCATTGAGAAGTTTTTTATATAGTGGTAAGACATTTTCTTGGTCTTTGTTTCCTTTTGGGTCCTATTCCAGTGAGTATGGTTGTGTTTTTTTAGGAGACATCCGGTAAAATTTTAATTTTAGTGGGTTAGTTTAGAGGAATAATCTTTGATCAAGAGTTTCTTCCTAAGTACCTCTCTAGTTGTTCGTTGTCACTTCCATCATAACTTGAATTTTTATGGGGGTATAATGTGGTATAGTGGGGAGTTTTTGACAGCCTGAGTTATTACATTCTTAGTAGTAACCTTATAGTTGTTTTCTAGTTGATTTTGAAGTGTTCAAGGTTAATATTTTTAGTTTTAATATTTCTTATAGGGGTTCATGGTTAGTATAACTATTTGTAAACCGTGCAATAGAAACCGTGTGACATGTGTTGTGGTTGACAAAGGGGAGCACACGGTCTGTGCATAGCCAGTGAAACCGTGTAAGATAACAATGAAACCTCTAGGTGCTGGTATTAAAGGTGTCCATGTGTCGGGTCGGGTTGAAGGTATTTCAGGGCTTGACCCGAACCAAAAAAGTTCAGTTTGGGTCAGGTCGGATCACATGCTTTATGAGTAGCTAACATGACCCAACCCAACTCATTGGGGTTGGGTTTCCCATCGCATGCCCAAAGGACCTGATCCAACCCAACCCACTGTGGGTCGGGTCAATTCGGGTCGGGTTATATGTTTAGACCCGGCCCAATCTGACCCAACCTGCCCCACCCCAATGGACCCAAACCAGCCACTCAAACCCAACCCCCCCCCCCCTAGACCCAATCCGATAGACCCTTGTTGCCCCCTACTGCACACCAACTTGCATGTACCCCTCCCCCCTGCAGACCAGTCAACCCCCTCCCCCACCCTGCACACTAGACTCAGCCTACCCCACTCCCCCATACGCACCAAACCTAGCCCCCTCCCCCCTACACTACACCCCCTTCCCCCTCCCCCCTCCACACCAGTCACCAGACCCAAGAACCCCCCATCTACCCCTACACAACACCCCTCCACCCCTGCACTACACCCCTGCACTGCACCCCTCCACTAGCCTGCACCAACCTCTTACACCCCTGCCCCCCCTCCCACCATGCACACCAGCCTCCCCCTCCCCCTTGAACACTCCCCCCTACAAACCAGCCCCCCCCCCCCACTCTCCCCATGCCTGCACAATATACCCAACCTCCTCCCCCCACCTACACCTTTCCACTAGCCTACCTCCCCCCCTGCACCCATGCCCCGCCCCCTGCAAACCCCCCCCCCCCCCCCCACACACACACACCCCCCTACAAACCAGTATGCCCCCTACACAACACCCCTCCACTAATGCACCATCCTACAACAACCTCCTTACACCCCTAGACCCCAACCCCCTCCCACCATGCACCCCAGCCTCCCCCCTCCCCCTACAAACCAGCCTCCCCCTCCCCCTGCCTGCACACCAGACCCAGCCTCCCCCCCCCCCACCTACACCCCTGAATCAGCCTGCCTCCCTCCCCCCTGCACCCCTTCCCCCTCTCTCCCTGCACAACACCTACCCCCTACACACTCCCCCTACAAACTGCCCCCCCCCCCCCCCGCACCTCTATAGTAGCCTACTTTTCTCCCCCCTACATACCAGCCTCCCCCTGCAAACCCGCCTACCCCCCCTTCCTGCACACACCAAACCAACCCAACCCCCCCCCCCCCACACACACACACCCCCTCCCCCTGCACACACCAGCCTCCCCCCTGCACACTCCCCCTACAAACCAGCATACCACCTCTCCCCCTGCCTGCCTACACACTAGAGCACACCAGCCCCCCCCCCCCCCCCCGCACTGGCCTGCCTCTCTCACCCCTCCCTACCAGCACACACGAAACCCAGCCTCCCCCCTCCCCCTCCCCCCTGCATACACCATCCTTTCCCTCGCCCATCCACACTCCCCCCTTCAAACCATCCTACCCCCCCTCTCCCCCCCCACCTGCACCCTGCACCACCAGCCCCCCCTACTGCACCCCTGCACCAGCTAGCATCCTGCACCCCTTCCCCAGACCAGACTCTACACTGAATAGTGAAAACATGTAGGTTATATCCACACATATCTCAAAAAAGGAAAAGTAATAAATGTAAAAAGAAGATAATTCAATAAAAACAAAAAAAATTGTATTTGTATTAAATGCATAATACTAAATATTAAATATGTATTCTTTATAAAAATCATCATATAAATATACTTCCTAGTGAAGTCAATCACACCTATAATAAACATGGATAAAACAAAAAATAGAATCTAATTAGGCCAAAATGATAATAAGTTAAGGTTCATATCAGGATTCAGAAGTTCAGATATTCAGAAAATGTGTATGCAACGTATTGGTAAGAAAACTTGTTCACAAAAGAAATTAGCCATCCTCTAAACTTATGAGAGCAGAGACTCCACCATCTTTCACCCTAAATAAGTTAAAAGTTTTTGATAATTTAATATCAAAATTAAGAAGGGAATAAAATAGAATAACAACCACGTTTAACATACAAGTTAAGAATTGATCACACAGATCAATTTCACAAAATATGTAATATAAAATTGGAAGCCTTCAGGGCCTACATCTCTGCAGAACAGACCTACAACAATCACCCAGTACAAATATTTGTCTTAACAGCCATGAAATTTTAAGAAACAACTTAAAAAACACACTCAAAATGATGGCATGAGCCATTTCTCACTAAGCAAGTTTATCATTTTCCAAAATTTAGAAACAAATGTCATGAAATTTCCATCCTTGTAAGTATGTATAAGGTACAGTTAATAAAGTAAAAAAGTTGAGGTTTTAATGAATGTTGATAAGAGAAGGTCCCTATTCTATGAAAGAGAATTAAATTTAAAAAAACCACAGAAAAAAGGAATTAATGCAAGATGGAAGAAGTTAAGAAGGCATGTCAACATCCCAGAAATATTGGTCAAACAAAGAAAGAGTGTTTATTTTGTCCTGATCAATTGGAAAAGGCTAAACAAATTAATAAATAATAATAAAATTCTAAAAACAAAGAAAAAATTTTGGTTTTCTTTCATGAGGAGTGATCCACAAAATATGCATTTAAAAGAAAACTAAGATAGATGAAACAAATTCACCTGAGGAATCAATATCCATTACACTCATAGTAATATCATAACTCTTCATCCATTTATTGATTTTTCTATACATGTCACAAAGAGTATGAAAGAAAGTGTGACATGTCACATTCATAGAACCATAAAACTCAACAGTGCTATCATAGAAAAATTTTATGAACTTGACATATACATGAGCGTGCTCCCATTCATATGTTGGAGGAGCCCCACCTTCACAGATAAGAGAACTCCTAAAACTTTCATCCTCCTCAAGGAAAATAAATACTTTCTCATACTTCTCTCAAACATACAACATAAAGTAACAAGAATTCCACCTAGTAGGCATATCAAGAATTATGTCCTGTTTAATATGAATTTTTAACTCCTCAGCTTTTTTCTTGAAAAGATCCAATCTTGAAGGTGAACTTCTCACAAATGTGCAGGAAACTCTGATTCTAGAAATTTATGTTGATATTTCCTTTAGACCATCACTAAAAATATGGTTTGAAATATGTTCACAACATCTCATATTCATATAATCTCCATTAATAATAGACCCATTCTAATCATTAACCCTCCTCACCAAATAACTGATCGTTGTATTATTAGAACTAGCATTGTCCATGGTAACAGAATTAATCCTTTTAATCATTCATTGTTTCAATGTCTATTCTAATACTCGACCAATTTTTTTCCCTTTATGATTTGCAACAAGAAAAAACCAGATGAGTTTTTTATTTATGATCCAATTATCATCAATAAAATGTGCAGTCACACACATATAATTCAGATTCTGAATTGAAGTACATGTCTCGGTTGTAAGACATACCATGTGAGAGAACATATCAAACATAGACTTACATTTTTCATTCTTTTCCAAATATAACTGCAGGAAATCCCTAGAAACTGTTTGTCTAAATGGAACATGAAATGGAGGTTGAACAACTTCAATAAATTCTCTAAAACCTTGATTCTAAATATATTTAAATGATAAATCATCAATTATTATCATTTTAGCAAGAGCTATTCTGCACTCTTCTTGGTTAAAAATGGGCTTCTAAAATTTTAACTATCTTTTCATCCTCATCTTCACACTTTTTTTTAAGACCAATAGTTTTTTTGACTTTTGTCAATATTTTTGTGTGGATTTTTGTTTCACCTTATCAAATGCCTATTCAAATTACTAGTTCCAGGTTGTTCAGATGTGCAAGCATAATCATTGCCACAATAATTACAAACAGCCCTTCCATTTTTCTTATGAAAATGATCCCAAGCTTCAGAAATTCTAGAACCAGGGGGTTTATGAATTGTTACCTTATTATTAAGAGACCTATTAGTACCATAAATTTCTTCAACTGGTATGAAATTACTCCCCTCTCCTATTACTATTGAATGTGTAGTTGGAGTAGACCCCATCTGACTTTGGGTTCCTGCGCCACCAATTAGAGTATTAAAATCACTTATTTTATCACCACCTACCATGAATCTCTATCCAGATACTATCAGCTCATGGCACACACACCCCGGGTAGAATAAGGTGAGTAAATTTTAAAACCAATATATAGATTTTAAATTACAAATAAAAGTTTAATCAATGATAAAATTTTCAAGAACAAATTTTTTTAAATGATTATAAGGCACATAATTCCATGAGCCCAACATGACACCTAATCAACAACCAAAGCTGCTTTGACCACTACTCATCATCATAAAATCTAGAAATTTACACTGCTAGAACAACCAATATCAATACACCACTATCGACATCGTCGAGGATGAAACACCAAAAAACAATATTATTATTATTAGACCATCATAAAAACTAGGGACAAGAAAACCCTATGCCACCATAAAACACAACTAACTAAAAAACAATTTTGAATCGACTTGAGACCAAATGGCAGTCGAGACCGAACCACATCATCATCATAACATCACAAGACCACCAATAGTAAATAAGGAAACCCCAAAATACCACTATTGAAGGAAAAAATAAAACCCGAATGAAGAAATGAAACCAATTCTAGTCATGCTAGACTCATGTGAAATAAAATTGGTGGATTCTCAACCAACACATCCTAAAATACATAAAAATACCACATCATCAAACCATAATCGGGCCTAGTTGAAGTGAAATAGTTCGAGTAGATGGTTTAATGTGTAGAGGTTAAGTCGAACTAGGTAAGAAGTGGATGTGTGACTAAACCAAAATTTTATAGGAGTATAAAAATAAATTGAGAACTCATAATGTCAAGAAAAACATAATTTAAAAGAATATGATAAAAAGATTCAATTGTTTACCACTAAAACAATGCATAACCGCAGAGAAGGTAGGAGGAGGAGGTGACCCGAGCCAAGCGATTTCTCCCAAATCCCAAACACAATTCCTGAGAAGGTGTCCTATGTAGGAGGAGGCAAGTAAGGAGACCTTTTCTAGGTGGGTTCGGATGTGTGAAAGGAGGCAAGAGGAGAGGAGGATGGAAGAAGGGTTTTTCACTAGCGAATGATAAGATAGAAGAATATAAGGAGAGGGGTTCAAGAAGCTCAATTAAGGAGGAAGGAAGGAAGATATGGGGTTTCATTCATCAATTGTCGAAGGTTTTCCTTCACCGTGAGACGGAAGGTAGGGATCGGGTCGAGGAGAGGAAGGAGGATAGCAGAGGCGAGCGCGATGAGAGAGTGAGGGGGGAGAGAGATGTGACTCATGGCCGAGCGAGAGAGATAGATTATGAATTTTTTTTAGGTCGGCACCCATCGGGTCACAGGTCGGGTTGGGTCTAAATGACTCAAACCTAAGACCCAACCCCGCCGATTCATGGGTTGACCCATTATAAACTTGACCCGAGTTTTTTTCTGTGTAACCCGACCAAACCCGGTCGGGTCTAGTTGAACCCGCCGGGCCAGGTCAGATCTAGAAACCCCTAGTTAGTATAGTTATATTTACATGGATTAATCATAGTTTTAAAAACCATGCGAGGCTTTAGGGGAAAACTTGGGTCTTGTTTTGGGCAGATAGTGGCACTTTCACGGTTGGCACATTGTTTGCCTAATCATGTTGACAAATCATATGAGTTGTCTAAGTAATTAAAATTTTAGAATTTCTAATTTTTACCTTAATGGATTTAACTCCACTTGTCCCTTTATTTCTCCCCAAACATAAACATGCCTCTACGTGGGTGAGGGAGCTCCTCCTCCCTCTTTCCTCTATTAGTGATTCCTCTCAAGGTAAGCTTAATTTCAGCAGGTTTTTTCTTTCTCTTCCCCTCTTAAACCTTTATCCATCATTTTATAAGGTGGATTGGAACCCAATCATAACCTTTGGAAAAACCTAGTGTTGTTTATGGGGGATATGGATTGTTTCCTTATGAATTAGGTGTGTGAGGACCCCTCCTTCTCAAATCTAGTGGTTTTATTTAAAGGTGTCATGATCCCACCACTAAACATTGGTGTTTCATTTCATTACCTCCTATTTAAGAGTTCTAATGAGTGATTTGATCTATAAATTAATTTTCAAACTAGATAATTATGATATAGGTTATCTAGGTTTGAATAAAGAAAGTTTTCTATAAATTCTCTAGGTTTTCATGAAACGTATTGGTTTGAATGACATGTTTAAATGAGGTTTCAATGTAAAATGGTATTTTATTCATTATAAATTTTTAATAAAATGAAAATTATGGTTTTAATTGATATAAACATTTGTTCTTTGGGTTTTAATACAAATGGGTTTTTTAAAGTCGGTTTTCCTTTTTTGGTTTTAGGGGTTTACTTGATTTAAAAAGGGTGGTTTTATTTATAAAGTAAAATTTTGTTTCCCTTCATTGGTCTATTGTGATTTTTATTGAGTATGATATCATTTTGATTTTTTTGATTAATTTTTTTTAATTTTATTTCCAAGTGTATATGTTATATGTGCTATGATAAAGGCTTATTTATATCTTTGTGAAGTAATGATTGGTTGATTGTTGATTGTTCCCATTTTGAGGTCATTGTGTTTTTTATGATGGTTTTACTTATCCATGTGATGGATGATATGTTATATGATTCATGATATTGATATGGATTGAGGTTCTTTCTAAGGTAAATATGTGAGATGATAAGGAAGTTATTATGGTGTTATCATGTGGGGTATTTTTTATCGTTATGTGATGATTTTTTTTTTGTTTACGACCCATATCATTTTATAATTGTATGAAAAAATTGAGGTTACTAAGTTAGAGATTCTTGTACAGTTGGAATTTACACACTGGATAGCCCTAGATGTATATAACACATAGCTTGTGGGGTGGTCACTGGGGATACTTGTTAGAGTGATTCAGTTGATATATGTGTAACTATTAACCAATTAGTAGTATGTCCACTTTTCATGTGGGTTTCTGTCCTATTAGTCTCTATGGTGTTGCATCATGTTATTTATCATATGTTATTCCTTTTCATTAATTATTAGAATGTGATATGATTATTACTAGATAGACTTTCTTGATGTGTTGATCCTATTATATTTTAGTCTTGGTGTTGACTATTTTTGTTCCATCCACTTGTTAGAATTATTTTTGAACTTTTTTGTTTGTGTTTTCATTATATTTTCCCTTGTTTCTTTAAATAAATAGAGTTGGGTGAGTAAAATATTTGAAAGGAAAAAGGGGGAAATGATTTTAAAGTGCTATTTTTGTTGGAAATTTGTTTCAACATTCAAAACCATGTGTGGGTTTTTTCTAAAATCATGATGTTTTAAAGAGAAATGAGTGGCTTGTAAATTTTAATTGGTTTTGATAAAAACATTTTATAGAATGTTTTTAAAATTGTGTTCTTTGAGATACTTCATGTTCCATGTTTGTTTTATTCCCATATGATGTAAAAAGGAAATGAAAACCAATTAGTATATATTACTTTAAAACTAGAAAAATTGGTTTCTTTTATAATAATAATGAATTTAAATCATGGTGGTATACTACTATCTTTGGACCACACCCTACATACTCACATTGGTGGGTATGTAGTCCTCATGTCTTGGGTAGATCTCTTCAGGTATTGGATCTCAAGTTTGATTCAGTGTCATATTACATGGGAAGTAGATGGTTGTGGGATCAATGTGGTGACTTTTCAGTCACCTAGGGATGGTATTCATACCATTGGTTTCATGATACCTATTGGTTTGAGTCCTGTTTGGACTCTTTATATTTCCTTTTATTTTGTTTTATCTTCCATTGCAGTTTTTTTATTTTTGTATTAATTGTTGTTTATATGATATATCCTTTAGATTTTATCATGTATCTTTATCTTTATTCGATGTTTAGATGTTTATATTTTTTATTTGAGTGAAAACCCATCCCCAATGATATTTTTCAAAACCATTGACACTTTTCATCTACCCAGGGGGATTGGAGACACTTCTTAGTTATGCAGTGGGCTAGTTTGTGTATTGGTCTAAATGGTGGCCTAAGCTAGTTTTATACAAATATATAGAGCGTCTTTATTGATAATTAATTAATAGAATTATAAACTATGGGGAGACCTCATGTGATTGGTCTTATTTTATTTATAATTATATTTTTAGAATGTTATTGGTTGTTCCTTTGACCTTGAGGTAGGAGGTTATGTATATTTGGAACCATTCAATTTTTACAGTGCACCACAGGGCTACCAAGATGTTCTATGATCTAAAATGCTGATATTTTTAGCCTAAGTTTAAGTAAGAAATTTCAAATTTTGTATCTTCATTACCTATATACGAGAGGAATAAATATGATCAGCATAAGCTCACTAGTTTATTATAGCCTATTCTCATTCCAGTTGAAATTAGGATTATATCACTTTGGACTTTAGGATTATATTTCCTTATTCCCTGGGTAAGAAGAATGATATATGGGTGATTATTGATATGTTTATGAAATGATCCCATTTTTCCATATCAAGGAGTTGATTAAAGTGAAATATCTTGGATTCCTCTATTTTCAAGTGATTGTGAAGCATCAGAGCAAGCCATTTGCCATATTATCTGATTGAGACTAGTGTTTTACATTCAATTTCTAGAAGGGTCTCCAGGAATAAATGGGATCTTAACTAAAATTGATCATGACCTATCATCTATATAAATCTCATCAAATAGACTGGCGTATTCATATTTTGGAGGATATACAGCATTCTATATGCCTAATTTTCAAGTCTCTTGGGTGATGTATTTATCATTGTTCATGTATATTATAAAAATAGTTACCAAGAATCAATGTAAATGGTTATATTTGAATCTTTATATGGATTTCCATGTTAGCACCATATTTGTTTGTCTGAATTGGGTGAATTATCCTTTTTGGGACTGAGCATCATGTAGAAGATAACTAAAAATATTTATTTGATTTAGAAAAGGATAATTATGGACTAAATTCACCAAAAATATTATAATGGTCATCATCATAATAAATTATAATTTTTCATTGGTGTTTGGGTGTTTAATAGAGTTTATCCTCAAATGGGTCATCATCGACTATGAAATTAGGCTACGTTTATATCACAGTATATTGGTTAATTAGATATTTTTGATGTTTTTAATAAATTAGTGTATTAGGTAGAATTATCATTCAAATGGAATCCATCCATAATGTATTTCATATGTCCCAACATAATAATAATCATCTCGAACCTCTCATATGATTGAGTGGGGGAATATGGATTTGGAACCCGAAACCACTAAAGATTAGGAGCTTGTTTATATCATGAATTATTGAGATAAAGTGTTATGGGGTAATTATAATACCCAATAACATTAACAACCCATACTTAAATGATTTATAAAAATTGTTAAGCTTTCTTAAATTTTGATGATATTTTCATTTTAGAGTTTTAAATAATAAGAATAAACACATACATGTCAAACCCTTATAATAAAAAAGTAGATATTTCGAATCAATATCAATTTGTTTCATATAACTAGATTTTTAAATTTATAATCTTGTATCATTAAAAATACATTTTCTCTTTTTTACCTTGAATCCCCAAAATAGAATGTTAGAAATTTATATAGATCATACTAATCCTTAAACCCAATAAAAACGTTTGGAAACATCAAATGATAAAAAATGTAAATAAGTATAAATAAAGATTAAATTGTTGGTATATATTAAAAATCATGTAATCCCATAATAAAGTATACCTTTTTATAAAATAAACATTTATCTTAGATACAAATTTTCTAACTCATGAAATAAGATTCATTACCCAAATTTTTGTATAAAATATCTCATAATAAATATTAAATGTAAAACCATAATCATTTGGGTTTATTTTTAAAACATGGGTAATCATGAAAACATTATTTTGAAAATCATATCAATCATCCTTAAAAGAGGAATAACATTCATTTAAAGATAATCCCACTAGAAAATCTTGTGAAATAAAGATATTTACAGGAAAAATAATTTTGAAGAATATAAAAATATTATTGGTTCCCCAAGACATTATCTTCATATTACTCTAACAATCACTCTTACAAGAACCATTACAAATGGAATAAACTACTTGGTTAATTCCCACATAATTCCTTGGAGAACAAAATCATTACTCTATGCATTGGAGAGGTATATTGGGATAAACCGTCATTATTAACATTTCACCAGGTCTTAAACATACATCAAAAACATATAATTTTATATTAACATCATAAAATTTCAAAAAAATATTTATCAATTAAGAAGAGGAAATTTTCAGATTCACATAAAAATAATGATTAAAGTACTTTTTCTTTGAAAACTCTTTAAACAAAAATTCCCAAAAGAATGGGAAATATGATATTATTTTAAAAAACCATGAAATTATATATAAATATTTTCTTATAGAATAGTGTTTATGAGAAATGGGAAATTATTCTCATGATATATATGTTAAAAAAAGTTTCCTTTCAATCATTTGTAAAATTGTCAAAAATAACCCTTTTAAAAAACATTTTTTAGAATTATTTTTAAATATTAATAAAAAATTAAAAAATACTTTTAAAATACTTTTTATTATATTCATAATATATTTGAAAATTTTTAAATATAATGGATATGGAGGAAAAAGAGAATAAAAAAATTTCAAAAATTCAAAATAAGGTTTTAAATAAAATTGTCTTACCTTGAGTATGAATCGCCATGTACATTCATTAAATATTATATAATAAAAGAGAATTAATTTTAAAATTTCATAAGAACGTTTTTAGGAGTATTCACTTACTTTTATCCCTTTTATTACATTTATCAACATGCCTTCTATAGTTATTAAATCAGGTAAGTTCATGTCAGATGTTATCGTGGATGATTGGTTCATAATCAAAAAACAACTTTGGTCGGTTCACCATGGTTAATGAGGGCATGCTTATATCATATATACAATATTAATAATTACATAATTATAATTTTTATACAATAAATACTATTTTATAAACATCCATGAAAGGAATATAATAAAAAATCACATCACTTCGTGTATATGGTAATCCACATGTACGCACTAATGACGTTATCATTTTGCAATAGATGTAAGGGTAACAAAATAGATTATATATTATATTTAAAATAATAATTGTGTTATTAATAACATATATTTACATTAAATACATCTGTATAAATATACTTTAGAGATGATAATGGAAAATGAAACACATCGCATCTTGGAGGTGGTAGTCCACACATACGCACGAACAATTTTTTTCCCATAAGATAGAAATGGATATGAATAAAAGGGTATATAATATTAAAAAAAATTAAATTTAATTAAGATAATTATGTTATTATTTAATTATTTTTAAAGAATATTTTAAGGAGGAAGATGAAGAAATAAAACAAAAATGTTTGATTAAGAGTTATATATCATATTTAGAAAACCGCATTTGGCTTAAACTATATGCCTTATGGGATAGTATTTTGATGAGAAAAAAAGTCTATAGGTCATGGGTAAGAAGTTTTTAAATATTTCTAGTTAGGGATTTATATAATTATCATTCTTAAAATTTATGAGGAAGGGAGGATAGTAGGCGACCTTTTATAAGTGTGGGTAGTGGCACACTTGTAATTTTTATATACCTTTAAATATTATAAATTCCAATTCATGGGAAGGTGGATAAATAGTATAAAAAAAATATATGGTTATAATGGTAAAAATGTCATAATATAATAATACTACAGATGAATTTTTGTGGCCTTTTCCAAATGTATTTACCTTAATTAACCTGATTTACCCTTTAGTGTGGTGACACATTTTCACCAAGAATAATATTCATAATAACCAAAATTGAAATTGATCTCATTAATAAATTTAAAAATACATAGTACTAATTTTTAATCCATTTTTCAATATTTAATTTTTTTAATTGGCATAATTTAATTTTAATATAAGTGAAAAAGTATAATGAAAAACTGTTTTTTAGAAAATTTTGTTTTAAAGAACAAAAAAGAACTTATAACAAAATAAAATATAATTTTGATTCCTATGGAATTACATATAATATGTTTAATTAAATAGATATTATGTTACATTAAAAAAATGTAATGGTAATTTTAAATTACTTTATTTAAAGAAATGATACTATGGTTTTACAGAAATCGGCTTTTTTCATTATTCACTCAATAATATATATTTTAAAATAAATTACAAAAATTCACCCAAATATATATTTCATATTATGATATTAAAAATTCTATCCATTTTATCCATTTAAATTAATAAAATATAAAATTTTAACTTTTAAATTTTATCATATAATACCTAGAAAACACTTTAGTTTGAAAAAAATATTTCTTTTTCAATTGAAAATTTACATAAAATAATTATAGTGAATATAAATAAATAAAATATAATAATAAATATTATAAATACACGAATGTTATTTATTATTATAATTACATGTATTTTCACATTATTTTCATATTAAATAAATTGTATCCTCATAATTTTATTCATCATTTAAACAGGTTGGGATATTTTTCCCTCATAACCTTTTTAAGTTACTATGTTACTTCCTAAATCATGTGGTTCTTCCCAATAAAATCAATTTTTTGAGTTACCTTATTATATAAACCCAAAATTTGTGATATATAATTTATATTGACTGTTACTCATAAAAGAATTATCTTCTAACTATATTAACTCAAGGATCAAAATGGGAGATGCATTAGGTATATATTTCCTAAATAATGAAACATGTAACACATCATTACATGAAATAAACTTAGAGGAAAATATACTCAGCAATAAACTAGTCCCATATTTTCTATAATTTCATATAATCCAATAGACCATGATCTTAAATTTTGTTTCTTTTTGAAATTCAAAACACCTTTTCAAAGAGATATTTTAATAAAGAGACGACCGCCAACCTAAAATTAAAGGCCTTCCCCGCTATTATCTAAATTAATATTCATCCTACTCTGAGCGACCCTCATGTTATGTGGAATAATATTTACATTTCCAATCATTTTTTTACCATTTATGGTCTAAAAAAATTTATTTCCCTGAATTTATCCTAATATTCTATATTTTAACCTAGGTTTCCATATAATGACTCAAAATGTTCCATATTTACACTGGAATGAAAAATGTTATTATAATAAAATTATACTAAATAAAGATAGTGATCCCTACTTCCTTAGTAATCTAGTGTGAAATACCAAATCATTTCCTCTAAATTCTAAATCGTTCTCTATGACTATCCATAATATTGAGGATTTGTACTATTTTTTAATTCAGTACGTAATGACTCCTGAATTTCATTCTAGAAATTTGATGTAAATATGGTATTATAGTTAGAAACAATATAGATTTTTACTCTATCTAATATTAATATCACTTTAAGATAATGTGTATAATGTCGATCAAAATACAAAGTGTCTCAAATTGGTATAAAAATAAAAAATTTACTCAAATGATAAAAAATAACTCAAATCACACTATTATCTTGAGATATCTATTCTAATACTACCATGAAACCCATGGATATATTCTCCAATTTTATTCATTACCTAGAAAAATCTTAAGAATACCCTTTAGTAGTTGACTCCCAGCTTTATCCTATTGAAAATTCAAAAATTTCATGGTAAAATTAGCAATATACTTTTTCATTCCTTTCCCCAATAATATTCATGAAGGTCTCTGTACATCATAGTAATAACCAGATGAACAAAAAACACAGAGATATAAACTTTACTTAATAATTATTTCCTAAAATATGGACCACATGGCAAACACAACCTCTTTTTAAATCTTATAAAACCTTCTTTTTTAAAATTAAATTTAAGAAACATTCCATTCATAACTAACTCAAACCTTTCTAGGAAATCATGATCATACTTCTAAGTATTCATAACACTATTTGTCAAGGATGACTACACTGACGCCTAAACCAAAAGAGAATGAATTAATGGATTCATAATTTCTAATCCAATATTCATTAAATCATTGTCCAAAAGATCACAATCCAAATAGAGAATATCTAATGATGCGTTATTATTTCAGATTAAGGCCACAACAACCTTTTTTACTATAATCATATGATATTTAATTGTGAAATCATAATTATTTATCAGTTCCATACATCTTATCTTCCTCATGCTCAAATATTTTTGAGTGGATATATATTTTAAAATTTTATGTTCTATATATATTTCACATTTTACACAAAATAATATATTTCTTAGGATATTTAAATAAAAAAATACTATATCTCATTCATGATAATGAGTGGGATAATTGTTTACATGGATTCTCAATTAGAATGACGTATTTTCAATTACCTAGTCATATTTGATTAGGACACAACCAAGCCACTCAAAGAACCATCACTATAGATAACAAAATCACAATTTCTATATAGAAATTACAACTATGGATCATTAACCAATATTGTTTCTAATTCATAGAAAAACTCATAAAATTACTTTATCAAGATGAATTTTAATCATTTTTTAGTTAACTTAGTTAGTGTGATAGATATAATAGAAATGTTTTCAACAAACCATTGGTAGTAACACACTAATATAAAAACACTGAATCTTGGTGATATTTGTAGTTATAAGACACTCTTACTCCAATTTATTTTTAATAAGATCAATAGTTATTCTATCTATAGAGACAATATGTCCAAGTAAAGATATTTTTTGTAACCAATATTCTCATTTAAATAATTTTCCATACAATTTTTTTCTTTTAAAGTTGTTCAATGTCTTTCATGTCCATAAAAAATGTAGAATAAACCATTATATTTCCAATAAATGGATTAATAAATTTTTCCAAATACTCATTAAAAATCTATTTATATGATCCATGAATAGAGTGGGTTTATTAGTCAAACCAACAGGAATAAAAGAAAACTTATAATTCTTATACATGATACAAAACACATTCTTTGGAACATCATAATCCTTTAATTTTATATGATGATATCTAAGATTGAGATCAATTTTTAAAAATAGTATTCTCCCTAAATCTAATTAAATAAATCTTCTATATGAGGCTATGAATACTTGTTATTAATATTAATGTTATTGAGTGTTATATAATTAATAAAATTCCACATTTAAATATACTTATTTTTAAAAAACTAAATGGAATCACCCCAAGGTGAAGTTTTAGGATGAATAAAATTCTTTTCAAGTAACTATTTTTACTACTTTTTCATTTCCAATAACTATAATGGAGTTATTAAATATGGTTTTTCGAAATTTTCATAGCTTCTGGAACTAATTAAATGGTGAATTCAACCTTCTAATAAATAATAACACTAGGAAAACATCATTAAATACATCATCATATTCATTTGTTACTATAATATCACTAATTATAACATTATCCATTTTTTTAAATAATATGGGAAATATAAGTTAAATTTCCATATTTAATCAGTTTCTCAAATTCTTGATATGGTATCATAGGTATGGACTCATTATTATATAAAAATTCAAACTCACATTGAAAATTGAATATAAATTCTTTATCTCTGCAATATATCTTATCTTGATAAACTAAAATTTAATACATACCCAAAATAACATCAAACTCTACCATGGAGAAGACAACAAAATTTTTAGAAAAAATAATTCCATAGGTAATCATATAATGATTCCAAAAAATATATGTTCCCATAATAATTCCAAAAAAGTGTTTTTAATAAAAGGATATTCTCCATTTTATGAGGTATTATTTCCCTTTTACTAGTAAATTTATCAGAAACAAAATAATTTGTAGACACTAAATCAAGAAAAACAATGCCATAATCTGAGTAAAAAAGTAATGTACATATCACCTCTTCATTTAGCAGTCCTTCATTTTCTGAGGTAGTTGAAAACGACATTGAACCCCACATATTATTATGATCTTGATGATACCGATCATTAATTATTTTCTTCTGACACACATCAGTATTATGTCTCATATCATTTCATTTAAATAATCTCATTATCTACTTATCATATTTGGTAGGACCATTACCATAATTATTTTATTTGAAATCACAATCCAAATTTACCAAGATACCAAATCGATAAGACTTTATATATTTCATAAAACACTCCCAAGTATGCATATTACCACAAATATAATAATTTAGAAATTAAATCCTCTTAAATACATATTTCTTAAATGTATACATTCCCATTACTTGAAACTTTTAATACTTATTATCTTTCTTTTTTAAAAGTCTTAAAAATCTATATCAACCTTCATATCTCTTTTTAAAACATTCTCATAGATTTTAAATTCCTAATATGAAAAATATCTTTGAAATAAAGGATTAAATCCTGAGTAAAATATATTAATTTTATTATAATGTACCAAAATGTAATTTGTTTCATACTTATCCAATCTTGTAAAATTAGCTTTATAAGTGGAAATAAAGTCCTTTTAGTTTTTCATTAGTTCATAAAATTACCTTTTTATACTAATTAGAACATCCTTATGAAAATATCCATCAATGAAAATAACATTAAATACTCTCCAATTCAAAGAATTAATCTCATATTTCTTATTGATATTCTTAATAATAAGGCACCATTTATTGGCTTCACATTCAAAATGAAAAATGGAAATAATTACCTTTTGAGAGTCATAAAAACCAAAAACCTTGAATATAATTTCCAATAAATTGATTTATCCTTCAACTATTAGTGGATCTAATGTTCAAGAAAAATCAAAAGGGTGTTGATTCCTTAAATTCTCCCCTATATACATGTTCCTCTATGAATAGTTTAGTTACACTATGGCATGGGTACTGCCATTAATATATTTCTTCAACTAAGTTTACATGGCTGAAAACTATTTTGTTAAAATTCAAATCATTTTGGGTTTCTAATTTGGAAGGATGTTACCCTTATGATTAACTGACACATCATTCACCATGTTTTATCTATGAAAAAATGTTATTAAACTTGCACATATTATATGACAGAACATGAAAAAAACTCAACATTTTTTCATGATAATATAATTCGTATATTAAAACCCCTTAAAATTATTTTTCTTAAATACATCCTAGACTATAATTTATTTAAACCTTTCCTCGTATACACACTATAATTCCTTGTACCATAAACAACCCATACTTATATGATTTCTATAAAGTGTTTCACTTTATTTTATTCCAAGTATATTTTCATTTTAGAGTTTTAGTGAATTAAGAATAAAACTTATATATCAAACCATTACAACACAAAATATAAATTTCCCCTAAATATCCATTAATTCAAGAAACGTGATACTTAAATTTAATCTCTCTTTTCCTTAAAAAACACATTTTCATCTTTAAAGTTGAATCCCTATAGTGCAAAGTTATTCCTTGAAATATTTCATACTCATCCTTTGGACATACAGAAAAAATTGAAAACATAGAATGAGAAGAAAAATCATAGAAACAGATACAAAAATAAAGAAACTATAATTCCATTTTTGAAAATCATGTAATCATTAGAGATATTTTACCCTTTTCCATACTAATTTGAGGTCAAAAACTCTTTTTCTTAATCTTGAAATAAGCTTCTTTGCCTAAATATTTTCATAAAATATATCATAATAAATCATAAATTAAAAAACCATAATCATTATTTATTCTCTGTAAAACATAATTACTCAAGAAAAAATTTTCTTTAAAATCATACTTTTCACCATTTAAATTGTAAGAAACTTTCCTTTAAATAGAAGCTCATTATTTAAACTAATAAAATAAAAATAATTTCCAAAAAACTAAGATAATTCCAATATCATTCCCTAGAGAACATAATCACTACCCAATGCATTGGAGAGCTATATTTGGATCACCCATTATAATGAACAATGAAAAAGGTACATAAAATACATAAAATAGATATAATATTAATTTTTCATTATAAAATCGCATAAATTATTCCATTTAACACAAAAGTAGAAGAAATTTTTTCTTTAACATAAATATATTGATAAAAAGTTCATTTTCATTGAAAATTCCTTAACCAAAAAATCCAAAAAGAATGGTAAATAAGATATTATTTAGAAAAATAAGAAAAACTTTTATAATAATATTATTAAATTCTAAAATTCACTATTATGGGAAATTCTACTCATTTTTATATATTGAAAAAATTCCTTTCACACTTTTGTAACATGTAAAATATTACCCTTCTTGAAAAAATTTAAACTTTTTCTTCCAAAAACGTCATAAATAAAGTAAAAAATGGTTTAAAATCAATTTTAACACATATTAAATTTTATAAATAACATATTTGAAACATTTTAAATAATATATATATTGATTAAAAAAAATTGAAAATACTTTTAAAATTTTAAAATACAATTTTAATGAAAAATATCTTACCTTTAGTATGATTGACCATATATGTACTTTAAATATTATATAATAAACATTAATTAATTTTAAAATTGTTTAAGAAATTTTTCAAGTTATATTTCCATATAATGATCAATTTTAATTGATTTATTATCATTCCTTTTAAAATTATTAAATAAGTTATGTTCATATCGGATGTTTTGAGGGAGCTTGGTTTATAATAGCAAAAACAATTTAGTAGGTTGACCATAGTCAAAGGGGTAATGGTTACATATTAAACAGAATATTAATCATGAAATAATTATATTTTTTATAAATTAAACATAATTTTATAACCATCCATGAAATTATTACATGAAAATAAATAATATCTTTTTATCAATGTGTTAATCCACATATACACAAATACAAGGTTATCATTTTCCAATAGATGGAAGGGTAAGAAAATAGATGATATACTATATTTAAATAATGATAATTTTTTAATTAATAATATATATATACATTAATTATATCATTATAAATATCCATGAGTATTGGTGATGAAAAATGAAACAAATCACTTCGTGGAGGTGGTAGTCCACATGTCTGCACGAACAATGTTTTCATTCCCCATATGATGGAAAAAAGTGTTGAAAAAAAGGTTTTAAAATAATAATAACAAAATCACAGTATATAGGATATACTAATTTTATTATTTCATCATGTTTAATGAAGATTTTATTAATGTAAAATAATAAATAAAACAAAAAATGCTCAGACAGAAGTTATACCTATTATTTGGAAAACCACAATGGGCTTACACCTTAGGCTTTATAGGTTGGCGTTTCGATGAGAACAGAGCCACTAGGTCATGAGGTAGAAATTTTTTAATAATTTTTGTAATTTATTTGAAGAAATATAATGTTAAAAATGTGTGATGAATATAGGTGAGTATGTCTCATTTTATGAGTGAGGGGAGTGGCACAATTGTAATTTTTATCGAAATTTTACTATTACAATGTTTTAATCATGGAAAATTTGTTACAAAACTATAATATTTAGAATATAACTTGATAAATGTCAAAATAAAATCATTATATAATATTTAATATTATATTTTCTTCCCTTATCACAAACTGTTTACCTTAATTAACCTGATTTACCCTTTACTGTGGTGACACATTTTTACCATGGTTACTATTCATAATGACCAAAAATGAAATTCATCTCATTAATTAATTTGAAGATAATTATTATAAATATTTAATCCATTTTCAAATATTTAATTTGTATAAGAGGAAGAATTTACTTTCAAATTAAGTGCACAAAACACAAAAAAAAGTTTTTTAGAAAATTATCTTATAAAGAAAAAAAATAAAATTATACCAAAATCAAATATATTTTTGATTAATATATAATTATTTAGATTAATTTTAATAATATGTATATTATTTTAACTTAAAACCATATAAAAAATATAATAGGACTCTTAAATTACTTTATTTAATGAAAATAAATGGCGTTTTTTTAAAAAAAAATCTGTATTTTTCACTATTCACATAAAAATGAATCTTTTCGGAAAAATACCAAAAATTAAAACTAATATATAATTTATATGATGATATAAAGAATTAATTCTATTTCATACATTTAAATTTCAAGAAATTATAATTTTTACTTTTAAATAAAACCATATAATACTTGAAAAACACTTTAGTTTGAATAAAGCTATTCATTTTTCGATTGAAAAAATTATTAAAATTATTATAGTGAATATGACTCCATAAAATATAGTCATGAATATTTTTAAGACTTTAAATTTATTTATTATCAACATTACGTTGGGTTTCATGGTAAACTAATCCCTTTATTTTTTGTGTTATGGTAGCATGGCAAAGATAGCCCCAAGACTTGGGAGCATAAGGCATTGAAGTAAGGATAATGGCATGGAAATTTCTCTAATGAGGAGCACTGGGAACTTATTGGGGGTATAAAGTGGTATAGTGGGGAGATATGTGACACCCTTAAGATTATTTATATGTATTTATTTTATTTATATATATTATTTATTCTATTTTTGGATGTTTTCAGGAGTTAAAGGATGAAAATATGAAAAGGGGTGTTGCAGCACTGGGAGAATGGTTAGCGATAACCATAAACCTAATTCATGTGGTGGGGGAGCATCTTCAAGTGTGTTTTTCATTATTTTTTCATGATTCTACAAACTATGTGACTATGAAAGAAAACCATGAGGCCCTTTTTTATTTGTAAAGGTAAGGTTCTATATTGACACATAGTTAGGCGAAACCACTTATCCAAACCATGTGAATGAATCTTACACTTTAGTATTTCCATCAAGTGGGAATAGTATGCTTGGAACATAGTTTCTCAAATCAGTTGATCTTAAATGTTTCTTAAAAATAATTAAATTAACTTGGTTCTCTAATTAATATTTAACCCCTTTCCTCTCATTTTTACTCATTCATTTGAACTAGGTTCTCCCAAAAATTACACTCTCCTTCTGCATGCACCTTAGTGATCTTTTATGAATTCTAGTTAATATTTGTAAGGTAAAATCTCAATTTAGCGTGTTTTTCTTCCCCTATATTTCTCTATTATCATGTTCATCAACTTTCATCAAGTTATCTTTCCCTAGTGTACATGGCCTTTAAAATTTTAAATTGGGATAGGTTTATAAAGTGTAATATTGTGGTTTTTATGATTTTGAGGATAAATACTTATCTATTATTATGGTATTTATTTAAAACAATTATTTTACATAGAGTGTGAAGTAGATTCTCTACATAATAGATCTTTTCTTTGAAATACTTTGATTACATGAGTTTTATTTAGTTTTTTTATCTGATTATTGTCAGTATGAATTAATGTTGATTGATTAATGTGTTTCATGTTTTTATTGATGTTGTGTTAGAAGGTGAAAGTTTCTTTATGTCCTTGTCTTTTTTTTTGGTTTCTAAAATTAATTTTTCACCCACAATTAGTTTGATAACATCTTTTAAATTGAATTTGGTTTCCAAATCTATTTTTAAAAATGATGTTTGAAAGGGAGTTGTTTGGTAAATGATTTTTACATTATTTATATTCCTTTTTTGACTTAAAGTATTATTTTATTTGGTGATTAATAATGTTGATTCTGTTATGAAACATGAATTAATTATTTATGGGTAATGAATGAGACCCTTAGGTATATATTTACGGGATTGGATAAGTGATCCACTAGTGTATATTTTTATTTGGATAATTACCTAGGAATGATTGTGCTCTACTAGATATTACCTCTAGGTGAGACCAAAATGATAAGTTAGAGTTTCATTTTAGTTAGGTTCATATAGGCTAATCAGTGTTCTGATGTGATGTCCTAGATCAATATTTTTCCTTTTCAGATGCCCCATTGGTTAGTTCACATGTGAGGTATTATTTTTTTGTAATTTTTTTCATTTCAAAATTTAATGAATGTGTTGTATTTCCCTTGGAAATTCTTATTACTCGTAATTATTTCATTTATTCTTAATGATTTTCTTATTAAAACCCAAATGGATTTTAAATGGATTTCAAAACAATTATTTTTGTAATAAAATTAGTTTTATCTTAAATTAATTATTTTATTAAATGTTTTTTCAAACTATTATTATTGTTTTTAATTATGATAGATATTTTTTATATTCATGGTGAAATTATAATGGTATTTTCCCCACATTCTATAAATATCTATTAGGTGTGTGTAGGCCTATTTGTGTTTGATTTAGGAAAAGGGAAAGGATCAACATTGAATGGTGGTTATTATTAACACCTTTATCGTTCATCATGGTATGGGAATGGGGGTGATCGTGGGTCACATAAATATTACTCATATTAAGAATTTTTGGAATATTAGAGCCATGTTTTTTTCTTATGTATCAGTCACTCTAAACATGTCTTTATGTTTTAGATTCATGTTTACGTATATTGTTATATTAAAAGTCAATTTATATTTTGTTTTATAAAGTAATGTTTGGTTTTACTATTAATATGTTTCTTAGAAATATATTTCGATATTTTTATAGTTATTTTTCTTATCTATTTATGTGCATGGTTATCTAACATATAGATACATCATGTCAGATTTCTATGTGGGACCTGTGTGGTGGTTTATGTGGTTCAGAGGGTGAATTCATTCCCAAATGGTTGTAATTTACACCTTGTTACTTTTCATTATCTCATGAAGATTGGGAATACATTTTAGGACTTGTTAAGAGCTAAAATGAGTAATGTGTTAGGTTAATATAGGCCATTTAATCATAATTATATTTTTTTAATTTTTAGTTGTTAACTCAACCATGATTTCTTTATAGAAATGTTTGATCAGAAAACCCATTCCATGATGATAGGTGGCATGATTTAAATTATGACACAAAAATATAAAAAAAATTGATATTTTATATTTATAAAATTTTAATGATATAATTTTGTGAGTCCTACTCAATTTAAATCCACATGTTTCTCAATGTTTTGAAAGAGATTACGCATGTCATATTCGTTGAAAATCATGAGTACTTTTAAACAATATTATCTCTTTATGGAAGGTCATGATGAATTGAATAACATAAAGTATATAGTTGTATTAAATTAAAAAGAAGACAATGAGTCCTATAAAAGAATAAAGTGTTGAATTACATGTTTATAAAAATAGATAAGATATGTTTATCTATGTAAATTCATTGACATATCAAACAATGTGGAGACATTAAAAATAATAGATGATAGATCGTGTAAAATAATATTCACCAGACTAAAAATTAATCCCACATATATCCTTATGAATGGAGGTTAACTATGTTAAAGGCATGGATATTTAGTCATATGTATGACATCATATCAACTCTCCAATCAATTATTACACATATTTCATGTGAATAGAAAGGAAACACTTGGATGACGTTGACATACTACATCTAGATTTACATATATATTCTTATATTATTTTTTATTTTAATATTTTTTTCTGAAGTCATAAGATCCCATATCTTATGTGATATTTCTTAAATGAGTGTGTATAAATATAGGAATAGATATTATTTCTTTTTCTCCAAGTGGCCTGATCTTAAACCTATAATCACAAACAATATGTTTAGTGATCACTATGCATTAATGTTTTACATGTGTATTCTTCTTAGATTATCCCATCCACTTTGGTGGGAAAACCAAATCTATAATTTCTATCATTATAGTCACATGATTTATGTTGTTTACTATGATTTTTTATGAGATAAAATTTATAGATGTTCCTTATAATAGGGGAATAATATATAGTTAAGGGGTAAAATTTATAGAACTGGGATAAAATCTTTAACATCCTAATTTAACCCCTCTTAGGGAAATTCTATCTCACCTTATTGTGGGCTTGTAACCTAACATAATTATAGAATATAAGTATAAATTAACAATATATGATACATTAAAACATAATAATATAATTTTATTTTTTAGATGTGTTTATAATAATCTCACACTTTTAGTAAATCCAATCGTCTATGCATATAATATAGAGGGATCAAATATAAATAATGTGCTTATGCTATATCAAAAATCATTTATCAACCCTTTCAATGATTTCACTAATGGGATAAAATCATCATAGGATGTGTCTTTACTTATCATGAGAAATAGGCTCCTTATTTTGTTTAATAACTCTATTACTCTCACAAAAGAGATCAATTGAGTCAATAATTTTATGTATAACCTAAACATCACTAATGTAATTCTTTATCTATTCAATTACATTTTTTTATTTAGAGGTTGTGATGTACTTTCCTTCAGTTATAAAATATATCATTATCAATTATTTTGGAATTAATCTAGCATACAACCCCTCCTTTTATGATAAAAAATATTTTTATTATGAATTACATTCATCCTATAACTATTTTTAAACTTATATGATAGTAACAGATTACAATGATATGGTCTTCCCCTCCATTAAGAAATATTCCTTATACATTGTCAATTATTTAAGGTTATTTGTGACTATAATCTGGAAATTTTCAGCAGTATTATATTGATTCTTCTTTTAATGAATAATGAATAAACAACACTATACATGATCAAACCTATGAATGAGACATTGAACTCATGTATTCATTTTCTTCATAAGAATATGGGTACCGGGTCTTTATGAGGATGTTTCCACGTACCGTTAAAATATATTATATCTTTAAATCATGTATATTGAAACAATAAAGGTTTTATTCAATTATTTTTCCTTTATTCAGTTTTATAAACCTTTCGAATATATCTCTATAGATCATAATACGAGGAATTTATGTAGAATTTTCAATTTTTATAATGCTTTGGGATATTTTTTGGAATGGTTTATCTTATTCTCATAAATTGATGAATTTTTTTATTTTATTGGCCTTAATGATGACTCAATTTATGGAAATATTTTTTTTAAAGTGCATTAACAAAGAAAAATGAGTTTTTCTGAGAAAAAAATAAAAAATGAGTTATTCATGACCAAAGGTATGAAGTGAAATAAATGGATATATCTTGAAAACATTATCATATATTTTAATTTTTTCAGATTGGTATTGATAGGGATAATTTTTTTAATTAAGGATTTATTTTGGTATTTTTTTTGGATTGCGATCCCAATTTGGTTAATTTTATCCATAAATTTGTTAATCCCTTCTTTTATTGGTTTACATTAGCATAAAATTCAGGGAAATTTCAGATAATTTCAATAGGAATCTATAGTCCTCGTCCATATAAGATTACTAGAAACTATTATATCTACTATAATTATACATTTTTAAATATTACATTAAAATTTTATTACAATTTTATTAAATTTTAAATTAGATTTTTAATTATTTAATAACTAAAAAAATCTAGAGGCAGGTGGATATATTAAAAACTATCACTAGAAAGAAGCAGCATTACAACTACTTGTCTACATAAATTATGAAAATTGAGCTCTAGCCATCTCTAGTTCATTGTGAATATAATACCACTACCAAGGGAGATCAATGGATGGTGAGGTAGTGACCTAAATATATCTTTGTTCTTTTTTGAGTGATTTAATCTTTTTAAATCTCTATATGTATTGATAAGATCTAAAAACAGAGAGTCGATGGGTACCATATAGATATATTGTCGATCACAGGTTTTACTAATGAAAGATATGGTTTTATCAAAAATAATGAATCCCATCAACCTAAATTCCCCTCGAATTTAATGAATAAGATGATCAATGATCATTTGATTGACCACATAATCATCTAAGATCCACTTGATAAATCAAGTGGCATCATAGGCAAGGGAATACACATTCATGGTCCAAAAATCAATATAGTATGTTGATCCCATGATTATGATGGTCAAAACTATAATGGAATGTATCATCCACTGATCATATGACATATATTTTGAATTGATATGATTGGATCACAGTTTTTAGAATGATCATTTCCATCCACATGTTTTTTTATAGAATATGTGATATGATTTGGGTTGTCCACCCATGAAACCATGGCTTGGGATGAGGTATGGTGAGTCCATCACTATATTTCAAACTGTATAATGTTGTTTGATCATAATGTTTTATCTTATAGGTAGCCACCATGTGACTCAATATGTTTCTTTTCTCATATAGATTTCATGAGGCAACCCTTTATTGATCCAAGGGACCAAATGTGTGTGGGGACATCTATGATAACCATTGAAGTGTCTAAAGTCTCATTCACATTATCTCATTGAGTTAGACACATTGTAACCACATATGATATATTTATGGATTTAAATGGAATTTTTTTTCTCAAGTATGATGTGGAATTGAGTGTGATCAGAACAGACATGCATAGACTTTTGTAACAATGATTTATGACTACATAAAGTTTTAATTGGGTCTTATGATCTTTAAATAATTAAATGAAATGATTCAAAAGTATTTATTCTAAATGATAATTTCTTATTATATTGTTATCATTTTGTTTCCAATATTGAAACATGTTGTGTGTATGAAACGTGAATTTTATACTAGGGAGTACACCTTTTTTTATTATTGTGACTAAAAAGGAAACATAAATAATGAAAGATGACGGATAAAAAGTATTCCCAGTATTCATACCATTGAGTTTAGTTATGGCTCTTTGTAATTGTGGATATTATTCTCTTTATGTGACAAAATTTTGATTGTTCCCTTTCCCTCTTTATAGTAGCTTGATTCTCCATTAGTTAACGTGTGATTTCCACTATCGGTTAATTTTATTTTAATAGCAATTCCATATTAATTCACTGCCTAAATATTCTTCTTAGAATAAACCTAACAATGAAATGAGGGTCTCAGTGGCCATGAGTTGGGACTTAAATAGACCCAGGTGATTAGGTATCTGTTAATTGATGTTATGATTAATGAGGAGTGGGTCCCTTATATGAGAAACCAAGTTAGGTATCTCCTGGATCAAAACCATCATATATGAGGCATGGGTCCCCTATTAGTATGATTAGGTATCCCACCTACCAATACATTCTTTCAATAGATCATGGGTCCTCATTATTTGATAAATAATCAGGATGATTGTATTTTATCTTCATAAAGATAGATGATTCCACATGTATAACAGTATGTAATTTGGGATTATATATTTATTTTTTGTGTAACCTTTCATGACTTGTTAATTTAGGAGTGATTCATGTGCTATGATTGTATACAGGTTCCTCAAATAATGATATTCATAGTGCTTGACTTCAACATATTGTGACCTTTTTATGGTATAAATTTAGGATATAATTACATTGTCTAATTGTTTTTCTTTGTTATTATATATATATATATATGGGTGTAAATTTAGTTGTTATATATTATAATGTATATCATGCCTGAGGTTGATATACTCATAAATTAATTAAAACTTTTATGACATCATATTTTAGTTCTGAAAACAACTAATATTTTATATAGGATCATTTTGGTTAAGGAGTTGGAGGATTTTTTTGAGTGGTGATTAACTCAAGATTCTGGGGCATCACTCTAGGATTTATTTACTTTTTATTACATGAACAATATTTATTATATTTTTCACTTTATAATTAATTATATATTTGATAGTGAGATTTCACTTTAGTAGATTTTATATGGTTTTATTATAATTAAATGCATTTTTAAAATTTTATTTATTAGAATATACTATTATTTATGTGTCAAGTTCACATTCCATGTCATGGTTGTATAGATATATAAATATCATTGTATGTACTAATCGTAAAAATGCCACTTATTTTATAATGTTTCGTGTTGGTTTTAGTCATCAACCGCTGACCTGTTGGAGGAAGGATTGAGGTGAAATAGTCAATCTTGAGGCTAATATGAGTGAGGAACTATAGGATTATGCTGTATCTGAGTGTTATTCAACTAGAACTATCTTAGGGAATTATTTTCAAGTAGGCATATGCGAGATTTTGGTTTGAGAGACTAGGGTAACAGTGGTAGAGATATTTGTGTATAGTTTATCAGGATAAGGATCATAACCATAGGGTGTTGCAGCTTATACATTCCTATAAAATAATGCTAAATGTTTTATAACTAATTGAAATAATTAAGGGATTTTCTTAAAGGATAAAATTAGTTTTAAACAAGCATTATATAATAGTTAGGTCATAATTGGTGCAAATGTTTTCTTATATAAGAGGAATTATTTGGGGGTCAAAATATGGGTGGAATACTTCATATTCCATATCATAAAAATATTATTTAATATGATATAATATAATAATTATTGAAGGATGTTTTTAAATTTTCATGATTTTTCCCATAAAAAGATGAATAGAATGTTGAATCAAGGTTAATTTGTTCCTTCACTAGTTATTGTGCAGTTGTCCATCAACCTTTTGACCAAAAAAGGTTTCATTTTATATATACATTATAATTTTCATCCTAACATGATTACATGACAATACATGACACAAAGTTATATGATTTTAAGATAATAATAAATGAGTTCAAGTTGAATTTTGGTTGAACAAGCTCACATGAATAATATTGAATTTGGGTTTGGGCTGACCATTATTGATCAGTCTCTTAAGTGTATCTTGGTTAAAAATATAATAATAATATAAAATATTAAAAGTAAAATAATATTTAATTTTATAGTATATTTTATTCTTATAATCAACTTCTTTGGAAATAATTCAAAATGATTATAAAAAATTATTTATTTTAAATGGTTTAATAGGGTCGAGTAATAACATGAATAACATATATTTCATATTAACATTGGTTGTTTTAGTGTAAATGAGATAATTAAATTTGATTAGTTTATGAATTTATGTGATATTACAAAATTATACATCTCATGATATAATTTATGTTATATTTTTTCAGATCATGTTAGTGTTTTCCCCTTTATAAATGGCTGGGTTAGGTAAACTTATGTTATTAAATGGGTTGGGTTATAATTTTACATAAATGGATTTAAAGGTTAAACAACCTATCAAAAAGAATGAACCTAATCCAAAATTTGTACCTTTATTTATATAGGCCTATTAGGTGGGTCATTCCCAACTAATTGGGTGATAAGTATAGATTTTAGAGGAGGTTGAAAATTCCCATAGGTTAGAGGCACTGCATAGGTTTTAGCACTTTAGACCACCCAAGTTTCAGTTCAGGCTTGATTTATAGCCTACAGTAGATTGTCTTAAGGTAATGACCATTGTGTTCTTATTAATATTTATAATGAAAATGGAATATACATCATCAAGTTCTATGTAAAAAAATATTCAAAATGGTCTATTACTTTATCCATTTTAGATATTTAGTGAAGAGGTTTGAAAAACTCCTAGGATAGGAAAGTAATTAATATGTACTTATAATTAACATGGTACATGACTCCTGAGTTTTAGATACATCTATACTAGTAATTTGTAGAAGTTTCTCTAGGTAATATATGGCACGTCTAACTCTCATACATGGTGTGTGGATCTTAAGGGTTAGTCGTCATGTAATATAGAGACATAAGTTTCATTGCCAGTTCATACATGATGAGTTTCTCAAACCTTAAGCTATCTTATTAACAAAAGGTTATCTATAAAATTAATCATTCCATGTAATAGGAATGTGAACCGACATTTGATATCTCACTTGATGTTTGTAGATGATACCCTCATTTTCATTAATGTTAGTGGTAGATCCATTGACGGGTTAACTAAGATCCTAGATGAGTACAGTTTCTAGAGTGGGTATAGGATAAACAGATCTAAGAGTTTCTTTTATATCTCAAACAGATATAGCACCAGGCAAGCATCCTCTCTGTGAAATAAACTGGATATGCAGAGGGTTTCTTTCCCTCTGGATTATGTTGGATATCCTTTTACCCATATCTGAATTCAGATCCAAGATATTTAATACATTGTGAACAATATTATGAGTCGAGTGCTTAACTAGAAAAATTATTTTTTATCCTTTGGGGGTCAAATAACTTTAATAAATAGTGTTTTATCTTTTATCTCTATTCATGCTCTTTCGGCGAGTAATTTATCCAAGGGGGTCCTCTCTTCCATTGAAAAAATTATGGAATGTTTTATAAGGGATTCTTTATCCAAGGGAAAACATAACTGGGCCTCATAGGGTAGGTTGGTGAGGATTATTCATGAGGGAGGGATAAATTTGTGGAGTCTAGAAGATACTATTCATTGAATGCATGAAAATATTGCATGGGGTGGAGAAGGAGTGCACCCTATGGTGTAAGATTATTTCTTATAAATTTGGTGGTTATTAGTAGAAAGATAAATCAAATGGATCTCCTTTATGGTCTCTAATTCAAGATATTATGCCAATTGTTCGGCATCACTAAAGATGGATTATAGGTAAAGGGGAAATATCCTTTTGGTATCATAATTTGATGGGCTCGATCATTGTTTTCCTGGTCTTCCCTAGTCCTATGATTTCTTTCAGGGAGATCAGTGTGTATCAAAGCTTCATCAATACCATACTAAATTAGTAAGAGAGGGATGTTTATAATACTATTATTTTAAATTCATATCTTGATAGATGTTTTTTAACCACTTCTAGTTCCGGAGCCTTTTGCATAAAATATATTCCTTATATTTATACTCATCAAGGGTAATAGGATACAAGGAATAGCATTATATGGTGCTTCACCATTACTAGAAAGTTAATATTTATTTTATGGAGGATAATAAACCAATCAATTCCCATGGATGACAATGTAAGGAAGATGGGTATCAACTTGGTTTCCAAATTTCACAGCTTGAAGCTGCCCATAGAGGAGGATTCCAATAATCTCTTCTTTGAGAGTGATTGGTCCATGATAGTCTGGAGGATCTTCTGATAGTTCACTGGGATCTTATCTATGGATCTTCTTGGAACTTCATTTCCCGATAGATGGTTTCATGGTTTGAATGGTGTGGGTCCTAAAAAAATGGCCATATGATTGATTTTAAATATAGGTTGTTGGTGTATCTAGAAGGCCTAGAATAATGTTAGATTTGAAGGTATTGAATCCTCATAATGGTCTATTATCATAAGTACCAAATACCTCCTGGTCGATTTGGTTATTGGCTTCAAAAACTGGCAGAATTCTTCCTCCCTGAGAACTATACAAGTGAATGGTTCTGTGATGCCGCATACAATTTAGGGTATAAGAGGAAACTAGATATGTTGGTTACCACCAACTAGGGGTTTAAAAATAAATTTTGATGGATCATGTATTATGGGTATCATACGAGGTGGTGGGGTGGTATGATATTTTATGGGGAGTGTCATGGTCGCCTATATTTCCATCTATGGGAAGGGTAGTTCTATCTAGGAAGAGGCCAAGGAAATTTAAGCAGGTTTCATTTTATGTGTGTAGAAGAATATCTTCCTTAATGAGATTAAAACGAATTCCATGATTATACATGATTCCATGCATGGAAAAATTCTTTTTCCAGGGTAGATATCCTATATTATCAGGAAGTTTAGAGCCAGAATTAACAATAACAACGTCTAGTTTGTTCGTATGTTGTGTGAAGGCAAAAAAGTGGAATACCATCTTTCTTCCATGATGGTGGTTGATCAAGGTATAAAAATTATCTATTTTTCAAGTACTCTTTAAATGAATCCAATAGGTATTAATCTGATTAGGGGAGATCAACTTGGTCACCATTACAATATACCTCCCTAGTAATGTATCTCTGGCCTTACCCATGACCATGCACTTTTTGTGGGTTTTCTATTTTAATAAAAATGAAACGTTGAATGAATGATGTGTTTCTAAAACAAGTAAAACCTATTTTTTATAAGAATTAGTCAGGCATGTATACCAATATATCTTAGGTCATATGAACTAATCAAATATGGTGAGTGGTTTAAAACTATACATTATGTGATATTTAATTATACGTATAATCCATGGTCACAACTAGTACTAAATGGGGAATGCTCCCAAAGGATACACATCATGTGATATTTAATGCATTTCAAAAACCCTAGTTTTTGTATGAAATGAGAACTGAAATGTTCTTCAAAGGGTACACATAATAAAATCTCTAAATAAAACTCTAGAAACTCTATCCACCAAATCTTTGCACCACTATCCTTATCATGATATCCATCACTAGTCATGCTTTTCATCGATCATTGAATCAACATTGTTGTTGTGATTGAGCCACAATATCTTATTTACTCATGATGATAATCTATCTATTCAACCCCTATCATGAGACTCATGTTGTAACACCATTTCTTCTTACAAACATTACCAAACTTGATGTTGGCATACATTCCCTTGTTGTTACCTCACCCTTAGAGGCATTTCCATGATGCGTGAACACCCAGACCTTAGGGATTAGCTTCCCTATTATAATTTGTTCATTAAATCTATTTTATTGGTATGATGAAATTGGTAGAATATTATATGGGTTCAGTATAGGGACAGTAGAAGGGAGGGAGGATGCAATGTCATTAAGGACCACTGGGTACTTGGTGATTTTGTTTCAGGTGCTCGGTGGGGCTCCAGGTGGTTAGGTAGTTCTGTGTTAAACCATCAGGTACCTAATAGATTCTAGCAGGTAACCGATAATTTTAATAGAAATATTTATTTAATAAAAGTAATTTTGTTAACTTGGACCCCTAACTTTAACCCTAAAATTGATGCAGTTTAGGATTATAACCCCATTTCCACCTTTTTCGCCTCTTTTAAGCTCCCCCTCTCATCTACAACTCCCTAAGTGAATCCAACCTTCCCTAATTATCTAATAGATTTGTATTGGTCATAGGATTAGTTTTTTAAAGTTAATAAATATTATCCCTATCATACTTCTTATTATTTTCCTCTCTATATGGAAGTGGGTATAATCCATGTTCCTCAAATTCTATGTCTTTTGAAATATATCAAAACTATTTCATTCATTCTTGTTTAGCTATTGTGGGTTCTTATCCATGAAAATTGAAGGTAAAATCATAGTTTTACCTCTTATTTATGCTATTCATAATTGAAAGAAACCTAAATCCATATATAAGGGATGATTATGTGGTTCTTTGGTATACGTGGTGGCAGACTTTCCCTCATAGGGCTTCAAAGAAACCCTCTTCAATTTGATTGGTACTTGTACCCCAATTTCCCCTTATTCCCTTTAAAAGATAGATTGATTTTATTATAGGGATAAGTGAAGTTAATTAAAATTAATTTTTTGATATTAATATTTCCTTAACATATATTTCATGAAGTATCATGGCTATTTAGATTTTAGTTGAATTAACTCTTGTTTACAAGAATCACTTGGGTGACCTTTGTATTTATTTTGAACATGTTAGTACCATTAATTTTGTGTGAAAATTATAAAATTTAACTATTATCATAAGTTTCTAGAAAGAGGACTTCTAGTATTAATTATCTTATTTTCATAATGTAATTTAATTTTTTATTTCATTTATTTGTTAACTATAATGTTTAATGATTTTCTCATATTACTTAGAATTTATTATTAATATTAGAAGGGGTATATGGTTGTTATATAATTTTACAATTATGTGTATAATATTTTAGAATATTGTGAAGGGGTAGGTTTTCAGAGCCATGACTTATATACTCCATTCCACTTTTCTATGAGATGGACTTTTTTCCTTATCTTTTTATACCCATTCCCTTATCCCATGTGTTGACCTTATTCCTTAACTCTTGTATGTGATATTGTTTAGATGGGAAGGGCTACAATATTTCCCCATATCTATTCTAGTAATTATACTAGGATGTGCCTAAATTGTTTGAGTAAATGTGAGGACCCTCTCATTATAGTGAGTAACTTATTTTAGTTATAAATATGATTCTTTAAATTCTTCAAAGCATATTGTTTTAATTTTTTAGCTATTTCTATATCCATATATTGTTTATTTATATAAATTCATCTTATAAAATGTAATTAAGGGTAGGGAGGTGATGTTTTGTAGGGTTTTTATACATATTCCTCATACATTCCTCTATGTTATACGTACAGACCTCATTATACATGATCTTGTTAAAGGGAATACACCATAAAAGGAGGATATTATTGTATCGAGTCTGCAACATAGATGATAAATTTTATATTTTCTAGAGAGTGTATGGAGTAAAAACCTTGGTGAATATTAGGATGTTCTTCATGGTAGTTTCTATATGTGATTCCTCTTATTTTTAATTTTATGTTGTATTTGGAATGGTAGTTTTGTGTGTAGTACGTTATTACTTACCATTCAATTTTTTTTAGATTTTTAGGACCTGGTTTGAGTACACGTTTTTTTTCATGTAGTAATTATATATTTTATTAGTAGTGTGGTTGGATAAACAAGTACCATGAGTGGACACTAGTGGGTTTTGGTCCTTCATATCCATTGACCCTAATAGTTATGCTAAATTTTTTGAAATTTTATAGACTTTTATTTTTATTTATTTTTTTATTGGGAAACCATATACCACCAATAGTTCATTCAAGCCTTAATGTTTACTCCAGCCTCTGGTGATTTGAAGGTTCACTCAAGGCATTATAATTAATTCATATACACTTAAAACATATTTTTATAATATATTTGGATTAAGGATATATTGGTATCATCATATACATAATCTTGATCCTGAGATTATATTACACTCAATGTAATTAAAGATGTGTGCATGTTCTAGTATCTTTCATCCTACAAGGTTTATTTCAGTTTATAATCCATTAATAATGGATTAATGGATTTTCATACATTCATTAAAGGAGTTTAATATACTCATCAATGAGATATTTAATTCAATGGTTCCATTTAATGACGCCCAAAATGTATGATGTGTTCTTAATTCATGGAGAATCATTGGGAATTTTATATATAAAGGGAGTTCTCTCAATATTTTTGGGTCAATTGTATGTTCATTAATAATGAAAATCATCATTAGATTAAATAATTTTTTTTAAAATCTATTCTTATCATGGATTCATTCATCACATAAAGCAAATCAAATAATACCCCTTTTGGCTCAAAGTAATCATTATGATACGATCATGGATACTTCATCCAATAGATCAATTATGGAGGTATGAAATATAAATTTTCTTATTTTTTGGTTTTAATCAACCATACTTCATCCAACATGAATATGGAAGATAGCGTAATTTTTTAATGTATGTAATGTTTTCTTGTATTTTTCATAAAAATTTCATTTCTGTCGATGGAAGATCATACCATGTATGGTTTTCCTCCACTACCAAGGATTATAGGATGATCCACTAAATTATATCAATGGTATCAAAGTCTTCATATTCAATGGATAAATATTTTTCTAGAACTATTAAAAAAATAACACATTAAATACATCATAAATTGTTTTTTTTCACTTATATTTTCATAATGTGAAAACATTATGATGGATGATCCTACTATATTAGTGAGATTATGTTAATTTATTATCATGATTGGGAGGGAAAATCATAATAAGGTTATTGGATAAAACCACTTGCATCGTGAGCCTTGGATAATAGGTCATAATTTTGATTCTTCTTAAGTCACATTGAGAGTCAACTTGAGGTTAATATAGGAAAATCATGGAATGCATAGGTAGCTCAGTTTTCTCAAGAAAGACATGAAAAGGAAGAAAGAATTTGAATCACATCATGTTCATGAGGTGTGTATATAGATGAATAGTTCCTTATTGAATGTGTCCCACATCAACATCTAACTCGATGGTGCACTCCTTCACTACCCACTATGCTTTTTAGGGATCTCTAATAATTCTTGTCTAGTTACCTTGCATGGTGGTGATATTTCCCAAGTGTCTCCCTATGCTCTTCATGCTTGCACTGACCCATACAGACTTATACATCCTTTTCCACTCTTGGCAATATTTCCATTGAGCATAGTTTTTCCCCTTATATAAGGTTCATAGATTAGGTAATTTATCTAAGGGATGGACCTTTTTTGAAAAATAAAATAAAATTTAAAATTATATATATTTTTTGTAAGTTAGTTGTAAATGATAAGTGTTGGGATTCATAAATTTTTTCCAATATTTTGTTAAATATGATAACTCAAAATGATATCACATTTTTAAATAGAATGTTTATTTAATCTATTATTCCTTTACATTTTTAATTTTTAAATTATGTGAATAATTTTTATGTTAAATTTATATTATAAATTGATTCTAGGAAATAGTGTTTTTTATTACATTCTAGGTGAAACTCCATAGGTTTTAGGTTTAATCTAACTTGATCTTGGTTTTTTGAGTTATGAGATTGAAAATAGTTATTTGAAATAGTTTTTGAATATTATCTGTTTGAGATATCATTAAATTAATTCTCTATTGAGAAAATTATCACAAAGGAGAGGGAACTGTTGTTAGACTAACCTCAAGCCTAGAGGTTAATGACTTATTCTAGAAATGTGAGGTCTTAGATATATATTTTTCTAGGATTATCCATGTGGATATTGATAACCACATATTAATATATACCTTTATATGAAAAGTTAATATACCTTAATCATTATATTAATTAGGATATATATGAATATATTTTATTTTTTTATGGGGTGAGTAACTTAAACATTTGGGTTGTGTAAAGAGTTACACATTAATTGTAACGCCCCGACCCCAGCTACCCAGAGTCGGTGCATTATTACATAACATTGGCATGATCATAAGAAAGATCAAATCTCGAAAGACCGATTGGTTTAGTAGCCTTGGAAAATGCCAGATATATTCATAAGTTTTACATTACATTATAAAATGAAAAACTACTACAACAACATAATGTCTCAATAGACCACACTATTATCCCCTCATAAAATCCCTGCAGGTCATTCATAATTTACTTCTTCACTTCCTGGGAAAAATAAAACATAGAAAAGGGGTGAGCTCAAATGCCCAGTAAGGATAACAATATAGCGGAAACTTTCATAAATAAGAATAAACATTTAAGGCAATGTATAACTAAAACAAAAGCCTTTTAAATATGAACTTTTAACATGGTATGGCATAAATAAAATGAAATAATTCCATTTACTTATTCACATGGATATTCTACTAATCGAATAATCACATGCAAAAATCAATAACCACTTTCATAATGTTGGAATGCATAATGCCAGACTATCATAACCACATAGTCAAGGCCTCGTGCCAAGACTACAAATAAGATTTTGTCAAGGCCTTGTGCCAAGACACTAGTTTGTCTCATGAGACCTACCGATGCATCGAGGAGCTATAGCGGGCTCCACCCGTCACTTATTAAGTCCAATGCATTCCCATATGAAAAGGTTTAAACATAACATAAACATTCGTATTAAAACTAGCATACGAAATGTCAATAATTTCACCATAAACTATGAATGGTATAAAAATAGCACATCCATAGTCAAACATATCACAAAACCTTCAATACAATATAGAAGTTTTGTATCATAATAAATCAACTTCAAATAATCTTAAAATCCATCAAAGGATGTTGACATAGATGAAATCAAAATTCTTTTTAAAGAAGTATCTCCTTTTATTTTGAAAACATTTAAGATCCATATAAAATAAAACGTTTTCTTTGAAAATATTCTTATATGCTTGTATGGAAAGCTTCGACGATTTTATAACGGCGGAAAATAACCGCACCCTCCGTATAAGTTAAAAAAAACATTCTTACCTCAGTTCTGTCGAAAAGGTTAAAAAGGACATTGTTTTTAAAACGACGGAAAGATTCCTTTATAAACCTCTTATAAAAAGTCAAAAAGGGTATAAATGACTTTAACCCATATTCTTGTAAATAGTAAAAATGTTTTGAAAAACATTTTTAAGAAAACATGGATGTGGATGATAAAGAGATCCCAGTAGATTATTACGTATATACAACCTCGGATAATGAAGAGATTGTGAAATAACCCTTACCTTGTACTTTTCCTTGGTTCTGGTAGGTTAACCTCCTGTATAATGGTGAAATAATTGTTATTAAATTATACAAGAATCATATACATTAATATGATATCATATATGATCTTTTAATATTGATTTGATAATAATATCTTAGTATTATCGTTGTTTCGGGTGTTAACTTACTTGTTTTCTTTCATATGCTTTGTTACGTAAGACATGTTTGTAAAGGATAGGTTGTATATTATTCATATACAGAATGATATCAAGTCCTTAAACATCATTTTTAAATCATAAAATGATAATTATACTTTAATGGTTACGATGGAGAATGAATCTCATCGCGTTCGTGGAGACGGTAGTCCGTACGTACGCACGAGCGACAATATCATTCTTTTGATATTAAAATAATATATAAATGGATGGTATATCATATATACAGAATCATTAATATGTTATATTTATTATTTACATGAGTTACACATCATTATTATACCCATCCAAATAATAATATATTGAATAACAATTACACCACGACGTGGAGACGGTAAGCCGTACGTACGCACGTATGGTGACATGTTATTCAAAGGGTGGATAGAATACTGAATATGGTTGTACCATATTTATAATAACATCATAGTATATAAATGATACTGGAGTCATTATTTTAGAATGGTAACAACAAAGGAAGAAGAAGTGGAAGAAGAAATGAACATGGAAAAGGGGTGGTGAAAACATTACCTCTTCTTCGGGTTCTTCCTTTTGATTTGATCAAAAGGGATCCTTAGGTTGGCTTTCTGATCAAAATAAGGCCCCTAGGTTGTAGTGAGGGATGTTGGGAGAGTATTTGGGCAGAGTTTGGCCGAACCAAAAGGCTTTAGAGGTGTGAAGAAATGAGAAGGAGGAGTGCACTTTTATAAGAGGGGTGAGGGGCACCTTTGGAAAAGCTAGAAATATTAATTTATAATAAATTCATATTCGGTTTCTAATGGCTCCAAAGTTGACTATTCAAAGGTTAAGGTGGATATAGGTCGAAAACCACTCAACCAATAGAATTTAGACAGGTTTGGGTACTTATATTAACCTTATCTTTAAGTATTAACTCTAAGTTAATTAGTTTCACTTTTACAATGTCTCTTTGTATTTTTATATAATATGGTTAATAAACTTACTATATACATCCAAGCGACCCCCAAGTGGTCCATTAATGAGGAACCTATCATAATATAAGTCTCTTTGCCGAACCTTAGATTTTTAGGAATTTAATATCAATTAATAATATAATATTTGTTTTAAGAACTCTTTTATGTCAATTTTGACACTATTCAATAGTTGATTTTTTTGAAACTCCTAACAGATTGATTACTTCGAACAAAGTCAATTAAATCAATCCTAATATATCATATTATCATATAAAATTAGTTTAATTCATTAAAAGTATCATATTATAATTATTTTGGTATTTATAATATCAATTATTTTAATTTTTCACTATTATAGTAATTACTGCATCATCATTGTGTCATAAATAAAATAAATTATTCAATGTCTAAAAATTATAAATAAAATATAATTATGTAGGAAATCTTTTTAGATTTCTAATGAATATTTATAATCTAAAATCCAACATATATAACCCTATGTAAAAATTGTTGTTCTAAAAGATATATGCTTGTGTCATTTTTGTATTCATTTTAACTAAATTAAAATAAAGTGTCATTATCACTTACAAGTGGATCCATGGGGTCCCAAAATAGACCCAAAGATGCCCATGGTCGACCATGTATCAACCAATAGGGTTAAGACACGTTTTAGGGTAATTTAGTATTATTATATTATTATTTTTTAACCCTTATTTACCGGATTTACCCTTAACCATGGTAAATAAAATATTTACCGCAGTAATTATTCAAAATGTCTAAAATAAAAGTTACCCATTTACACAATTTGAACATCCTGATTCCAAATATGGAATCCATTTTCCTAAATTCAAAACACAGAAGTGGCAGAAATTAATTTAAAATTAATTCCCGCTGTCAAAACAAAAAGCGTGTTTTTAAGAGATAATAACTATCAAAAGATTGACACTTGTTTATGTTCGGTTTAATTGTAAAATTATGTCCAATGACCAACATTATATTAAAATGTAAAAATATATTCTAAATATACTTTAAAACCACTAAAATTCATAACTTATCACTATTAATTATTTTTATTAAAAAAGTTGTTTTTAATTAAAATTTAGTAATTTTCACTATTCATCAAAATATGAAAGTTATCCGAAAAGTACCAAAATTTCACCTTAGGCTAAATTCGATATTCCGAGTCCAAAAATGAAGTCCATTTTCAAATATAAAATATATATAATTTCAAAAATTAGGTATTACTATTCACAACGGCTAGTTTAATTAGTTGTGGTGTGTGTTAGAACTCGAGGTTGCGTACAACACACGCTATCGCATTATTCAAAGGGAAACGTACCGTAGAAGCTTGGGGTGTTATATTCTCCCCTCCTTCAAATAATTGCGTCCTCGCAATTTCTAGGGTATTACTGCATAAAAAGACTCGGGTGGTTCTTCATCATAAGTTCCTCGGGTTCCCACGTTGCCTCTTCCATCTTATGATTCCTCCACAAAAGTTTTACCAGACGCGTCGTCCGGTTTCTCAGCACTTGTTCTCTCGTATCAAGAATCTTGATGGGCTCTTCGCAATAAGACAGATCGGGTTCCAGTTCTAAATCTTCATAGGTGAGTACATGCGTTGGGTCAGGCATGTATTTCCTCAACAGAGATACGTGGAACACATCGTGAACTTTGGAGAGACTTGGCGGCATTTCCAATCGGTAAGCTACAGCCCCAATTCGTTCTAGAATTTCGAAAGGTCCGATGTACCTGGGACTCAATTTACCTTTCCTACCAAAACGTATGACTCCCTTCCATGGAGATACCTTCAGGAAAACATGATCACCGACTTGAAATTCCAAATCCTTCCTTCGATTATCGGCATAGCTCTTCTGCCTACTTTGAGCTGCTTTAATGTGATTTTGGATTACCTTCACCTTTTCCACCGTTTCCTCCACCAGTTCTGGGCCTACAAGTTTTCTTTCACCAACGTCATCCCAACAGGTTGGTGTACGACATCTCTTTCCGTATAACGCTTTATATGGTGCCATCTGAATACTCGAATGGAAGCTATTGTTATAGGAAAATTCTACTAGTGGTAAATATTGATCCCACATACCCTGAAAATCAAGTGAGCAAGATCTCAACATGTCTTCTAAGGTCTGAATAGTCCGTTCTGATTGTCCGTCTGTCTGAGGGTGGTAAGAAGTGCTCAAATGAAGTTCAGTATCCAGGGATTTCTGAAGACTTTTCCAAAATCTTGAAGTAAAACGGGGATCACGATCAGAAACAATCGATAGGGGTACTCCATGAAGTCTCACAACTTCATTAATGTATAGTCTTGCTAGACTTTCCAGGGGTAGATCTTCTCTTATAGCAAGAAAATGTGCTGACTTGGTAAGACGATCCACAATAACCCATATTGCATCATTCCTTCTAGGAGTCTTTGGTAGCCCCATGACAAAGTCCATTGTAATATTGTCCCATTTCCACTCCGGTATGGGAAGAGGTTGCATGACTCCTCCAGGCTATTGCCTTCCAGCTTTCACTTGTTGACAAACCATACATCTTGACACAAAATCAGCAATCTCCCTCTTCATGTTGTCCCACCAAAAATGTTCCTTCAAATCTCTATACATTTTGGTGCTCCCATGGTGTATAGAGAAATTGGAACTATGAGCATCATCCAGCAATTCCCTTTTTAGATCAGGTATATTGGGAACACAAAGTCTCTTCCCGAATTTCAAAATTCCACCTTCATACGCAAAGTCTCTCAATCTCCCATCATTCACAGCTTTAATCTTCTTTTGGAATTCTTCATCATCAGTCTGAGAACTCTTAATCCTTTCTAGTAAAGATGGTTTGGAAACCATTTGAAAAAGCATTGATGTTTCACCTTCCCTGGTTATTCCCATGTCCATCTTCACTAGCTCCATGAAAATTGGATCCCTTTCAATTCTCATATTGTTCAAAACTCCATGGTCTTTTCTACTCAAAGCATCTGCCACCTTGTTTACCTTCCCTGGGTGGTAGTGTATCGTACAATCATAATCCTTGAGTAATTCAAGCCATCTCCTTTGCCTCATGTTGAGTTCTTTTTGTGAGAAAATATACTTCAAACTCTTGTGATCAGTATAAATCTCACATTTTTCACCATAGAGGTAGTGCCTCCATATTTTCAAAGCAAAGATCACTGCTGCTAACTTGAGATCATGAGTAGGATAGTTTTGTTCATGAATTTTCAACTGTCGTGATGCATAGGCAATAACTCTATCATTCTGCATAAGGACACAGCCAAGTCCCTTCTTTGATGCATCACTATAAATAACGAACCCATCATTCCCCGATGGTAGAGTCAATATAGGAGCATTGACTAATCTTCTCTTCAGTTCTTCGAAACATTCTTCACACTCTTTTGTCCAAACAAATTTAACCCCTTTACGAGTGAGCTTCGTTAATGGGTTAGCCAATCGGGCAAAATTCTGGACGAAACGTCGATAATAACCTGCCAAGCCAATAAAACTACGTACCTCAGTTATACTCGTAGGTGCTGGCCATTCTTGGATTGCCTTGGTCTTAGAAGGATCAACAGAGATTCCATCTTTAGAGACAATATGGCCAAGAAAAGAAATCTCCTGAAGCCAGAATTCACACTTGCTAAACTTCCCATATAATTCATGCCTCCTCAGAGTCTTCAAGATAATGCGCAAGTGATTTTCATGATCTTCGTAGGTTTTAGAGTATACCAGAATATCATCAATAAATACCACAACAAATTCATCGAGATACTCCTTGAAAACTCTATTCATCAGATCCATGAATACAGAGGGTGCATTAGTCAATCCAAACGGCATTACAGTAAACTCGTAATGCCCGTACCTGGTTCGAAATGCTGTTTTCGGAATGTCTTCCTTCTTCACACACAACTGATGGTATCCAGATCGAAGGTCAATCTTTGAAAAGTATTGAGCTCCATGCAGTTGGTCAAATAAATCATCAATACGAGGTAGGGGATACTTGTTCTTTATCGTTATAGCATTGATCTCCCTGTAGTCGATACATAACCTCATAGATCCATCTTTCTTTTTAACAAAAAGAACAGGGGCTCCCCATGGAGAAACACTAGGGCGAATAAATCCCTTATTACTCAATTCCTCTAGTTGTTTCATTAGTTCGACTAACTCTACAGTGGCCATTCTATAAGGGGTCTTCGATATAGGCCTTGATCCAGGAATCAAATCAATAGAAAACTCAACTTCTCGTTCTGGAGGATGTCCAGGTAAATCTTCCGGAAATACATCTACAAATTCTTTCACAACAGGTACATCCTCTATTTGAACATTCCTTTCCTCACCGACAGTTATTTCATTCTCTTCCTCCCCAATAATTGAATTAATTTGAGCTACTGGGGGTGGATCTAAATAAGAATTAGGTGGTGACGATTCTGCTCTAAAAATAAGGTGCTCCTTCTCATTATCATCAAGAATCGTAACCTCTTTCTTCTTACAATAAATCTTCGCATCATAGTCCGAAAGCCAGTCCATACCGAGGATTATATCAAACTCAATCATAGGTATGACGATGAAATCAGCAGATAAAGAAAATTTATGTGCTCTAATGGGGACTGATTCACAAAACTTTGTTGCAACGATACTTCCCTTAGGAGTTTTAACTGACAACTCCCTTATTAAATCAAATTGGAAATATCTAATTTTCTTAGCAAACTGGGAAGATATGAAACAATGCGATGATCCAGAATCAAATAATTCATTTGCTAAACTTGAGGAAACCATTAAATTACCTGCCACCACGTCTTTCGGAGCTTCTACCTCAGCAGTAGTGATAGCATAAGCCTGGCCTTGATCCCTTGGCCTTTTCTGAGGTAAGTTCTCCTGACGCTTAGGACATGCATTTGCATAATGCCCCATCTCCCTGCAATTGTAGCACTGAAAGTTGGTAGCTTCCTTCTTCCCCTTGCAATCATGAGCTTGGTGGCCTTTTTCACCACACTTGTAACAGACTCCCATTCCCTTCAAGCAAGTACCAGGATGTTTCTTCCCGCATTTACCACAAGATGGATATTCAACCTTTCCCTTCTTCCCCTTATTTCCATTCCCAGATTGATCAGCAGGTCTCTTCTTCTCTTGCTTTGCTTTATAGTCATAAGACTTAGAGAATTCCTTTTCGGTCTTGATAGCACATGAGACAATGTCTTCGTACGATGAAAAGGATTGTGAGACTAACGCTCGACGGAGAAATGGTTTTAAACCATCAAAGAAACGATCAATCTTACTTCTTGGGTTACGAATATAATCACCAGCGTACCTCGCTAACCTTGTAAAGTTAGCCTCATACTTTGTGACATTCTCGTCCTCCTTTTGTCTCAGACTCAGAAATTGCCTTTCCATATCTGCTCGATGGTCGCGAGGGAAGTATTTTTCTAAAAACAGATCTTTGAACTCCATCCATTCCATGTTTGATACTTCATCATCTTCCTTCATGTTTTGAATCAATGACCACCATTGATCAGCATCTCCAGTGAGGCGGTAAACTGCCATGGTAACTTTTTCCCTTTCACTACACCCCAAAGCCTGAAATATTTTTTCTAGGGAAAATATCCATTGCTCAGCTACTAAGGGATTTGTACTCCCATTGAACGTTGGTGGTTGTTGTCTCATGAATCGATCTAACATTGATCCTCCACGCTGCGGATCAGGGTGCTCCATACGGGTAAGGTTATTATTCATAACCTGAGTAAGTTGTCCCAGTACGGTGATTAGTTGATCAGCACCAGTTGCATCACCAGCCCCACTATAATTATCTTGAGCAGGAGGGCAATCCCTACATGGAGTGCGTGCATTGATACGGTTTCCATTTCTTCCACTAGGCGCCATTTCTAAACAATTTCATAAACTAGATCAGTTTATGAATCAAAATACATAATCCCATACTTATAAAACACTAAACATAAATTGAACTATCTATGGATATAATCCATAATCATAAATATGTTTTCTTTGAGGAAGTATATACTCATAAACCCTTCATAATGATTTGTAAAGAAAGTGAGAGTTATCCTAAGCATATCCCCCGGGAGTGTCGTAACCAAGAGTGCAGCAAGGCCCGTTGTCGTGCACCAGTTCCCGTTCGAGTCTAGCTCAAAGCGGTGTTTTCGGGTTTTACCCCTAGGTACATCTGTGCCAGAGCCGCCTCTACCTACTCGTATCCAGACAGGGATGTACTGCTCGGAAAACTCACAAAGTCTCTACAATACCAAAATTCTAGGAAGTTCTTCTATACTAATCCTCAAAGTTCATCTTAAGTCTACGTGCTCTAATCAGAGTTTATCTAAATCTAGCTTCCAAGGTTTGTACTAAACTTCCTCTGATACCAACTGCAACGCCCCGACCCCAGCTACCCAGAGTCGGTGCATTATTACATAACATTGGCATGATCATAAGAAAGATCAAATCTCGAAAGACCGATTGGTTTAGTAGCCTTGGAAAATGCCAGATATATTCATAAGTTTTACATTACATTATAAAATGAAAAACTACTACAACAACATAATGTCTCAATAGACCACACTATTATCCCCTCATAAAATCCCTGCAGGTCATTCATAATGTACTTCTTCACTTCCTGGGAAAAATAAAACATAGAAAAGGGGTGAGCTCAAATGCCCAGTAAGGATAACAATATAGCGGAAACTTTCATAAATAAGAATAAACATTTAAGGAAATGTATAACTAAAACAAAAGCCTTTTAAATATGAACTTTTAACATGGTATGGCATAAATAAAATGAAATAATTCCATTTACTTATTCACATGGATATTCTACTAATCGAATAATCACATGCAAAAATCAATAACCACTTTCATAATGTTGGAATGCATAATGCTAGACTATCATAACCACATAGTCAAGGCCTCGTGCCAAGACTACAAATAAGATTTTGTCAAGGCCTTGTGCCAAGACACTAGTTTGTCTCATGAGACCTACCGATGCATCGAGGAGCTATAGCGGGCTCCACCCGTCACTTATTAAGTCCAATGCATTCCCATATGAAAAGGTTTAAACATAACATAAACATTCGTATTAAAACTAGCATACGAAATGTCAATAATTTCACCATAAACTATGAATGGTATAAAAATAGCACATCCACAGTCAAAAATATCACAAAACCTTCAATACAATATAGAAGTTTTGTATCATAATAAATCAACTTCAAATAATCTTAAAATCCATCAAAGGATGTTGACATAGATGAAATCAAAATTCTTTTTAAAGAAGTATCTCCTTTTATTTTGAAAACATTTAAGATCCATATAAAATAAAACATTTTCTTTGAAAATATTCTTATAAGCTTGTATGGAAAGCTTCGACGATTTTATAACGGCGGAAAATAAACGCACCCGCCGTATAAGTTAAAAAAACATTCTTACCTCAATTCTGTCGAAAAGGTTAAAAAGGACATTGTTTTGAAAACGACGGAAAGATTCCTTTATAAACCTCTTATAAAAAGTAAAAAAGGGTATAAATGACTTTAACCCATATTCTTGTAAATAGTAAAAAAAATTTGAAAAACATTTTTAAGAAAACATGGATGTGGATGATAAAGAGATCCCAGTAGATTATTACGTATATACAACCTCGGATAATGAAGAGATTGTGAAATAACCCTTACCTTGTACTTTTCCTTGGTTGTGGTAGGTTAACCTCCTATATAATGGTGAAATAATTGTTATTAAATTATACAAGAATCATATACATTAATATGATATCATATATGATCTTTTAATATTGATTTGATAATAATATCTTAGTATTATCGCTGTTTCGGGTGTTAACTTACTTGTTTTCTTTCATATGTTTTGTTACGTAAGACATGTTTGTAAAGGATAGGTTGTATATTATTCATATCCAGAATGATATCAAGTCCTTAAACATCATTTTTAAATCATAAAATGATAATTATACTTTAATGGTTACGATGGAGAATGAATCTCATCGTGTTCGTGGAGACGGTAGTCCGTACGTACGCACGAGCGACAATATCATTCTTTTGATATTAAAATAATATATAAATGGATGGTATATCATATATACAGAATCATTAATATGTTATATTTATTATTTACACGAGTTACACATCATTATTATACCCATCCAAATAATAATATATTGAATAACAATTACACCACGACGTGGAGACGGTAAGCCGTACGTACGCACGTATGGTGACATGTTATTCAAAGGGTGGATAGAATACTGAATATGGTGGTACCATATTTATAATAACATCACAGTATATAAATGATACTGGAGTCATTATTTTAGAATGGTAACAACAAAGGAAGAAGAAGTGGAAGAATAAATGAACTTGGAAAAGGGGTGGTGAAAACATTACCTCTTCTTCGGGTTCTTCCTTTTGATTTGATCAAAAGGGCTCCTTAGGTTGGCTTTCTGATCAAACTAAGGCCCCTAGGTTGTAGTGAGGGATGTTGGGAGAGTATTTGGGCAGAGTTTGGCCGAACCAAAAGGCTTTAGAGGTGTGAAGAAATGAGAAGGAGGAGTTCCCTTTTATAAGAGGGGTGAGGGGAACCTTTGGAAAAGCTAGAAATATTAATTTATAATAAATTCATATTCGGTTTCTAATGGCTCCAAAGTTGACTATTCAAAGGTTAAGGTGGGGATAGGTCGAAAACCACTCAACCAATAGAATTTAGACAGGTTTGGGTACTTATATTAACCTTATCTTTAAGTATTAACTCTAAGTTAATTAGTTTCACTTTTACAATGTCTCTTTGTATTTTTATATAATATGGTTAATAAACTTACTATATACATCCAAGCGACCCCCAAGTGGTCCATTAATGAGTAACCTATCATAATATAAGTCTCTTGGCCGAACCTTAGATTTTTAGGAATTTAATATCAATTAATAATATAATATTTGTTTTAAGAACTCTTTTATGTCAATTTTGACACTATTCAATACTTGATTTTTTTGAAACTCCTAACAGATTGATTACTTCGAAAAAAGTCAATTAAATCAATACTAATATATCATATTATCATATAAAATTAGTTTAATTCATTAAAAGTTTCATATTATAATTATTTGGGTATTTATAATATCAATTATTTTAATTTTTCACTATTATAGTAATTACTGCATCATCATTGTGTCATAAATAAAATAAATTATTCAATGTATAAAAATTATAAATAAAATATCATTATGTAGGAAATCGTTTTAGATTTCTAATGAATATTTATAATCTAAAATCCAACATATATAACCCTATGTAAAAATTGTTGTTCTAAAAGATATATGCTTGTGTCATATTTGTATTCATTTTAACTAAATTAAAATAAAGTGTCATTATCACTTACAAGTGGATCCATGGGGTCCCAAAATAGACCCAAAGATGCCCATGGTCGACCATGTATCAACCAATAGGGTTAAGACACGTTTTAGGGTAATTTAGTATTATTATAATATTATTTTTTAACCCTTATTTACCGGATTTACCCTTAACCATGGTAAATAAAATATTTACCGCAGTAATTATTCAAAATGTCTAAAATAAAAGTTACCCATTTACACAATTTGAACATCCTGATTCCAAATATGGAATCCATTTTCCTAAATTCAAAACACAGAAGTGGCAGAAATTAATTTAAAATTAATTCCCGCTGTCAAAACAAAAAGCGTGTTTTTAAGAGATAATAACTATCAAAAGATTGACACTTGTTTATGTTCGGTTTAATTGTAAAATTATGTCCAATGACCAACATTATATTAAAATGTAAAAATATATTCTAAATATACTTTAAAACCACTAAAATTCATAATTTATCACTATTAATTATTTTTATTAAAAAAGTTGTTTTTAATTAAAATTTAGTAATTTTCACTATTCATCAAAATATGAAAGTTATCCGAAAAGTACCAAAATTTCACCTTAGGCTAAATTCGATATTCCGAGTCCAAAAATGAAGTCCATTTTCAAATATAAAATATATATAATTTCAAAAATTAGGTATTACTATTCACAACGGCTAGTTTAATTAGTTGTGGTGTGTGTTAGAACTCGAGGTTGCGTACAACACACGCTATCGCATTATTCAAAGGGAAACGTACCGTAGAAGCTTGGGGTGTTATATTAATATTGTGTGAACACATTAATATGGTACATGGAAATGGGATTACAAACATAAATTATTACAATCATGCTTGTACAAATGAATGAAACATTATAAGATAAAGATTAAATAAGATTAATAGTTATGAATTTAATATGTATGTGTTGTATATTAAATTGGTGAGCCTTGCAAAAAACCCTTTATGTACTATGTGTGATATTCCTTCCGAAATAGAACTTGTTGAGACCTCAATCATCCAATCAGGTAGGTTTTGAAAAATTTAGGTGAATATAAAATATACTATGTGTAGAATGAAATTAATGGGTGACAATAGATCATACATGGATCGGTTCTAAAAAAGAAGGGTTCCCTTTGATTATCTTTTTATATCCTTGTAATGCCATCGCATGGCTTACTATGAATAGTAACTAGAACAGTTCACCACATAACATCAAGCGCACTTCCTCATATTCTAGAGGATGTTGTCTAGGAAAAGGGGTATAATGCGGTATCATGATGATAAAATATCCCCCTATATCATATTTCTCAACAACAATATAAATAAACAAGCATCATACACATCACAGTATGCAGAAGGAATAAATTGATTGAACATTCTATAATAAAATAAAATAACATAAAGGCATGCAAAATCATGAAATACATACAATACTGATCTCCCATTGGACCAATAACATGTAAAAAATATTGGAAATAAATAAATACATCAAAATACACTCTCAACTTTGATTTGTGCCACATACCAAATCTCCATGACTCTCATGCTACAATAGCCTGATCCTAAGACTCCATATGAGTGGATCAGCTTGATAATAAAATTCTAGGCCTCTAACATATTTTTAATGTATCCATTATCAACATAAAATCATATCTAAGGTCAACACACACCCTAAGTTTCACATATAAGGGGTGATTAATGAATTTTAGTAGGCCACTGAAATAGTGAACCTATAACCTATTGTCAATCACATGGGAAGGAAAAGTGATTTTCCCAGCCTAGCTAATAAATAATAAGAGTAAAATAAATATAATAAAATAATCATAAATACTTAGGTTTGTGACCCTGATTTACCATACCGACTTTGGATAGTGATAGGGTTTCTATGATCATGTCTCAATGATCATGTGTCCCAAGTAACATACGGGTTTTAAATCCATGGAATCCTTAACCAATGTTATGATTCTGATAACCCATCCCATGACAGTCCAATCATATAGGATCCAAATCCATGGAACCCCTATTATATCCTCATGACTCCATGGAAGGAACCTATGACATCCCTATCATCTAAGCTCCAAATCCATGGAATCTCCTATCATATCCTCAAAATGTTGGGGATGAAATCAACGACAAACCTATCATATGAGTTTTAAATCTATGGCATCCCCTATCATAATCCTCATAAATTTGTGGATGGAAACCACAGTATCCCTATAATTTGATAACCAAATCAATGAATCCCCAATCATAATTCTCAAAAATCTAGGGATAGAATACATGGTATTCCTTTATTCTAGGAACCAAATCCATAAAACCCCTATCACAACATTCATGATTATTGGGATGGAACATAAGAAAATATTATCATCCCTAATACAAAACCAGGGTATACCCTATCATAATATGAGTTATAAATCCAAGGAATACCCTACCATATATTGTTCTCTTAATCTAAGGTAGTTTAACCATCGAGCTCCATGTTCATGGAAGATGCAATAGTATCTGGCTTCAAACATGGTATCTCATACTTATACCAGGATCCAAGACATGGAAACCCAACCGTATCTTAACAACCCCAAGGGTATAAACCAAGATTCAACATAAATAAAAAAATAAATATATATTGGGAGATGTTCAAATTCCTTATCCATTCATTTTAATCTCATATTTAATATGCATACACGTTAGTTTGGGTTCTAGGGTGACATTTGAAACCATCTCTACACAAAACCTTACATACCTGCTCAGGGTTAGTCTACCAATAGGGAATCCACTCGGATCCCCTCAATTAGTACATAATAGAAAGAATCCATCTTGGGATGATCATAATAGGTATGTAAACATAAGCATCCTTTTTTGGATGCACTGGGTCAGAACATATGTGGATGCATCCCTATTGGGATCCTCAATCACAACAAGCCTATTGGGATAATGCCCATCTCTCAGGGGTAACATATCCCCACAAACTGATCTTTAACATCCCATGGACTCATTATTCAAAAGGGAAAACCTTAAAAGGTATTTAACATCAAGACCATCCCCATTCCAGGTCACTATAGGTTGGACCGAACACCCAATATGCCCACGTACTAGTCCCTCTAGTCTGGGACTATCCAAAGTTACACTACTATAGCACCTTGGTGATCTAATATCGTGTTTTCTATCTATTTCAATGACCCTCATCTAAGTATCATTCCATTTTTTACTCTCAATAGACGGTTGGATTCAATTATAAGGGGAAGAACCTCTCTGACATAACTTTATCCCCCTAAATTGCCTCTTAAAAGTTTTCAAAACACCCAAATGGTTTCAAAATATCATTATATATATAAAATACTTGGAAAGGGATCCTCCTTTGTCTGATTCTATATCTAGTGTGAAAAAAACCAAAGCCCTCAAATGGGGAACAACAATTCATGACATTGTGTATGCCCCAAGTATACAAAGTTTACTCCAAAACCTCTACCCTATCCATGTACTTTTTCATTGAATGGGATGCTTATAGTTTTTTCCACATACTACTATATGCATATAATACAAATGGGTTCTATCTATATACTAATACATAGCCATTTAAATCATGGTGTTTGTTCATGTATTAATATATGTCCATGTCCCTCTTACATGGGTTGTTTATCCAAGTACTTGGTTACATAGACATATACCACTAAAGGAAGTGTACTCAGAGTACAAGGAATGTAGTTTCAAAAGCACCATATTCCCAAAATATTAATAACTCATAATGTGTGATTTTGAAACCAAACATCATGTGATCAAGATTTCCTAAACAGAAACCCCTGCAATCAAATAAAAACCATCGTTTTCCCCCACAATAGCTACAAATAAACCCTATAGGGGTCTCAAACAACACATATATTGCATAAAAACATAAAAAAATATTAAACTAGGGTGGTTTTTGTAAAAAAAATTAAATGGGACTACCTCATAGTGAGAATGATAAATTTTTGAGTTTAAATCCATGCCTTGTAGCCACTGAAGCCTGATCTGGTCTTAATCATTTCCATTGATGGAGTTTAGTGATTCCTCCTCCTCATTACCTCTTGGTTAGTTCAACACACAAGGAAGAATACCTCCCCCAATTTTTTCATGTATCGGCCAGAAATGTTGGCGGTATAATTAATTTAATTTAACTCATTTATTAATTAAATTAAATTAATTCCCATTTAAAATTCTCTCTTCTGAGTGACACAACCCAAAGCATGTTTACACCATGACTAAGTAAACCCCCACATTCCATTATCAGCTATGAAATTATATTCTCAATTTGATTCTCTTTTTAAAATATGACACCATTTGAACATGCATGATTTAATTAATATTTAATTAATTCAATATTAATTTTTTTTTCAAAAAATATAATAGATGAGAATGGAATTAAACACCATTATAAGGGTAAACATCATATTCTAAGAACAACAAATTGGTATGAAAAATTATTTGAGATCATATGTTAGGGAAAATTACCATTATACCCCTCATAAGTATTTAAAACCAAAAAATTCAAATCTCCTCTAATTTTCACAACCTAAGAAAAAAATGGGCCTTATAAACTGCAAACCATAACACTTATTGTCCCCAAAAAGCTTTATTGGTGTTCCAACCACACATCCCAACACAACCTTGGTTGTCAATTCTTCAAAAAAATCATTGCATATAACATTGTAATAAGAACCTAGTTTCCTCTACACTACTTCATATATGAGTTGTATATCCCTTAAAAAGTAAACATACTAGTTTACACCATCAATAACTACAAATAAAGTTACTAATTGTACTTGTCCATCCTAAGATGTAACAAAATTACCTAAAATTCATCATCAGGTTCATTGTTCTCCCTACCATATAACTCAGCCTATAATGTCTAATTCTGATCCATAATGATTTACATTATTAGAATCACCAACCAAACACATCTTAAGCGGTCCATCAACCCCCTTGATGTAGTTACCACTATATCCTTGACTCTATCTACACAAGTTTCATATAATCGTGATTGATCTGATAGTCCCCACCATAGGATTTTCATTATCTTCACCTTACAATTGAACACCAAATCCATAGACCACACTTTTTACATCACTTCACATAGTGACTGGCGTGTCCAAACCTTCTCATTTCCAAGATTCGACCCAAAAATCCAAGACATCACATGTTTCATATTCCCAAGAATAGTTCCCATGATAATAAAAGAATTTAAACTCATATTGAGGGTCTCCACCTTCAAATGGACAGTGGTGAACTCCCCACAATATGGATATCCATATAACTCTCCTCAAGATCATTCTCAATGGTTCACTTCCAACCACGCGTGTGTCTCATCCCAATCCACACTTACCTACCTTCAATACCTAAAACCATTTACACTTGATAATACATGTCAATTTATAACCTAGGGTCAACCAGTTCATGGACCTCAATCCGTCACGTGACTCGAGATTTTGTGAGTAATCCATTATCAAGAGCAAGATAACCATGTTCCAAGGAACATCATGATCGAGACGCCAGAAGCTCTCTTGGAACACCTCTTCAAAAACTAGGCACTATTCACATTCCCTGGTTCACCAAATGAAAAATTTACTTATGGTTTCATTTTAGCATCACAGGTTCTCATCCCTGGCCTAAGGTACAACCATATCACTCGTGCACTTAGCCACCACCTAGCGATGTTCCTCTCATGAACATCTCCATGTTCTTTTACCATGACTCTAAATAATATCCAAAATCATAGAGATATATGACATGATAGTCCTATCCTCAAAAAAACTTTTATACAAAAAGTGAAAACACAAGATGAGATTTTTAGAAAAACATTGATCACCTCAAGTACATTAGTCACATACCCCCAATGAACCACTTCTTATTCCCATCACAAAAGGAAACACAAACCCCAGGCTAACCACTATCATGATAGACATAGATCAAACCAAACACCAACCCTCTATGGTTCAAGATGTAGCTAAGGTCCTCTTGGTCTACCACCTAGACATACATGGTAGGTATAATGTCAAGGACACTAGGTTTAACCAATTATCCCAAATTTCATGACTTGAGAAAGGTCACATATCATAGGGTATCATACATACACCCGTCTCTAAAATCCACAACATCAATTAGCACAAACAAATACTCAAGGGGTATCACATATGATATAATCACATTTCAACAACTTCCCAAAACTAAGACACCCATCCTCTTCAATCATCTACACATCAAACTGCACCCTGTAGGATTATGTCTCACCAATTAACTATATCCATAACCAATGACATTGTCATAGAAGACCCATGTTGGAAACTATAACCAAACAGTTCAATTAAGTAAAATTTAATTCTAATTTAAATGGTAAAAACCATATATGTTATCACTAGTTATTTTAAATAATTGAACCTAACAACATATTCCCTCAAGTGGTTCAACACCCATGCACCATGTGCCTATCCCAACCCACATGGATCAATACACCTATTATGCACAAGGACTAAATCATCATCCTCACCATCAATAATCTCACCTTAGATCCATATGACCTTCCATCATAATGAAATACACATAAAATTTTTCCTAGTTGAGTATAATTTAAAAAAGTACTTATATAAGAAATTTTCACATGAGTAGCTATTGAAAATCTATACAATTGATCTTCAATTATTAGTTAAATCATAAACTTGCATACCTATATGTCATGTAAATCCTATATTCCTGATATTATTCTTGAAATTTTTATTTCTTATATATTATAAGTGTCTAATACATTCACTACCCTATTGAAAATGGGACAAGAGCCAAAAATCCATAACACTTCATAAAAACTCAAACAACCATCTGAGTCACCCTAGTTGAAAATCATATAAAAATATAACAATGAAAACAAAAATAGTAATCAATGGTCCCTAGTAACCTGGACTGTCTATTGGAATATGTGTTATTGGTGCATCAACCCAGTATCCATCATAATATCTGGAAAATTCTGAAATCTCTAATATACCATATCCCAAAACTGTAAGAAAAAAATAATACTAGAATTGATACTACATTGTTGCATATTGACTTGAATCACTTTGAACAGTAAATATATTTGTTCCCTATATATCCTTTGGTTCACCTCCTTTTATGCTAGAGGCTACTGACCAGTAGAAGGGGTATAAGGTGGTACTGTGAGAAGACTATACCACCTAGAGTTCATAATAACATTATAAATAACCAAACATCATACATATAAAATTATTCATAAGGAATCAATCAATTAAACGTGCTATAATGAAATGAAATAAAGTAAAGGTTAGAATAATCATTCCTAACATACAAAACTGATCACCCGCTAATTCAATCACATGTATAAAATAATTACCTAAAAAAATAAATACATCTAGATCCACTTCCAAATATTATTCATTTTAAATACCCACACTCTGAAACTCTAGAGGTAAATCAGCTCAATACTAAGAATCTATACAACTAGCCCAAATCAATCACACAATCATAAGCCTATACCATATCTCTCATGCAACTTTGATCAAAATGAAAGTAGACATAATGTATTTATGCACACCAAGGTGTACATGAAGGGGTGAGAAATGAATCTTAATAGAAAAACTCCAATATTAAACCTATAACCTACTATAAATCACATGTGTATTCAATGTGATACACCTATCCTACCTAATAAATAACTAGAGAAAAAATGAATCCTTAGGTTTGTGACCTCGATTGACCATACTTAGGATAGTGCCAAGGCATCTTTGATCACATCTCGATGATCATGCACCCCAAAGAACATTTGGGTTCCAAATCCATGGTATTCTCATCCAATACTCCCAAATCCAGGGACCCATCCCTTGATAATCTAATTATACCGACTCAAAATCCATTGTATCCCCTATAATATCCTCATGAATCCACGGATGGAACCCCGGGTAGCCCTATCATCAAGGATCTAAATCAATAGAAGCCCCTATTATATCCTCACAACTCTGGGGATGGACCGTTGGTATCCCTTTCATCCAGGATCCAAAACCATGGAAACCCCTATTATAATCCACACAAATTTGGGGATAGAACCTGTGGTATCCCTATCATCCTAGTTCTAATTCCATGGTATCCCTAATCACAATCCCTTTGACTCTAGGGATAGAACCTATAACAACCATATCACCCTAGATCCAAATACATGGTATCCCCTATTATAATTGAGGCTCTAAATCCATGGGAGCCTCTACCGTATACCAAGATTATAATATAAGTTATCTCCAACCACCGAGATCCTTGTTCACAGAAGAACCACCAGTATATGGTGCCAATAATGGCATCTAATCTGTGTAATTGTTCTAAGAAATGAGAGTCAAACCATATCACAGTATCCTCAAGGGTTTAAAATAAGTATCAATAAAAATAAAATGAAAGAAAAAAAATATCAAGGGTTAGCCAAACTCTCATTCCCTTCTATCCAACTCATAACCAATGGGTTTACAAATTTTTTTAGGTTCTATGTTGACATCCATAACCATCTCTACCAAAAACCATACATACCAACTCTGTGATAGTTTAGAAAATGGGAATTAACTTGGATCCCCTAGGATAGTATGTAGGTAGAACCATCCTTCTCAAGATGATTGGATTTTGATATGTAATGGGATTCATCCTTCTTGGGATCATTTAGGACAAAATATATGAGGAGGCATCCATCTTGGGATCTATGATCAAAACTAGCCTCTGGGAACAACACCCATCTCTCAGGGGAAACATATCCCACAACCCAGTCTCTAATATCCCATTGTCTCATCAACTAAAAATGGAAAACCTCACAAGGTAGGTGGTCTAAAGACCATCCCCTTTCCAAATCACTCTCAATGTTTCCAAATAGCCAACTTACTCACCTCCATGTCCCACTAGTTAAGGAATATCCCAAGCTACACCAATCAAGAACCTTGGTAATAATGTTCATAATTATTTAACCATTCTCATAGACCATGTCTACATATCATCCAATTTATCACTCTCAAGAGATATATTGATTAAAATACTAGGGTGAAAATGTCTCTTACATAACTTTCTACCCTGACTCACCTCTAAAAATTCCTAAAACCTCCAATAATTTCACAATCACATTATACATGAAAAAACTCTCATAATGGAATCTTGTTTTGTCCAATTCTAGATATGGGGTAAAGAACATCCAAAACCCTGACATGGAAAACAAGTGTTCAATACATTATATCTTCTGAAAAACCTACACCACAGTCTAGGAAACTTCAGGTCTAACCATGTTTAACTATGTGACCAAGGCACACATGGGGTTTGGTCAGGTACTACTACATGGATGAGGCACATTTGGGGTATTTCTATATACTACTACGTCACTATGTCCCCCTTACATGGAGTGTCTGACCAAGTACTCAGCCACATGGCCATGTACCACTACACAAAATATATGTTGAGTGTATGGTGTGTAGTCCCAAAAACGTTATCTTCCATAAATAGGAAAATACATGGAGTGTTGTCTTGAAACCACACATAGTGTGATGGGGATTTCATGAATGGAAAACATTGTTATTGGATTAAAACCCTCGCTTTCCCTAAATTAGTGACAAATCACCCCTTAAGGGGTTCTTAACAAAAAATATAGAGCTTACAACATAAAAACTATCTATTGTAATTTTGAAATAAAATGGTCCTACATCATTGTGAAAATGTTAAAGATCCAAGTATAAATCCATGCCTTGAACCCACTACGGCCCGATCTAGTCTTTATCATTGGAATGGATAGAGTCTTGTGGTTCCTCCTCCTCCTCCTCCCATATTTGTTCGACTATCTTTCAAGGTAGAATCTATCCCCACCATTATATCAATCATAGTAAGGAAATGGTGAGACTATAACTACTTTAATTTAATTTACTTATTGATTAAATTATATTAAATTCCCATTCTAAACTCTCATCTCAATTCCCAGAACTTCAAGTGGGTTTACACCTCATATATGAACCCCCTAGACATAACTAAATAGTCATAGTCTCTATGTAATGACTCATTCAAAATATATCTCTTTTACAATGATATCTAATTAATACATATTTAATAAAATAAGTGTTAAATATTACCTAAAAATTAAAATGGTGTAAAAACCTTATTTTAGGACCAACGGAGTGGTCAGAAAAATTATCTAAGATCATATATGAGGGAAAAGTGACCATTCTACCCCTCAACATCCAAAACAAAAAATATCCTACTCGTTTTCACATTTTGGGAAAACACAGGGTCTTATAGTTTATTATTGTCATTTTCTTTGAGTGATGCTCAACAATAAAACCATAAAGGTTAGGATACCAAATAAATAGAGTTTAGTTTATTTTAAATGATATATTTGGATAGAATTACATATTCTCACCTCATTCTCACCTATCTATAGATTCTCTGTCTTTTTAGATGGTTTATTTTGAAAAAATTGGGGTTGTTCCCCCTTGTATGGTATATTTTTATCTCAATACATCTTATATTATAACTTCCCCACTATTTTCTTTCCCTTCATTTTTCCTTGGTTGCATCTCTCGTTGGATTACTAGATTTATTTTATCCTTCATTATTTAGGTGATACCCTGGTGATCTTGTCTTTGTGAATCCCTTCCCAAAGTAGAATTTTTATTTAGGCCACTCTAGGTACCTTATTAGGTGTTTCTTCAGGTTATTTATTGTTTTTATTAGGGAATAAAGTTTCATTGAATCCAATTTTTAGTATTTGAGGCATCTGGATCACCAGATGAGTTTCTATTTGATATTTTTTTCCTTAGAGTCATTAGTAGTAAACTATGTTGGTGGTAGGTGTTGGTGTTGATGATTTTTCCTTGTAATGGTTTCCCTATAATTTGTTGTCCATAGGTGATGTTCATTTTTATCCTGGTATCTTTTTTTATTGTTTTCCCCTAGCTAAGGTTGCCTAATGTTGGTTCCATCATATGATAACCTTCTCCTTGGAACATGTTTCTTCTAGTTACATTATCTCGAATCTACCCCTAGGGTAGAAAATGGTAGGTATTCCATAAATTTTATTTAGATAATTATGTAATCTGGTTCCTATTGGTTCTCTATTGAGGATTAAATAATATATGTTGGAGTTTTGGGGAGGTATGCTGGAGGATATTCTTTATCATTTGGATTTATCGGTCTCAGCTTTTGTTTTGGGACTTGTTTTATAGGTTGTTGTATATGGTATTATTTTCATTTTTTTGTTGGATGTTTTGTTCTAGATGGTGTTCCCATGGAAGTTCATTGGATGTTTTTTTGTGGTTTTTCAATCATTCCTAGTTCAATGATGTCAAAATTTCTGATTGTTTTGAGTACCAAACTACAACAAAAATGAAATGTGTGGGATGAGTTATGTGTTGATCAAGGAACATTTTCTTAATATTTATTGTCCCATTAAGTTTTAGAATAAGAAATAGTTCATGTCAGCTAGAAGGCACTAGACTTGAGGTGTTCAATCCTATCTCAACCAATCTGCATGAAAATTTTGAAATTTTGCATTAGACTTTTGGTTTGTTTTTGGTTTTTTAATTTATGGTTATTTAAAAGTGTTATGGTTACGTTGTTATTGGGATAGTGTTTGAATTTATATTATCATAAAAGTGTGAAGATTAGGTTTTTATCATCTTACTGTTTATAAGGGCTCTCACTAAACCTAAAGAATTAGTTTATTTTAGAATAAAAAATTTTATTGGGTTGAATGAAATGACAAAGAATACTTATTACATGGTGGAATATGGATCTTGGCTCACTAAATAGATGTTATATTCAAACTAATCATATTTTTTCAGTAATTTCATTAAAATTTCTTGATGAAAAGATATAATACATGTAACTTTCCCATATATATGTTTCTTATATAGGTAATGGATTACTTAATGATAATAATATTTAGATTCCTCATATATGTAACCTATATAATGGTTATAGATTGGTAACTATAGTTGAAATTTGTTATTAAGGAGAAGAAATCTAAGAATTAAAATATTAATGTTATAAATATCCACAAACTCTAACTCTTGGGTATTAGATATTGTGTTCATCGTACATTTGTTCTGATAAGAATATACTCATAGATAAGAGGGAATTAAAAATGGGATAAGTATATATTCATGTTGAAATGGATAAAAGGTTTTTCAATTATAATTTGTCCCTTATGATCTAATTCTACATACAGTATTAGTCTTAAAATTAAATAATTTTTGTTATGTTCATTCCATAAAAATAGATTTCATTTCTATATATTTTTTGAACAAGACTGGATTTTTACTCACTATAATGAACTATATCTATTCTATATATTTGAATGAAATATTTTATGGAATGAACAATATGGTAAATGAATATATATATATAATGTTAAGAATAATATGGTTGGGATTGATTCTAATCCCACCTTCTTTATTCATTATCACCTTTGATATATAAATAATTAATGCTTCCAAAAAATCCATAAAGTTAAATTATTAGAACCATTATATTATGAATCATTTATAAATTATGAATCTTGTTTAGTTGGTAAAATTAACAAATAACCTTTTAGGGGAAAAGGAGAAAGGGCTAGTGGACTGTTGGATCTCATGCATAGTGAATATATGTTGACCAATGAATACTCAAAAAATTGGAGGTTTTTGGTACTTCGTTACCTTTATTGATGACTTTTTTTGTATGGATATGTGTCTTTGATATGTCATAGGTATGAAACATTTCAACAATTCAATGATTTTCAAAACAAAGTATAGAATCAATTGAAAAAAATTATTAATATTCTTTGATCATATTGGGGTGGTGATAATTGATCTTATAATTCATTGATAAACTAAGACATTGTGGAATTATTTTACAATTCACTACCCCTAGAACACTATAATGTAAGGGGGTTTCAGAGGGGAGAAATAATACATTTTTGGCATAGTTTTATTTATCATGATTCAATTTAACCTTCCTATTATATTCTTGAATTATTCTCTATAAGTTGTTACATTTTAACTAAATTGTATTCTATATAAAGTAGATATAAAGACACCATGTGAGATATGGAATAAAAAAAATCCTAGTATGATATTTATAAATATTTTGGGATACAAAGAATTCATATGATGTTTAGACTGAAATAATGCTGAATCCAAATATGAAAAATTCTTATTTGTTACTATCCCATAGAAACTAAAGGATAATATATCTATAATATTACTAAACACAAAGTGTATTTGGATTGTTTTGATACATTCCTTGATAAGTAATATATTAATTTTGGAGTCAATCGGTGGAAAGTTACACTTTGATAAGTTCAAACCCAAAACATAGAATGTATTATTGAGGTGGATATTGATACAGTTCTATAATTTCGTGGATGAAGAACGGAATCAAATTTCATAAAAACATTGATATTCTAGTACGCTTCATTAATATCTCTTCAAAGATGGTTTTTTCATAGAAAATGATGATGAGCTGATGTTCATAGGAGATGAACCTACCACCTACTGAGGAACCATTGACTATTTTAATTCCATGAAATGATTAAAACACATGGTATCTAAACTGGACTTTATGTACATTAACCATGTTTTGAACTTAGTTGATGCACCTGAAGGGGTGACGCCCATAGGGCATAAGTGGGGTTTTCACAAGAAAACTGATATGGATGGAAGAGTTTATAACTATAAATCTTGTATATTAGAAAAATTATATAATAAAATTCATGGTATTGACTATGAATAAAACTTTTCACATGTTGTGATGAAAAATTCTATTCAGATATTTATTATCATAGTTTCTTAATTTGATATTTAGATATATAATATATATGTAAAAACTGGTTTCCTTAATGATAATTTACTACGTAATATAAATATGTTACAAATTGAAGGTTTTGAAATTCCAAATGATACTTTGAAGGTATATAATCTACAATGGTCTATTTATAGACTAAAATAAGATTGTTGGAGATGGAATATATGATTTAATGATTTATAAAAATAATTTGGTTCATGAATAATGTGAACGATTACTATCTATATAAATTGATTATTGGGAGTATAGTGGTGTTTCTGATATCATATTGGGGTAACGTACTCTTTATTTGAAATTATATATTGATACATTACTCTATGAAAATGTAGTTGGCTAACTGCTTATTGATTAAATACATGGTTTAATCTACCTAAATACTGGGTATGATGATCTAGAGATATGTATCATAGAGGTTTATTAGAATGATTCAAAACACATATATTTCTAAATTTCTAAAATGGACTATCATTGAGAACTCTAAAAATGGTTCTTACTATTGTTACATGGAGTGAATCATAGGAAGATCAGGATCCTTCTAAAGAGTTATCAATTATTGATAAAATTACAAAATAATCTTCCATAGGTTCTATCATGTATTTTTTGTTGTATACTATGTAAGAACCCTTGTTTCTTTGGACTAGAATTTGATAATGAATTTAATTTTTTTTCTTTTGGATGATTATAAGTGGTAAAATGATCATTTTTCCCTATAAGATCATCTCAGATAATTTTTATGACCACTATGTTGGACCCGATATAAGTATTTTTCCCTAGGATATGAGTTTGTTATAATTCTAATAAATTCGATATTTCATGGAATAATTAATGTTTAAAATTTAATTAATTAAATATTAGCTTATTTTTACATGTTTGTTTGGATATATCCTTTGAATGGATAATTGGACTGATATTTGATCTCCTGCATTAAGTTTCTAATATGAGTTTTTCCAAGGTGGGGCATAAAATTGTGTTGATCATCAATCCCCTTTTTCTTTTTCTTTTCTTTTCATCATTCCATTTTCCTTCTTTTATTTCTTTTCCTTATCTATCTTCTTGCATATTCCCCCCCCCCCTTGAACCTCCTATGTTGTATGACCGATATAGAAAATGGATATAGGGGAGATATATATATGGGAGATTCCTCCGTGGAGCTTAGGAGGATTCAGATCATCATGCAGAAGCTACGGACCCCAAATACGAGCGAATCTTCAAGAGATGGGTCATTTTTAAATTTTGTTGTAAATTTCTGTATATTTCCTACTTTGAAGTTTTAGATCCCTATTATAACTGATTTTGACCCCTTGATGGTAGATCTATATATTTTAGATAGAAAAATGGGCTTTCGTGGTGATTTGAATGGTTTCATGTTTGTAAATCCCAATCACATAGTGTGTAGTTTAGAAACACATATCGTATGTTCTTCATGTATGAAGAATGTGATATTTTTTCATGTAAATTTCCTATATAGGGTATACACTCCATGTATTAGTACATGACCTTATAGTCGAGTACCGGGCTAGATAGCCTATGTAGGTGGTACATGGTAGTGTAATGTGTATGGCCATACCCCTTGTAGTTGGTTGTTGGCTCAGTGGTAAGAACCCCATAATACTGCATACAAAATGGGGGTTCATAACCCATTGTGTGTAGGTTACTATAGTAGTACATTATAATAATGTATAAGTGGTGAAACTATTGACTGACGATGTTGTAGCTACATTGGGCACTGTACAGTGCACTATAGTGGTGGTAGCACTGTAGCAGTCCAGTTAATGTAGAAGAACTATTCACCAGAAGGTCTTTGGGTCAAAATTTGGGCCTTCAGGGCCATGTACTGGGCTCTCTTTCCCACTGGGCCTATGGGAAATGTAATGGGCTTCATGATTACAGGGACTATGGGCCATGTATTTAATAAATAAGGCTTGATTGTTGGTTTATCCCATTGAGGGGGATATGGCCTACATTTCTTCCCTACGTGTGTGGTGTGTGTGTGTTTAATGTAATTATACCCCCAAGAACCTTATATATATATATATATATCTGTGTGTGTGTGTGTGTGTGTGGCCAGACCCTAGGTGGGTTGAATGTTGTGTAAAAGTACATAACCATGGAGAATACATGTCTTGTCCATGTGAGGTACACAGGAAGGTACCCCTTATAGGGTACATTCCATGTACATGTTATAAACAACATTTACATGGGTTTTACATTCCATGTTTGACTTGATACATGCCCAGGTAGAGCTTTGAGGGTACACATTGTGTACTAGGGTATACACTTTATATACTCCTCCCTCACTACCCTATTTGATTTTTTCCTTTTTTACACCACAGATTCTGAATTGGACATATGAGTAGTCATTTTTGAGTATCTTTCCATATAGATCATGATGGGGAAACCCTTAATGTTTTTTAAGGAGTCTTAGGAGGTATTTTAGGAATTTTACAAAATAGAGAGGCTCTTTCTCTAGTAATAAATTCCATCTATCTTCTAAGAGTGAGACCCTTGATTTGAGGTGGGACACAATCTATATCTTTAAACAAGTAATAAAATACTTTTCTTTTTAGGCTAATAGGACATCTTATCATTTGAACTAGAGGATCCCATGTAGGATTCCTCTACCTTACTATTGTTTCTATGGATCCCATGTGGGGTTCCTTAGATTACATGCTGACCTAGGGAATCCACTATAGAATTCATTTACCTATTTACTCTTTCTTGTGATCCCATGTAGGATCCATCTTCTTATATATATCATTACAAGGATACCATTTAGGATTCTTTCACTTATGTTTTTACCTTGGGGATCCCATGTAGGATGTATCTATTTACTTGCTCCTTATTAGGATCCAACATAAGACTCCAAGATTATTGTTTTTGGGGCTCCCATGAATGATGTATTCCCTTATGTTTAGACCTTGAGGATATTGAGGAGGATTCATCTCATGTGATTTGACATAGGGGACCTAGTTGGTGCCCAGTTCTTGACTGACCCTTAGCTAGTGCATTACAGGTTTGGGTATAGATGGTTGTCGGTGTCATCATAGAAACCATACCAAACATGTGAGCATGAGATATTGTGGAAGTAGCGGTGGTTTTAGGAACTTTTCCACCTTCTTTCTTTATTTATTCATTCACGTGACAAATTTTTATGTAGTTAGGATTAATAGAGGTGATTCCTAATTTACAGATGATGTTCTTGGAACGATGTGATACTTGATCAGGGATACCCAAAGGTACTTCCAAGGAACCTTATATTAAGCCTACTTATTATTTGGGATATACAAACATGCTTCTTGGAATCTAGATGTTAAGCCTAATTAATATTTGGGATGCATAGACATACTTCATGGGATTTGGATTTTGAGTCTTTTTATTTTATTTTTATATTATTTGGTTGATCTTATATGCTTCCTAGGATCTGGTTTTTGATCCCTACTTGATGATGTTTTTGACATGGTTATCCTCACTATTGATTTGAGATGTTCTCAGTAATTAATTACACTATCCCCTATTGACTACATGATTGGATATTGGACAAGGAGTCCCTCATTAGTGGACATGGTGTTCAATATTTATAATAGGATTTTATACATTGCGCTCCTCATCATTCATTAGGGATGGTTGGACATGACACTCTACAATATTCTTGATATATATATATATACTCAAGGATGATTATTCTTTATTCAAGAAACACTTAAGATTCTCTATAGGGTTGGATGGATGCACCATTACTATACTATTTGAACTTGTCTGGGTGTGGGTTTTTGAGCCATTAATTGAATGTATGTCGATTAGGTACTTGGATCAAGAGATAATTCCTCTAACAAAATGCCTAAGGGTCATCCCCCTTAGGAATTATCTGAGTCATGAAGTTGTGACAATATATAGATTGAGTCCTAGGGCTCATAAATTAGATTGGATTTACATGTCTTGAGAGATTTAAAATCCAACTCAGTAACCATTTACAGGATGTCCATATATTACTCAGAATCATTCATTATTTTGATTGAAGGTGAGTACGAGTGACCCAAGGTCTAGGAAATGAATCCCCCTATGGTGACATAGCATTATAAGATGCTTTTATGGTGTTAGTAGAAGAAAGTATCATTAACTGGGATTATGTAACCAAGTATCGACTTGATTATACATGGCTTAAGCGGTATGAAATCCTACATAATACCTTATGCACAAAATTTCTAGAAAATCAAGATTACAGATCCAAGGATTTATAGTGGATATATTTTTAAACATGTTATTTGTTTCCTTACATATAAATGTATATATACATATATACTTATATGATGCAACTTTTTCTAGAAAATTGAGTTCATGGAACCAAGGATCAATTTTGGACTTCTTATATGATACTTTTTCCATTATTTATTATTCTTTTTATCTATCATCTAGTCTAATAATATTTCATGACCATGCACTTTTGGAAGTATTTTATAGGTTCACCATTATAGTGGAATGTTGAGACTTATTTATCACCCCTTATACGTTCACCTCGGTATGTGTGTAGAACTTATGTCTTCTTTCATCTTGATCATGGATATATGATGCATGAGATTGAGGTCCAGGGTTTCATGATTGAGTGTAACCACTCATTTGGATTATTTTTATTGGTCCAGAGAAGCTCCTCGATGTATTTGATATTGGCTATTTCATTTTTTAGTAGTCGGGAGTGGAACCTTGTAATTTTATTTCATTTCCTTGATATACTTCTGTATGTATGGTTGGATCAGTGGGTGACCAATTTTGTATGTATAGAAAATTTATTTGGTACTTTTTATCATTTCATTTATTATTACATCATTCTTCTATTTTAATTTTTTTAATACTTAAACACTCTGTTTATTTACTTTTTTATTTATATCTGGTTGTTTTTCCTATTATTTACTCTGATATGAGGTCATAGTATCTCCATTGACATGCCTTAGGAACTCGCTACTAATCGGAAGCTTCTGGTACATGGAAAGGCATGCTTGAGGCCTTGTGCTGAACTAGCTTGGAGCACTGGTTTAGTTTAATTCAGGTCAAGAAGTTTCAAAGTGGTATTATAGGTGTTCCTTTCTTAATTTATTACTATTATTTATATTGTAGATATAATTATTAAAAATGTATCAAAACTTATCATGGGTATTGGGTTGATTCCTCGAGAACTTCTATTCTAGTAAGAAGTCAATGTTTCTAGGGTTAAGGTATTTTTATTCTTGATATTGGATGTTATAGTTTTATAAAACTTTCTCTTTGAGTGATGCACATGTTGGGTGGGTGTTATGATTAATTATAGATTTATGTATCTTGGACTATTGGTGATAGGCCAATGACTGATTTTGACTATTGTCCGACAAACCCAAGAGGCATATCATGCATTATGTTTTTCACATAGGGTATGTATGTTATAGTCTAGATAGTGTGTGATTTTATTGATGATATTGGAAAATTTTTTAAAGTGTCTAAAATAAACTAAATGGTGTTTTCCTATATTGGTTCTTGGTGGAATTATACTCAATTGGCCTAACTTTTCTTCTCATAGAGGTCTATGTAGAACTACAATGAGACAGTCAATGGTGAGTTGGATGACTTATTCCTCATAAATGGGAGGTTTAGTGACCCTAGTAGATCAATAGGGTATATGTATCCTATTGTCAAACCCATCATTGGGTTTTTTTACTTAGTTTCAATTATTTAAAGTACCAGTAACAACCTATATTGTTTTTTCCTTTAGATATTTGAATGACATTCTACTTAACTAATTTGAATACTTATGACAAGACATTGGTCATTAAGGTGATGTTTTTTTCATACTTTTGACCCTCATAAGTCAACATATTTAGCTAATACTTTCATTTTAGGTTATCTATTTAGGTCCCTTTGTACGACACTAATAGACAGGTAAATGTTTATAGTGGATTAGAACTTTGAGGGGGTATTACTATATATAGTTTCTTGGTGAGTGTTAGTTCGTTGTTATTTTCCATGTTTATATCATGAAAAATTAGGGATAAGTTTCTTATGAGAATTCTCAAAGAGGAATGATTCCTGGTAGGATGATATTTGTAGTTTTGACCCTCATAGGTTAGTGTTAGCTTTACCTTCCATGGAGAGGTTTTACTTATGGGATATGCGGATGGAACTAGTTATCTTGTTATGATACTTGATTAGTAGGGCTTGGTTGGAGACCAATAGGCCCTAATTTTTTACTCATAACCTTATATGTAGAAGTTTGGTTTGATTAAGGTAACACTTTGAGAGAGGCTAGCTTTGGTTTATAGATGCCTTTTAAGGTAGAGAGATTAGTTTTATACTCATTTTTAGACTACTTCATGGGAGGATATAAATTTTTTTAATATAGGCATGATGATTCCTTATATGTATAATAAATCACCTAGGGATATTGTGTTTCATTATTTAATTTTATAGGTAATATTGTTCAGGTGCTAAACCCAGTCGACCAGTAGTTGCACGATTGATGCTTAAATTTCATAAAATGACATCATATGATGGAAATTCATGGAATTAACCATGGAATTAGTGAGGTGAGAGATTTTGTAGAGGGTTTACAAGGTATATTTTGGATTAATTAGACTAACATGTCAAGTATCGTGTTCATATTGTCCTTGTTCATGGATGACTCATGGGAGAATCTGTCAGGTGACGATAGTATACATCAGTTACGCATAGTTCCATTTAAATCATAAATTAGTGAATGACCATGTGAGAGATGACGATTTATGGATTTATAAGAATATTTTTATGGAATGGTTTCCTAATAAATATGATAAAAATATAAATGTGCCTCTCTGTTATAGGATACATCAATAATGGATCGGGTTCTGTACGGCAGTTGACCCATGGTTGGACATGGACACACATTTTCAGGAGATGTGGTGTTAGAAGTTTGTTAAATGAAAGTGAAGAATATTAATTGTGAGTATGGATTTGGGAGATAAATACATTTATATAGATATACTCTAAACATACTCTTCATTAGATAAGATCATTACCTTTTTTATAACATCACCCTAAGTATGTTGAGAGAGAATCATATATACATCGATCATTTTAAATATATTTCATGGTTTGATGAAGGAACATGTTGAGATTACACTTGAGGACTGGTATAAGATAATACATATGGTGTTCAGTGAACCATTGGATGTTTTAGGTTAGTTACACTCATGATGATTTGAAATTCATCATTTTTCGTGGAAACCATTCTCGAGAAGTAGAAACAATCAATGTTTTTATGTTTCCACATTGGCACTCTTGTATGATTGGTTTTTGCCCTTCTATTTATTAAATTCTATGGTGGATTGAGTGTGTGCCTCTACTATTGGATATTGGTTATGAGGTGATGATAAGGATACTATTTTAGTGGGGAGTATTATATTTCCGATTGTTAAATTTCTTTCTTGACAGATGATTTGTTAATGCAGAGAGACTAATCATTGAATGATCAAGATAGCATAGTTATAAAGATGCTCCGGATGTGAACATGACTATGTTTGACCATCAAGGATTCTCATGGATGATAAGGGTTATAGTGGAGAAATTTTAAGGACCTATTTTTTTCAAACTATAATTTGAGAAAATATTTCAATTTTTTATTTTAGATTCTTGTAATGTGTAAAGGATCATTTTTTCTTGGCAGATCGTCTCAGAAATTTTTTTTGACCTCTCCATTGGGCTTAAAATAGTGTTTTTACCCTACCATAGAAGTTTCCTTAAGAATTTTGATCCAATAAAATTTTCATGTAATAATTAATATTTAATATCTAATTAAATAAATATTAATTTATTCTCAAATGTTCATTCTTCTATATCTTTAGAACTGAGCATTGGATTGATATTTAGTCTCCTCTAATGGGTCCAAAATGGAGGTTTTTATTAGGATGGGGAAAACCTTATGGTGGGAATGGGGTTAGTGTCCGGCTCCTTTTTCTTTTTCTTTTTTGTCTTTTTTTCTTTTCCTTTTTTTCTTTCTTTTCCTTCCATAGATTCTCACATAGGCCCCCCTTGGGACTTCTACATTGTGAAATCATGATTAAAAAGGGGGAGTGAGATATGTGTGTATGTGCGTAGAGAGAGAGATATAGAGAGATAGAGAGATAGAGAGAGAGAGATAAAATAAGGAGAATAAGGAAGGTTCCACCATGGAGGTCAGGAGGAGTTGCATCATCATGTGATAGATGCGAAGCTCGGATATAAGTGTAGCTTTGATGGATATTCCCAAAGATATTTTTTTATGTTTTTTTGTAAATCCTCATATATTTATCACTTTCTAGTTTTATATCTTTATTATCACTATTTATGAACCCTTGATGGTTGATCTATAGATTTTGGGTAAAATGGGGTTTCAACATGATTTGAGGGGTTTCCCATTCAGAAATCACGATCACATGGTGTGTAGTTTAGGAACATACATCATGTGTTCTTACCATTCAGGTAAGATGAAATTTTTATAAGTACACACCTTGTAATGTTACTCATCCATGTAGTTGATTCCCTATCCATATATCTCGTGCAGGGGAACTTAGTCATGTAATGTACATGGGGATACCTTGGTTGGTCTATACACCTTGTAGAAGTACACGAACTTTAAGAATGCATTGATAGTACATTTGAGGTACATGGGAAGGTACCCTGTGTAGGGTAAAAGATGTATATATGATATACATGTTGTGTGCATGGGTTTTAATGCTATGAATGGCTGGGGTACATGACCAAGTGGATCTTTGAGGGTACACATCATGTACTCGGGTATACACACTGTGTACTCCTCCCTTTATACCCTTTTGGGGTTCTTCCTATATTACACCTTAGATATAGAATTAGACATATGAGTATTCCTTTTCAGTATTATTCTACAAAGATCACAATGATGAAACCCTTGAGGTTATTTGACGAATCATAGGAGGCGTTTCAACCATTTCACTAAATGAATAGGTTCTTCCAGTGGTAATCGACACCATATATCTTCTAAGTGTGGGATCCTTGATCGAAGGTGGCCCATGATCCATCTCTCTAGAATATTATTTAAATAATTCTTCTTTTGTACCAAGATTCCATATTATTATTTTACATATAGGATCTTGTGTAGGATTCCTCTACTATACTAATGTTTATGAGGGTCCCCTATGGGAAACCTTCACTTACATGCTAACATAGGGAATACCTTGTAGTATTTGTCTATTTGTTTACTCTTTTTAAGGATCCCATGTAAGTTGGCTTTGCCTACGTATACAATTTCAACAATCTTTCATAGGATGTATCTTATTGTGTTTATACCTATAGTGTCCCACGTAGGGTGAATCTGATTACTTATTATTTCAGAGGATCCCATGTAGGATGCATTCAGTAGATTACTAATTTATATGTTATCAAGAGGTATGCTTTTCTTATGTTTATACCTTGAGGATCCTATGTAGGATGCATCTCATATTCTTTGACCTAGGGGGCCCAATCGGAGCCCAATTCTTGACCGAACCTGAGATAATGCGTAACAGGTTTAGGTACATATTGTATCATGTGTCACCATAGAACATGTACTGAACATGTGATCACGAGAATCTATGTAATTAGTGGTGGAATTAAGTTCTTAGACACCTTGACTCTTTATTTATGCATTTACATGAATACTTTTGATACAGGTATGATTACCAAAGGTGATTCCAGGTTTGTGGATGATGTGCCTAGTATAAGGGATACCCAAATGTACTTATTGGGATCCTCCTTTTAAGACTAATTATTAGTTGGGATGTGAATAAATTATTCCTAGGGCCCATATATTAATACTAATTATTATTTGTAATTCCAAGATCTACTTCATGGGAACTTTCTTATAATTCTTTTTATTTGATTGTTATATTATTGGGATGCTTAGATGTTCTTCCTGGGTTTTGGATATTGAGCCCTAATTTAACATGGTGTTTTAAATGGTTCTCCTCATTGTTTATTTGTGATATTATTAGGAATTGGTTATCCACTCACCAATTGACTACTTGGATATATATTGGACATGGAATTCATCACTAGTGGACATAGAATTCCACAGTTATGATAGGATGTTTGATATAGATATCCTCACTATTTATTAGTTATGGTTGGACATGATTATCCATAACCTTCTTAATATATATATATACACTCAAGGATTATTATGCTCTCTTTGAGTGACTCCTAGGATAATCCCTAGGATCGGGTGGGTGAATCATTACTATACTTGTTGGAATTGTATGTGAGTGAAATCTTGAGCCTTTTATTTAGGGGATGTTGAGAGTGTACTTGGATTGGGAGAGAATTCTTTTTATAAATCATCTATGTTTTATCCCCCTTAGGTATTATATGTGTTGTGATGTTGTGTACTCATATATATTATGACCTAGGGCTTAGACATCGGACTGTATTTACATGGATTTAGCGGTATGACATCTAAATCGGTGGAATTTTATAGGATGCTTAGATATTCCTATAATCCTTTATTTTAGTGATTAGAGGTGTGTACGGGTGAACCCAGGGCTTGGACATGTATCCCTCAGTAGTGAAGTGTCTTGATTAGAGAATCTTTTGTCATTTTTCAAAGAGGGTATCATGGATTGGGATTATAGACCTATGTATTAACATAATTATACATTACTTGAGTGGTAAAACATCTAACTCAATGCCTTATTATCAAGATGTAAAACTGATATGGATTATATATCCAAGGATAAGATGTGTACATATTTATATGCAAGTTATTGATCACCTTACTTATATAAATAAAAATATATATACACAGACATATATATGTGTGGATTTATATATATATATATATATATGCTTATATGATGGAACTTTTTCTAGAAGACTAGGATCGCATACCTACGGATTGGTAATGGACTTCATATATGATATTTTTGTCTTATTTATTATTCCTTCTATGTCTCTACTAGGCTAATTGTATTTCATGAGAATGAACTTATTCCAGCAGTTTATATATTGACTATTGGGGGTAGCCTACTTATATTTATTTCCTACCCACTGTACATGCACCTTAGTGTGAGTGTAGACCTTATGTTAGATTTTAGGATGATCATGGAGACATGATGGATAAATCTATAGTATAGGGTTTCATGATTGAGAAAATCCACTCATTTCAATTATTATGAGTGAGATGGATAAAATCGGATGTTTGTTGGGGATCATCCATGTGTTATGTCTCATAGTTGGTAGTGGGGCCTTGTACTTTTATTTCAAGTCTTTTATGTAATCAAATTTGATTGTTCATACCAATGGGTGAAAAGTGTTGTACGTATGAAGCAACTATTTATACTTTTATAGTATTTAATTTATTATTACAACATGCTTCTATTTTGATTTATTTATTTCTTCCACACTCTACTTATTTATTGATGTGGATGATATACATTTATTTCTGCTACATTTTACTCTAATGTGAGGGAAAATTATCTACAAGGACACACTTTAGGCCTTTTCTACTAGTTTTCGGTTTCTGGTGTATGAAGAGGAATTATTGAGGCCTTGTGGTGAACTATCTTAGAGAACTAGTTTAGTGGAATTCAGTTTGAGATGCTACATAATTGACCTGATGTCACCTATTCTCTAATTATAACCAATATATATAAATAAAATTATGGTGAGAGTCACTATATTTATAAAAATAAAATCCTAATGTACTTGAGAATGAATAAGGATATTTTATTATTCTTTATAGGAGAGAAGGGGATCTATGTAAAATTCTACACATATAATTGTTTCCAATTTGATAGAGATGATATGAAATCATAATTTTGTTTTTTATTTTTCCTAAATGATGTAGATATCAGTTGGAAGAGTTCCAAAAAATCCACCATATAATACTCAATAATATAGGTACAGTACATTTCTAAATCAAATACTGAAAAAGAATTTATTTGGATCATGAAGTTCATTACTGAACATGGAGTGATTCCTAAAATTATGATAGAAATCAAGCTTTACTGTGACAAAAATGGATCAATTTCTTAGTATAAAGAACCTCAGTCTCACCAAAGGACTAAAATAATACTTTTTAAATACCATAATATATGAGATAGTTTTGAGAGGTGTGATATAGAGATCTGTAGTGTGGAAACAAATGACAATGTAAAAAATCCATTGATGAAATCATTATCATAGAAGAATCATGAGGGTAATGTAGAGTCTCTTGGTATTTGGTACTTAAGAGATTGATTTCACACTTGTAAAATGTATCATGTTATTATAATAAAGGAATTATCCATTTATCATTCATTCTTGTGGGTTGTAATTTACATTAATTTTAGAATGATAATGTCTCCATAAAGTATGGCTCTGAATTCTCTCTAATTGATAATTTTCATAGAGTATAATAGATATTGAAGCTATTTTAATATTAACATTAATAGAATCTTGTATTAATTAAAAATGGTTCTATATTATATAAGAATAATACATTCATTTCTTAACTAGTAAAGAATTATTACTTGGACTGAACTTCCAAATTATATCTCATGGAATTTCATATAGTTATTGATATACGTAAAGGTGTATACTTATTATTAACCCCAATTTCATGAGGCTGGATTAATACCTAGCATGATAGCATTTATACTTTTAAACATTTCTTACACAATTCTTTATGACTTAGATAATCATGTGGTGGTTCGGTATATTTTTTATCATGTCAGAGATTAGATAACAACTAATATGTAATTTTTTTACTTTTTTGATGAATAAAGTCATATGAAACTTCATTGAACTATACTAGGAATATGAGGGTAAATTTTTAGTTGGATTACATATGATGTGATCAACTACTTACATAAGGAATATATTATGTACTCGACTATTAGATGAATTAAATGTGATGTATCCATTACCCTAATCAATATTTTTTATAGAATAAAGAACAAATTAGGTGGGTTATACTCGATTAAAATTGTTCCATGTCCATTTTCCATTAAGTATCATGGATGAATGGATTACAAAGGTAGACATACAATGTTTATGATACAACTTATAGTGTAAATTTTTGTATAGGGATAAGAGTATGTTTGATGGAGATCACATCAGACCACTTAATATCTTGAGTATTACTGATGCTTTATTAAAGGCCTCTCTTTGAATGCATCTTTAAAATTGGGATTTCATATTTTTTTATCTACTCTACTAAGGCCTACAGGTCAACATAGTTATTAATTTGGATAAGGATTAAATTTTGGAAAAAAATTTTGTTCCAAAAATGAATTGATCTTGATGAAATCGTATCCAAATCGAGTTTTATATGGATTTATAAAGATTTGTAAGGGTTTTCATTAAGTCCTTATGGAATTTAAGTTCAAGTGTGATGTTTATTGTTATTAACTAAAAACATATGTATATGATACATATGTCTTATGGATACATTGGTACCAACATATCCTGAATCCTGAGACCAATATTATATTACACCCAACATAATGATGAAAATGTGCATAAACCTATCACATCCCTCATGTGAGGTTTCATTTAGTTCCATCAAGAATAGATTAATATATTTGAATAAATTTGTACAATGATTTCAATGAATTCATTAATGAGATATATAATTCAGGGGTTCTATTTTATAACACTTGACACACCTAATGTGTTCTCCATTCATGGAGGAGCATTGGGAATAACCTATATAAATACAATTGTCTCAGTGATTTGCGGTCAATAATATGTGTGTTAAAGGTTATAGTGATCATCAGTATCCTAAAAATATTTATAAAAAATCTATTACTTATAGCATAAATCAATGTATATAGTGCAGTCACTAGTACCTTACTTGACTCGTAGAAATCATTAAGATGTGATTATAGATCCTTTGGCTGGTGGATCAACTATGGAGGTAAGAATTATATATTTGTTTCTTAGATGGTTTTTATCAATAACGATTCTTTCAAAAAGTAGATAAAATATATTATAATTATTTTTTCGTTATAATCGATTTTAAGGGTATTTTTATATTTCATGCACATTTTTTTATATCAAAGTTAGATCAGCCAGTGTACGGTTTTCTTATACTACTAAGGATCATAGATAATCCTTTAATTTTCATCAATAATTACCCAACCCAATTTCATTTGATTGATTGGGTCATGATAATTACAAAATGGAATTAGATCCAAGCTTAAGGCCTCTTGGGTATGATACTTGAGAGTAGTTATGAGATAGAGCTTTCATGACTCAAGAAATACCCCATAAATATGTATGTACAACATAATTATGATAGAGTTATGAGTTATAATGGCTAATATGGGAACTGTTTCCCTCTTCATTGATTCAATCATAATTACTTGTGTCTTATGTATTATATTATCTAGTGATGGTATGTGTTGGATTAGTATATCAATAATACTTATTAAGACCTTAAGAATATTCTCTTTATGGATAACTTACAAGAGGGGGTGAATTGTAGTTTTAAAAACATTATTTAAAATAATTAAACAAAACAAAGCCAAATCCTCTTTAAGTATATTCATTGGAATCGAACCTTAGTCTGATCAAAAAATTCATAGAATTGAAACCTTGCTATGGTCTAATTAAATAAGAGTTAAAAATATTAGAATCATTATGGGTCCAATTTATCATAGTACAAGAACCGTAATCACGATTAGTATAATTAATTCAAATTTATTATTATTATCACAGTCATATTAATATAGATAAAACAATCAAAATATAAAGATGAATATTATTATTCACATTCTATAAAATATGCATCAGAATGTGAAAACATGTAAACAACATGTAAAACAATATTATACAAAATAAATAGTGACTTTTAAGCTATTAAAAAGATAAACCTCTTTTAACCTTAAGAATAGGGTATTATATAACCCGGACTAAAGGTATCCCCTATTTAATACTTATATTATAGTCTATATTCCCTTACCAAGGAATCCCTCAATATAATTATTGTAATGGATATGTCTTCCTATCCCTATAATCCCTCGATATAATGATTGGATTTACTTGGTCTACTTATCCCTGGTATCCCTCGATCTGATGGATTAGAATCTCCATAGTCCTGGCCCTGAAATCCATTGATCATTGTGACGATGGGATACGAAAACAATTAAAAAAATTTCATAAAGAAACAAACTAACATGGTTTCCTTAGAATGACTCTATTTAATGAAATAAAAATATTAAGAAGGATCTATTCCGACATATTATTCTTTAGAGAATTTGAGAGTGAGAATAATCAACTAGCTCCAAAATCTTTAAATGAACTAGTATTTATAGGAATCCTCCCAAATGTAATATTGGCCTCCCAATGGTCATATTTTTTCATGTTTGTTGCAATAACTTTATACACCTGGAACATGAAAGCTCATAACGATCTGGTGAAACTAAAGGTATGACGCCATATTGATTAACACTATTACAATGTTAAAAAGTTTCCTTACATTAGAAATAAGTATTTTGAATTATATTATAAACTTTAGTCAGCCTGATGCACTTCCTAGCTATTTTCATTATGATAATCCTTATGAATATTAATATGATGTTATTGTTATCATTACCAATCCAATTTTTATTATTTTTCTATTATGAAAGACAATACATGAATTCTAACTTTTATTTCTTGATAAAGGTGAATATGATTATAGAGACACATACTCATTATGATAATCATAATAAATAATATAAATTTTATATCTATAATAATTTAGAACTTATTCTAATTATGGTAAAGTGTAATGTTTTCTCAAAAATATACTAACACCTTGGACACAAAAAGTTAGTAAAAAAAATTTTAAGAAAGTTTTTATGATTTCCAAAACATAAGTAATGGAAATGTAATTAGTATAACTTCTTACTCAAAAATATCACCCTTTTTGGAAAGCACATACCCCAAAACGTAAATGAAATAACTTCGAAAAACTTACACTCCGTTTATTTTAAGTACTTGTTATTCACATTTATTCTTTGAAACCCTAAATCCACCTATGCTTATAACTCTTATGTATACGATGAAGATTATGGTGTTTGAATATAATGAACTCCCCCTTTGGATAAAATATCCCCTGAGGATTATATTCACCCTTTTAAAGAAATATCTCCCCCTGTGTAAAAATTTCTCCCCCATAATATTTTCTCCCACTTTTTTATTTTCAAAACGGAATGTGGAATAAATTTGAAGTTTTCTGAAAAGTGAGATAAAAAAATAAAAAAATATAATGAACTAATCATCCACAAAATTATGAAACAACATTAAAATAATCTTAATTGGAAAAAATCAATCAAAATCATAATTTTATGAGAATACAATTCAAATATATTATAAAAAAATTCAAATTATTTTCAAAAATAGATACAAAAATAGTTAAAAAAATTAAAAATAGTCATTGTACATCAAGTTTTTTACTAACCCCTTGATTTTATTGAACTCATGTATGTATTTTTAAACCTTCTCAACCTTCTATTCCCAAATCCTGACTTTCATAGATAATTCTTTGTTTTGGTCATTGATTAAGATAACTTCATCTTCACAAGATTGGAGTCTAGACATTTCATTCTCCATATCTCGGATCTTCTTTTTCAATGGATTGAATTCCTTATAATGATCATTAGTTTCATCTATAAAGTCCTCCACAAACATTATCCTCTCTCCCATGTCTTTAGATAACTAATTAAAATATTTTGTGGATTCATTCATAATCTTCTTTAAATCATCAAAATTCTCATCATGTAATTTGAGATCAGTATCAACTTAATGAGACCATTTGACCATCTAATTACAATACTTTCTATGATTTTGGGAACTTTCTTGAAAAACTTTCAACTATGATTCAAGAGAAATAACTTTATCTATTAAAACATTAATCGATTACAATTTTTCATTTAGACTTTCTTGAATCTGCTGACACTGAGATTCATAGTTTGGGAAATAAGGAATTGTTCCTTTAATATTTTAATAATAATGAACAATTTAATCAACTCCATAAAATGATATGGTTCTGGATAAGCTAGACTGATCTTACTGATCCTTGGGATGTTTAATTCAGCATGGAATAACATCAGTTTCCTTTCCTTTCTTATTTTATTATTTTAAACTGATTTCTCAAATACATTAGAAACATTTTTTGTCATCATGTTTTTTCATGATATCCACATATTCAGTGTGAGGTTTATCATCGGCCTTAGTACTTGATTTTGTATCTTCCTTATCTTTCTTATATAATGATTATTCCTTTCCTTATGATGAGGATGCATCTTCCGAACTACCTGAATTCTCTTCTCAGAAGCCATTTCAACTCCTTTTAAAAGATTCTCACAAAGTTTTTCTTTAGGAAACTTGTTGTTTTTATTTATTTTCTTTTATTATTTTTCTAACATATAAGAAGTATTAATTCTCAATGAATTGTGGTTATAAGGTCCTAGTCTAATTTTAGGATCTCTTGATTTATTTTCTTCTTCCTTTTTCATCCATTCCTCAAAAGTTCATAAATAAATTTCTTTTATTTATTTTAATTCTTTGGTGAGGAAGTCTCTTCTTTACTTTTCTTCTTTTTATCAACCTTTTATAGGTTACTTAATGGTTCATCCTCTGATCTAGTACTATAAAATTTCTCAATAAATTTCTTAGATTTTACATCAAAAAAAAAATTCATCCTATTCATCATATCATCAATAATGAATGATATATTTTCCCTCAAAGTATTTTATTTTTTTCCACTTTGAAAACATCCATGCATTCCACTACTATATTTATTAATAAATAATGAAACATAACGATCTTAGATTTTATTGTTCTAGCTTTTATATTATTAACTGTGAAAAGATCTAAATTTTCCGAAGTCAATATTACTCAAGTTCACTAAATAGTCCAACATGAATACATACGAAACTTTCAACATGTCTCAATATCCTAATCTCGATATCAAGAATTTTTCCATTCACAAGGAAACAACATGGTTTTCTAGTGTAATATGGGAAACAATTATAATATTTTCATATTCAGAAAACAAATAATCCTTGGCTTTTCTTCTATCAAAAGTACCAAGACTATTAGAAAGTTTATGAGATAGACAATACCTTTCTCTACCAGAAGTTATTCCAACCAATTTCAAATATTCTTATGGTAGATATTATATCCATTTTCATACATCATAAATTAAATTTTAACATTACCATATTTTATGAAAAAAATAATAGAGGCATAAAATGCATAAAAATATTAGGATAAAACAAATCAAAGTCCTTATCAACTTTCTGAACACAAATGGACTCCCAACATTGAAAATAACTAATAGTTTTCAAATAAAAATCATAATTATCATAGAATTATATTTCTATAAATATTTATTTGAAAACAATCCATTTAGAAAAATATTCTTTTATTTCTATTGGAATAAAATTAATGTTAGTGGATCAGATGAAAATAAATATGATTGGACTGAGAAACTTAAAGAAAATAGAAACTCAGGAAAAAATACTAAGATTAATGATGTAAGATTGGGATTTTCCATCCTTTATATAATAGATTTAAATAATGGTTTTAATTCCAAATCAAATCGAATGGTTAATATTGAAATCATTCTGATATAATGGTTTTAAATAATCTAAACAAATATTTAAAGAATTTTTAAAACTCATGAGGTTTTTAAAATACTTTATTTAATTGTGGATAACTATGATTAAGATGAACTTTTATAAATTTTAAAATAAAAAAATCATTATAGAAACTAAAGAATAACAACAACTACAAAATATTTAATTTAATGAGATAGAGTAAAAATGTAAAAAGAATAGAGAAGTACCTTTCGAAGTAAAGAATTCGTTAATATGAATAATCTTTTCTTCTAGGATTTCATAAACTAAATTGATTATGATATTTTTTATTATGAATAATTTAATATGAATTTGTTTGATAGAAAGCATATTTAAAATAATTTTATTAAGAAAACGGATTACGATTATTTCATTTAATAATACTAGTTTTAATGGTTTTATTAGAAAAACTTATTACTAAATTTTTTAAATCCAAATAGTTTTAAAAAATACTTGAGTCCAAAAATATAATAATATTTTATAGGTTTGATAAATATTTTATAATTCTAACTTCAAATATTTTGTAAAGAATAAATGAGTTCGGAAAACACAATATGATAAAAATTTTAAAAAAAATTATAACTAAAAGTTTTTTGAAAAATATAAAACATATGTAATCCCCATATAGAAATAAGTAACTTAATTCAAGGATATGGGTAAACAAGAAGTATATATTAATTATTAAATTATATTGAACACTCCTAGATTCTATTTATTTTATTCAAATATATCATAAGGATGATGTCTTGTAAAAATATCAGTAAGTTGTTCTTTCATTCTCATAAATTGTAAAATGTTATCCACTTTAATTATGTGATATTAAAGTAAATGGTATCATATATCTATTTTCTTATCACATGAGTGATGTTCTGGGTTTTTAATAATTATAATGGAACTTGTATTATTATAAATTACTTGATTTTTTTGTAAAATTAAATTCATAATCTGTGAGTGGGTATTGCATCCACAACATTTAAGCATAAAAATATATAGCTTCCACATATCCAGATTCAGCTGTGTAATGTTCTACTGAATTTTTTTTTCAGGACCAGGAAACTAAAGAATCTCCTAAGAAATGAAAATTCCCTCATTTACTTTTCCTATATATTCAATATCCACCAAATTCAGTATTAGAAAAACTTTTAAATCAAAAAAAATTCCAAAATAATAAAATTATTAAATCCATAGTTCCATTAATATAATGAAAAATTCATTTTATAGATTTTAAATTAGATTCCTTTATTTTTTATAGATATCTTTCACACAAGAATATATAAAATATTAAATTTTGATGACTAGAAGTTATGTAAGGTAAACTTCTAATCATACCTCTAAAAATATTTTGATCAACTGGTTTCCCAAACTCATCAAGATCAAGGGTATTGGTGGTACCAATAGGAGGACTAATACGTTTAGTATTTTTATATCCAAATTTCTTAAGAATTTATTTTATATACTTATATTGTGATAAAAAATGTCCTTCTAGTTTTTGTGATATTTAAAAACCAAGAGAATATGTTAACTCACCCATCATGCTCATTTTAAACTTATATTTCATAAGATACTCAAAGGAATATATTAAATATTGTTGAATTTATCCAAATATAATGTCATCAACATAAATTTGACAATCATAATACTTTTATTAATTTATTTTATAAAAAATTTGCGATCTTCATCTCCCTTACAAAATTTTGTTTGTAACAAAAAAAAATTAACCTATCATACCAAGATCTAGTGGTTTGTTTAAGTCCATATAAATATTTGGTAAGTTTATAAAAGTATTTAGCATTTTTTTATTTTAAAAACGAAGGTTTGTTTTAACATAAAATCCATCATGAACATATCCATTAAAAAAGGCACATCACATCAATTTGAAAAAATTTGAAATTAAAGAATGTTGTAAAGGATAAAAGTATTGGAATAGCTTCAATTAATTCTACCAGTGCATAATTTTATTAATAATATATTCATTATTTTTTATTATAAACTTTGGAAACAAATTTTGCAATATTTCTAACAACTATTCCATTTTCATCATATTTGTTTTAAAAACCATTTTTACTCCAATTATAAAAGTTTCTGGAGGACGTTCGACTAATGTCTCGAATGTGTTCCTCTCAAACACATTGAGCTCATCTTGCATATCCTTAATCCAATTCTCATCACATAAAGCCTCATCATGATTAATATGTTCAAATATTTATAAGAAAGCTATATGTTCAATTTCATTTCTTAAAGAGATTTTAGTCCTAACTAGTTGATCGACATCACTAATGGTACTATCAATAGGATGATTCCTAAGATTTAACTGACTTCTTGGTTTTTGAAAAGTCTGTTCATCAATCTAAGGTATAAAATATTCCAAAGGAATATATTTAGAAACATTTTCTTGAGTTACATCCTTATGATTATAAATTTCTAACAAAGGTTTAAAATCAGTTTTAGAAAGCACATCCAAGGATGTTGGTTGAGGTTGTTTGAAAAAAAAGGATATGTTTCATCAAATTTAACATTTATTTATTCATCAACAGTACAATAATTTTTATTAAATACTCTATAATCCTTAGAAGTAGTGTAATAACCTAAAAATATTCCATCGTCATGTTTGGGTAAAAGTTTATGTAAGTTATCTTTTTGTATTCGGGATGAAAACTTTAAAACCAAAACATTTGCAGTAAGAAATTTTTTTTTCTTCCTACCCACAATTCATAAAGAGTTTTGTTAAGAAAAGTTATAATTAATAATCAATTTATAGTACAACATAATGTACTTAATTATTTAACACAAAAATGATTAGAAATTGATTATTCTCTTAACATGGTTCTAGTTATTTCTTGAAGAATTCTATTTCTTATTTTAACTATAGAATTTTTCTGAGGAGTTCTAGGTGGAGAGAAGTTGTGTTTTATACCTTTATTAATATAAAAAAATTTCAAAATAAAAATTTAAAAATTATTCACCATGATTACAATGAATAGTTATCAAGGAAATATTTTTCTCATTTTTAACTTTGTATACTAAAGTTAAAAAATAACAACAAACATTGGATTTATTTATGAGAAAATAAACCCATGTGTATATAGTGTATTCATAAACAAATATATATACATAGTAATTTCCAATAATACTCCCAGTTTATGTAGAACCAAAATAGTCCATGTTCACTAACTATAAAGCATCATAATTTTATACTTCGCTAATATATTTAAAACTTGACTTATGTTGTATACCGATTTGAAAAAAGTCATATAAATTTGAAGTATCAAACCTACGTTCTGGTATATCCTTATCAAGTCCTTTCTTAGTCCAATTCATTTTGTTTATAAGTTTACAATGTCCTAACCTTCTATTCTATAACCAATATTTATCTTCCGTTTTACTAAGGCAAGGTAAGTCCTAGCTCCTAAGGACTTCAAAGTTTATTGTGTAGACATTCTCATGCTGAGGGGTAGAAAGAATAAATTCATCCTTGGAACTATTTAATAAAAATAATCCATTCCTAAATTTCACAAGTTAACATTTATCACAAAATTGTATTATTCTTATATGGTTGTTCTTAAGATTTTTAATAAATAAAAAATTTGAAATAGGTGCTTTACCTAAAAGAACAGTGTTACCTATTCTGATAATTTCTCCTTGAGAGTTATCTATTAAAGTTACTTTTCCACATTTCATCTTGATTATATTCTTGAAAAATCCATTTTCACCAGTGATATATCTAGAACATCCACTATCCATGTACCACATATTCTTTTTTGGTACAACCATTGTTTTCTTGAAAATAAAAACGTTATACATTTGGAACCCAAAACATCCTGGGTCCGGTAATGTCAGAAAATAAAAATTTTGAAATCCACATTTCTTTAGAAAATTAATATTTCTGAAAACCTAGGTATTTAAATTTATTTAATGAAAAAATATTCTCCCGATGACCACCACTTTGACACTTAGTGCTAAAGGATAATTTTTTGAAACAATGTAATTACTGCTAAAATAGGTTTTTTATAAGTAAACCTTATTCCAAAACTATTTCAATGAGGATGAATTTATTTATACATTTTATAAAAACATTATTTACCAATGGTAAATTTTGATAATTTTTTTTTAGAAAATAAATTTCAGATTTTATTTTTATAACTAAACTCTTATCATTATCAGTAATAATTTTGGAACTAGGTTTTTCAAAACTAGTTTGTAAACTATCCATTTTAGAAATTACTTTTGATAAATCTATATAAATATTATCCTTCATAGAATTAAACCTATGAAGATATTTGGAAATATAGGATATTTCATTTGTCAAAACAAATACTCTTAAATCAGCCTCAGTAAGTTTTCCCTTAGCATTGTCATGTTTTTTTATAGATTTTTAAGTTTTCATTTTCCAGGAGATTTTAAAATTGGGTAACTTTATCATACAAGAAATATCATCACTATATGAGGAAGGTTCATCATTAAAATATGTATAATTTTCTCATCTAGATAATTTTTCACTTAAGGAAATATTGGTAAGGTCTTTAGTTGTATGTACCTTATCCATGAAGTACTGAAACATTTTAGGAACATTGGAAAAAAGACATATGTTCCTCTATCTGGAACATTCATTATCTCGATAATTGTTAGAATAATAAGAAACACTATCACTCCAACTGTCATAATATTTTAGCACTTTATTAATTTTTTATTTTTAATACTTTTTAGCATTCATTTCTGAATTCATTTCTTTTCTATCTTTCCACTTCATCTTTGGACAATCTAGTCTAATGTGTCTAGATTTATTTCATTCATATCATGTGACTTCATCTTCATTATCACTTCTATCCTTATGAATCATTTTATAATGATATTGAAAATCTTTCTCTCTAACTATCTTATTAATCCTTCTTGTGAGATTACACAGTTTAATATCTAAATGTTCAGAGACACGTGAATCATATTGAAAAATAAATTTATTATTTCTTGAAGGCTTACAAACTTTATCTACTGATTTATCTTTAGTAGGTAAGGTAGATATTGAATCAAAGGTAACACCACCATTTTTATTTTTATTTTTTTCAGTGTCACTTTTGAGTCTACCCTCATACTGTATAAGGGTACCAAGAATATCATCGAGGGTAAGATTATTCAATTTTCCCATATCATCAAATTATTTTCAATTTTATTCCCACTCATTGGGAATGATGTCAATTATATTTTCAACAAGAATCTCATTATCAAGTCATTTTTATCCAATAGATTTAAAATAGTTTATTATGGTCATAAACCTCTAGTTCATCTTTGTAACAGATTCTCTAGGAAGAAAATTAAATACTTGATAGTATTCTCTTAACACAGCTCACCTAGTCTCAATAAGCTATATAGTTCAAAAATGTGATACTTCAAGATTTTTCCAGATAATATTTGCAGATTTACAAGAGGGTATATTAATGTATATACTTTTTGTCATGTAACCTAACAATGTATTCCTTACACTGTAGTTTAACTAATATTCTTATTTTCAGTATTCATAATAGAATTCAATTCCTTATCTATAATATTATAGTTACCAGTCAGCATAACAAAATTTTCAACTATGGTGTTGATAAAAAAGTTCTCCATACTATGTCTCTAGTACTCATAATTAGAACCATCAAAAATAGGAGTTCTGTTAGGATTTAGATTGTCTATATATATCATATTCATTCCTTCCATATTTTTTAAAAAAAATATATTTTCAACAAACAATTTAGTGTAAAATAAATTATATCAAAACTTTAATAAACATAAAATAGGTAAAGAAAGTAAAAACTAAAAAATATATAGTATTAGAAACTTGATTTGATACCAATTGTTGGATTAGTATATAAATAATACTGATTAGGATCATAATAATATACTTTATATGGATAACTTACAAGTAGGAGTGAATTTTAGTTTTAAAAAATTAGTTTAAAATAATGAAACTAAACAAACTCAAAGCCAATTTAATTATATTTATTAGACTCATCCCTTAGTCAGATCAACAATGTTAGAGAACAAAACCCTAGATATGGTTCTACTAAATCTTAATTAAAAATATTATAATAACTATGGTTTTGATTTATCAGGTTATAAGAATCATAATCACGATGAATATGATTATTTGAAATGTATTTTTTTTACTTATACCAAATTAATACAGAAAAATAATCATAATAGAAAAGTGAATATGATTATTTACTTTCTATTAAATGTGTAGGGGAATATGAAAACTTGTAAACAAAAAGTAATAAAATAGCACAAAAAATAAAGAATAACTTTCAAGATATTAAAAAGATAAACCTCATTTAACCATAAGAGTGGCGTATTCTATAACACAGACTAAAGTTATCCCTTGTTTTATAATAATATTAATGTTTGTCATCCCTTACCAAGGAATCCCTCGATATCATGATCAGAATGTATCTATCTTCCTATCCCCATAATCCCTCAATCAGATGATCATATTTACTCTTCCTACCAAGCCTCGATATCCCTCGATCCAATGGATCATAATCTCCATCTTTCAAGCCCTAGAAGCCCTAGATCATTACGATGATCACCCGTAAAAACAATTACAAAAATTTCATATGGAGAAAACCTGACAAGGTTTCCTTAAAAAGAATCTCTCTAACGAAATACAACTATTAAGAATGAGTTGTTCATGCTAAGTATTATTTATAAAATTCAAGAGTGAATATAATTGAATACCTCCAAACTCTTAAAATGACTTGGTATTTATTAGAATCCTCCCAATGGTAATATTGGCCTCCCAAATGTCATATTTTTGTGAGTCTATTACAATAACATCAGATGCATGGAACTTGAAAGATCATAACAATCTGTTGTAACTGAAGGTCTGATGTCATATTTATTAGCACCATTACAATGCTAAAAGTTTTCCATACATTAGAAATAAGTCTTCAAAATAAAATTATAAACTTCAGTCTATTTGATGGACATCCTTACTATTTCCATTATGATAATACTTATGAGTATTAATCTGATTTTATCAATATCAATATCAATTTTATTATTAATAATTTTTTTGGTATAAAAGAAAAGAGATAAATTCTAACTTGTGGTTCTTGATAAAGGTGAATCTGATTATATGGACACATACTCACTATGATAATCGTAATAAATAATATAATTCTTATATCTTTAATACTTTATAACTTATTATAAGTATTTTAATGTTTATTGTTTTCTAAAAAACATACTAAAACACTTTGGACATAAAAATTTAGTAAAAAATGTTTTTAATAAATATTTTTTGATTTCCAAAACAAAAGGAATAGAAAAGTAGTAAGTATAACTTCTGACTCAACAGTACACAGATAGAGGTCTATATGGAATGTCACATAACTTCCTGCATTTGATTATGTTATATTTGGAATCAATGGTGGTTATATTAAATTAATAATAAATAATAAATAAATATCATCTCCCAATGTCTTTATTGTAAAATACTAGGGAAATATGGATAGATAATTGATTCCTTTATTATAATAGTTTCTCTATTTATAGTGATAACATAGTATTTTTTTCTATATTATATGTATAAATCATGTGTTATATGAATTTAAATTAAGTTTATAACATTACTAACTAACTATAATTTTTTATGAAAAAAAATTAATGATAAAAGTTATTTACTAAATAAATAATGAAAGGGAGAAAGGAAATGAGGGTTAAACTTGGTATATTTAATGTAATTATAAACTTTGGGGTTGTCAATAATGGGAAGTAAATTGATGTTTTCCATAATTTATTATAGAACATTCCACCTAGACAACTGTCTCTTACCAAACAAGAAGGGTCATATGATCATGCACAACCATATTAACTTGTAGTTGATCCTTAGGTCTTGGAGGGATTGTTCAATATCTACAAGCTAGTAGTCAACGGGTTACCTGAAATGAACCAATAAATTTTGAGGTAATTAATGATATTTAATTTGATTATACTTTAGTATTATTGAGTGAGGCCCATATATAAGAAACTGAGAAGTACATCATTCATATCTATTATATTTTTTAGAGAATAAAAGAAAAAGATAAATAATGTGTGAGGATAGACACCTTCATACTGTAAGGGGAGTCTCTTTAGTGGTAGGATGTCATAAATGAGGTGAATCAATACCAAGGCCTAACATAAAATAATTTATTGGATCTCTTCATCAATAAATTATACCTCCAAACTTTACAATAAGTGAATTCGAAAGAGTTCATGAATTTCCAGTAATGTTTAATAACCCTGATGGAGTAAGATTACAATTTTATAGATATCCACCACATTTCACTATATCTAAGTGTAGATGAGGAGCATAAGGTGAGGCACATTGAGAAGGTACTGAAAGAGTTATTGAAAATCCAGTTAAGAATTTTTAAAATACATAAAGTCTTTAAAATGTTCAAGAAGTTTATCCTCCCCAAGATATGAACAAAAGGAGTTATAGAAGTAGGCAGTTCTACCAGGACAAGCTTTAGGTGATTCTTCTTCTAGTGTACTGATGTGATAATGAGAAGAGGTGAGTAATGGTTTCTCTCACCAATGAATCCATGGTACTGGGTAACCTTTATCACAATTCTGTGGATGGCCTCTAGTGAAATTAAATTAGTTTATGTGTGTAGAGAAAGTAAAGATACATTGCACCATTAATGTGAATTTGTTTCATTCCATTATATAGTCTATCCATATCCCATGGTTTTTAAATTTAGAGTATCTATATGTGTTATAAATTGGATCTATCCATCCCATGCATTGAAATACCAGTCATCTACACAGTATATTGGTTATATTCAATGACTATCAAGGACATCTAGGTGAGGAGTCCACTAGGGTTTTCATTATTGTCAGTTGTTGTTTAGTCTCCCATACAAGATCAAACATCAAGGTCAAAAAGAGGGTTCAAGTGATATATATTTCATAGAAAATTAATATGTATAAAATTGTGTGGGGCCTTCTACAATTAGGTTTACTATTATAGCATCCTACAATTTATCTGGCTCTTTTATACAGTTTCTTCATATTCCTTTATTTTTGAGAAACTAGTTTCCCTTATTTGTCTAAAAGTAAAGGTATCACTTTCCTATATAAGTCTTGAAACACCAAAGGGAAGATAATTAAACTACCAAAAAAATTAATCTTATGATTTTGTGGTGGAATCATAAGGGAATATTTGGGATCTTTTGGTTCTCAACCCCTTTTTGTTACTATAGGGATGGACTGGTTTATCTAGTTCCAAGAAATAATTGATTATTATGGTAGTAAGGCATCTTTTTCATCACTTGTTGGTGTTTAATGTACACTCTATGGAGATTGAGTGTTTTATTGTTGTCATGCATCGATTAATTAGGGACATGTGGAGCTGATCAATACTAAACTGGATAGTTTTATCATTAGTGTTGTGGTAGCTAAACTGAAACCCACATTATCTTCAGTAGTGCATATTTACCATGATATTTTCCCAAAATATGTTTCATGATTTCCTATAAAGTGAGTGGTGTATTTTATAATCAATATTTTACCTATTAAAAAATATATTTCAATTCCTATGCATCATAAGGATCTAATCAAATTAGTGGAATTAAAGATACAACTGGAGGAGTTGGACGAAAAATGATTCATTAGGCCAAAAGTTTTACCTTTGGGTGCCCTAGTTGTTTTTTCAGAGAAGGATGATTGGATTATATTCCTTTTTGTATAATATCATAATTTAGACCAGGTTATGATCAATAAATGTTATTATTTACTAAGAATCGATGATTTTTTTGATCATTTATTAGGGTAAAATTGGTTTTATAAAATGGAATTTTGTTAGGACTATCATTAGATTTAGGCCTAGATAAAATACATTCTGAAGAATACTTCCTGAAGTGGATATGGTCATTTTGAATACTGAGTGATTAATTTTTTATTGATTAATGATCCATTTATAATATTTGAATTAATAAATAATATATTTCATCCTTATCATTATCTTTTTTCATGGTCTTCATGAATTCTATTCTATTTTATTATATATCATGATATGAGAATATTATATATATCTTAATTGTCCTAGAAACTTTGAGAGACCATTAGTTGTATGGTAAGCTATCTAAATACTCATTTTGGATCCCAGAAGTAAAATTATTTGGGCATTTTATTTCATTAGTGGGTATATTTGTGGATCTGGAGATGTTGGAATATGAAATGTATTAGAAAGTTCCATCCAATGATTTTAAAATCAAGGTCTTTATTGTGTTTTTAGGTTATTGTGGTCAATTAATTCGAGATTTATACAATATAATTGGACCTATGAAAACCCTAAAAAAGAAAGGGGATAAGTTCATATGGTATGATCAGTTTGAAATAGACATCTATGAGTTGAGGAAGAGTCCAACTACAACTCCCATTCTTATATTCCCTTATCCAAGTGATGGGTTTTAAGTGTATTTTGAAACAAATATTTTTAGTAATGATTGTGTTCTTATGAAATATGAATGGTTTTTTGTTTATAGTTCCAGATAAATTCATTCTCATGAATAGAACTATCCTACTCATGATGTATAATTAACAACCATTTTGAATGATTTAAAATAAAGAGGCATTATTTTTTGGAAAACACTTTATAGTTTCTACATACCATAGGAACCTAAAATAAATATTCTTTTATTTGGAATAAAATTACTGGTAATGTAATTGGGTGGAATATTTTCTGTCATTTGATTTTGAATTCTGATACAATATTGTTAAGGAAAATGTAGTTTTTGATTCTCTTAGCCATAACATCTACCCTTAAATGGTGAAAGAGGAAAATGAATAATGTAAACTTCTGTCACTAATTTATAAGATCCATATAGATGTGGTATAGGATCTTATGGGGATACTCCTACACTAGATCAATCTTTTATAATCTTTCTCAGGGCATGTTAGAAGAACTTATATTTTAGACCCTAATTGTATAGTTATTTAAGGGACACTCGATGGTGGGTTGGTCCTTGATAGTTGGTTCCAATACTATCATTCATTTCTATATCTTCAAAATACACTCATTGTTCTTAAGAGTTTGAAGGAGAAAGTGGTGAAGGAGTACCATTCCTATTAGTGGGTTTTACACCTTGAGATCATGGAGATGTATTATGATATATGTTTCCAATTTTTGTATCCTAGAATTAATAGAGAAATTATGGGGTTTTTTGATAAATGTGTCACTTATTAGAAGGTAATGGTAGAGAATCAAAATATTCAAGGTGCCCTCTAACCACTTCCCCTGTCCATATGAAAGTGTGGTGAAATTATTATAGATTTCATAACTATTTTACCAATATCCTATAAAAATAAAGATGTAGTATAGGTGATTACAAACCCCATAAAAATATAGATTTCTTTTTACCTATTAAGGAATATTTATTGGTCAACTAACTCAGAATGATGAATTTCATAGAGAGAGTGAAGCTTTACAATGCACCTTCTAGCATCATATTTGATAGGTATCTGAGGTTTACATCTCGATTCTGGTAATGGATTTTGAAGATATAATTCGGTCTTGAATTATCAATTTTTAGGCTCATTTTGGAACCACATTTCTCTAGTGTAATTATATTATAATAATATTTATGAATTGTATATCTAAATATCCCCTTTTGAAGTGTTAATTCGGGGTCCATTTCATTCTCCTATCTAGAGAACAAAGATATGAAATCTTCTATGATTGAAACAAATATTATTTAATATACGGAAGATAATGTAAAATGGATTCAAAAACATCTTTTAATTTCCAATATCCAGTAAAATTATTTTTTTGAACATCAAATGAGACCCATGGAATTTAAAGTGTGTGAAAAAATGTTCTATCGAGTTTCACTAGGATTTGGTTATCGAAAGATAGGAAAAAAATGAGGATAAGCCAAAGATACATTGAGACTTTTTGAAATTATTTATATAGTTAGATAAGTTTATTATTAGATATAAGTTCCACTAAAATAGAGAACCATGCACAAAACCATTCATTTTCTTAGTTGATGAGGTACATTCCTAACCCCATATATGTGATTGGATGTGATGATGTTGAGAGGGAGTATGATGTGTCCTATTTAAAGAATCTTATTTCTAATAATATTCAGATTTATAAAGTATTATAAGTTAATGTGATCCATTTAGTTTGTTTTGGGATTCATCTCAGAAATATTCAAGATAAATATTGGGAGTGGGAAGCTGAGATGAAGAGCTAATGGATGGATCTATTCCCTTAGAAAAATGGTTGAAGCTTCTTGGGGATGAGATGAACGACGTTAGTGAGGATGTAAAAACCATTACATTAGATGTTATTTTTTCTCCTTAAAATCTATTTTTATGCATATTATGAAATTAGGATAAGATTATAGGTATATGTAGAAGAATGAGAGATATAAGGGAGGACCCATGGTCTTTTTGTGTCATCGGGTTCTCGATCATCTGTTACATGGTACCCAATGGTTCTCTAGGTGGTAAGAAGGATCTATTTTCAGCCACTAGGTATATGATAAATTATAGTGGGTAACTCATAGATATTTTTATAATAAAAGACATTTTGGTCACTTTAAACCCTAAATTTATCCTTAATATTGGTGGGGCTTGGGATTATATTCCTTCTCTAAGAAATATTTTTCAAAATAACCACTTTTAAGAGTTAAAGTGAGAACCACACACACCAAATAAAACCAAATAAATGACAAAAAAGAAACCAACCAACAATAAAAGAAAAATTAAAAATTCAAATGGAAATAAAAACCAAATCCACAAGTGATTGGTGGGTCACCCTTGATCCCAATTTTATTGTTGAATCTATAATGACACACTTGGATATCTGATTCATTGATCCTTATTCTTTGATATATAATTTATATAACTTTCAATTTATAATGACTTGACAATCATCATTGAAACTAACACCACCAGAACCATCATTTTATTCCACAATGTGAAAGAACGCCATTTGACAAGCTTACATGAATAACATCATTAAGAAAACCACTAAAAACACTCTAAATCAAATAGAAACCCATCCATTCGACCAACTTCATAAACTTCATGAACTAAATCAATTTAAAAGGAAAACACAATGATTCGAAACTATAGGAAACTAACAAGACCTACCACATCACTAGAGGTTACATTATTCTAGTAGATGTGATCAGGATTATCCTAAACTTTTCTATTATATCCACCTCATTCAAGATCTCCTTCTCCTATAAAACCCTCCATGTGAATCCAAGCTTACCCCTTCATCCAAGGGATTCTAATAGGTCATAGAGTCTTCATTTTATAAAGTTAAGCCTTTATATACCTATAATCATTACTATAATTTTCTTCTATCCATAAAAGTGTACATAATCTATATTTAAAAAATTCTACAAATTTTAGAATTCATCAAACAAATTACATTCCTTATTATTTATCTGTTACAGGTGGTTATCTAAGACAAATTAAAATCAACTCCATGGTTTTCTTCTTGGTTATTCTCTTCTTAAATTATAATGAATTAATTCTTTAAACCAAATATGTTTAGGAGTTTCATTTTGGTAAGTGGTTGCATACTTTACCCCTTGTTCTTCCAAGTAACCCACTATAATTAGATTGGTAGGTGTACCCCTATTTCATCTCATAATCCTTATGGTATATATTGGTATTGGTATAGGGTTTATTTAATTTATTAAAATGATTTATTTATGCTAAATAAATCTGTAACCCACCTTTTTAAAATTTATAAATTCTATAAGGGTTTTTATTGAATTTAAACATGTTTACAATCATATATTAGGTGGCCTTTGAATTTAGTTTTAACATGTTAATACCATTTCATTTCTGTTAAAATGTTTTTGTTTTCTTTCTATATATATGTTTAAGAAATATGGATTCTAGAATGATTTGTGTGCTTTTCATAAATTTCTTTTAAGTATGCTTTCATGAAATTTTTACATAAGTTGTAAAATGATTTTTTCATTTTACATGTAATTAGGAAAATAAATTATAAGGGGTATATGGGTTTTTATAAAAAAAATATTTTTGTAAAATATTATTTCAAATTATGTTAATAGGATGGGCTCACCACAACCCGACTTTGTATACCCCTTCACCCACTTCCAAAGGATGGGATCATGACCTAACATTGTATACCAATTCACCAATCCCATATGATAGAATTATTCCATGATTTTTTTATGTATAAAATACTTGGATAGGAAGGGATTCAATATTTATCCACCTCCTACCTGACAATGATACCGGTTTATTTACAAATTTGATGAGTAAAGGTGAAAATACTCCTTGTTTAGGGAGTTAATTATTTTAGTTATAAATTTTATCCTTTAAATTATAACAAGAATGTTATTTTCATTTTAATAAATTTACTATAGATGTATACTATTTCTTTCAAACACTTGGGTTTATCATATGTAATTAGAGATGGGTTGGAGACCACATATTGGGGTGTTATACCCACACGTAACATGTACAACTATGGGACCTTTTCAAACCTCATAATACATGATCCATGTAAAGAGAAATAACCATATCATGTGGGATAGTACCACATGGAGTCTAGTGAATGGATAATACCTATTTCACTTTTTGGATGGTGTATGGAGTGGACACCAAGTGGATTTCTGGGATGTTTTCCATGGGATTTTCCATATGGGATTCCTCTTGTACTGAACAATGGGCCTCAATTATCAAGGTAGTTTTACGTATAGTATGTTATTTTTTACCATTTTTATATATGATTTGGACATTTTTTAGTATATTTAAAGGTTCATGTTTTTATTTAATCATTCATTACCATTGTGGTTATGTAAATTGGTACTTGAGGTTAACATTGGTGTGTTTGGGCTTGGATGTCTTTTGACCCCAAGTATTATTATAAAATTTTGGAATAATAAACCAATTTTATTTATTTATTTTTTGAGGGAGAAACCGTAATCTACTAAAAATTAATTCAAACCCTGATTTGTATGTTATTATCTAGTGATCTAGAGGTGTGTTTGAGATTTTTTAGTGACCTAAATTAGTATTTCATGTGATTAAGTCATGCTCGTCATATGCTATGATTGCAATGTCACACCACTAAGCTCATGCCATATTGCTGTTATCTATTAGGATTATTACTCTTCAAACCCCTAGTCATAGCTAGGGTCTGCAATCTATCATATACTAAGGAATAAAATGAGAGATGTGAAAGATAAAGAGCGGGAGTGATGAAGGGTGGTGTCTAATACTTTTAGTGATCACCCATTATTAATTAATAGAATGAATTATACATTAATTCTTATATATCATCAAAAAAGTTAATATAAACTCAAGGAAGAATTTTTATGTGATTATCAATTAGAAAAAAAAGTCATTAATATAAATAAATATAATAAATTATATTAATAAATAAATAGAAATTATTTTATATGAATAATGGATCGTGAAAATTAATAAATCTCATCCTCAATGATGGATCACTAATTCTAAGTGAATTTGATCTTTATTAATGAATCCATTATTGATTCCTATAGAAATGGGGACCTCTAAAATTCTTATTTAAGTTTAGTAATGAGGATTAACTAAGTATTTATAAGTAAATGTCAAAAATTATTTTGGTAAAAATAAAATTACCCATAATGGACTGATTCGAATTCATAGATTATTTATGTAAAAATCAAAAGCCCTGAAATGGGCTGATTTATGTCCTAAAATCTTAATAATAAAAACACCTCTCTTATGTTAAAACTGTTATCCTAATCATAATAATAGTGTTGTAATTTTTACTTAGTGATCAATGAAGGTGATATTAATCATTAAAATTGTACACATGCATGGGATACAAATAATATTTCAAAAATATTAAATATTTTTCCAAGGACTCGTATGTACTTAACAAGAAATAAACCATGTGACCCATTTAAAATAGTTTTTTAAAAATATTAAAAGTGATTCAGAGATAAATATGGTTTACTAAATTCTCCACATATTCAAGTTTTTTCATCCAATATATCATAACTCACTTAAAGGATAAGGGTACTAAGATTTTCTTTGTTTCCTGTGCTCCAATGAACTCTGCAGCAAATTCCTATAAATCCATATAATGGGAACAAATAGAATTATCCATCAGTAAAGGGTATTTTATTATTGGTTATTGATCACCATTGAGTATATGAAAAATGTGTTTTCATCATTTAGGTCCATCTTGAACCAATATATAATGTGTGATGGGTCATGGACATATTTACTTATATGTGAAAAATCAGAAAAAAATCACACCTAATTTAACTGTGAGGGTAATGCTTAGAAAGAAGAAATATCACTTAGTTTGTGAAGGATTTGGAATGGATCGATGAACCTTGGGGATAAATTTCTTCCCCAACTAAATCTCATTAAGCCATATAATTTTGAGTTCTATAAGAAAACATGATCTCCCTCATCAACCCTCAATAGCAGCCATCTTCTATCTGTGTAGGACTTCTGATGGCTCTAAATTTTTATCATCCACTCTAAAGTTACATACACCTTTTTTCATAATCAACTATACTATCTCAATCCCCATAATACTAAATTATATTTATCGAAAAAAAAATTGTTACTTATAGTTTATCATGTATAGGTCCTCAAAAATGTTCTATGTTGATAGTTAAGTAACAATTGTTGTATCCAAATTCCAATAATGGTAGTCTATTGGCCCAATGTTTTTCAAAATTGAGCATGAAATACTATAAGATGTCCCTAATAATCTAAATGGTTATCTTTTATAAGAGATCTATCAGAGTGGTTGAATGTTACATTGAACTATAATTGGGTCATAAATCCAATATCCTCTAGAATCATGATGTGAATAATGACTCTTAATTAGAAATAATTATTAATTAAACAACATGAAACCATAATATCTCATTTATATAAAGAAATCTCAATTTATCTACTAAGATTTACTTTAAAATAAAAAAAGTAAGATTACATGGTTATTTAGTTGATGATTACACATACAATTAAATGAATATACATTGAATTTTGAATTCCATTCATAAAATCCATTGATATATTGTCCCAATTCCAATCGAAATGCTTTAGGGATTGGATGAAGCTAGCTAGTGATTGGTTCACATCCTTCACCTATTGGCTGGTGTGGCACTGTGACTCAAATTTTTTAACTTTCTTCTTCAAGACCAGTCAAAAATATAGATATTTAAGGTCATGGTATATATTCATCGCAACATGATGTGACACAAAGTGTATGTATAAAATGTTGTAATAGTGGGTTCCCTAGACCCAAATAAATAGTGCTTTTCGATTACCATTTCATGTACATGGTGAGACATGCATGATGTAAACTTACAATTATAGTGTAGAAATTTATGAATCCACTATTTAATTGGTAATTTCCATTGATTAAATGTCAAATAAAAAGGTCATAGTAGATCCCAGGCTATAATGAGAACCTAGAGATATTATGGCATTAATCTTAATTATACGTCATATGGTCTAGATACATCATACTGTCTGGACATTATTTTTGTCTGAATATCAGGTGTTCAGGGCTCATAAGCATTGAGACATCTTCCCATAAAGTTTACCATTGGTGATATATGGTTGGTGATATCTTGAGGATAGACCAGCCAATAAGATCACCATATATTTCATGTGTCATTGTATGTTCTTATCCACATACATGTGTATTGGTCTCTTTAATTGATACTATTATCAATGTGTTCCATTTGATCGTGTACTTTGATGCAATTAAAAAACCATGATAATAAAATAATGTTGAGGTAACATTGGTTTTGTGTGTTATTGGTGGTATGACATTGGTCAAATGGTCAAGATAGAATTTGTCACTTTCTAGTTGAGGAAGTAATATCTTGGGCCTGGTTGATCGGGATGGTAGTACCTTCATAAATCCTTTGTCATGGTATTCAGAGGTAAGTCCATCTATTCAAATAAATAAATAATAAAGTAATAAAGGATGATGACTCAATTGTGTGTTTTTGTTTATAAGATATCAAAATACAAAGAGATTATATGACACAATATGTTCTCATAAGTTGGTTGTCATTGCTATGAAATTTTCTTATCTTTTTTGGGGCCTTGACGGGATTCTAGACTCCACTCATGATCTAGTAATACTATTCACTATCGAGATAACATCCTAAAGGGTCACACATAATATTGTATTCGATAATCTTCTCTATTCTAATGAATAGGTATATAGGACATAGTGGACCCCACAACGTTGTTTGAGAGTTTTCCAAGTCATTGATCACTAAATAATAAATAAATATATTATTATTCAATTAGAGGATAATTGGTTTGAATTTATTTAATAAAATTATTCATGAGGTATTTAGTGAATACAAAAGAAATATTATATGACCAAATATTATTTTAATATTCTAGGTTCATTTAATATTAATGGGAAATACGAGTTGAGTTAAATTACTTGGTTTTATCATGTAATATATTTAATATATACAATATGTATTTGATAAAATATAAATAATATTATTGTAATAGTTTAGTTCGTCATAATTATTTATTTATTTCTTATTTAGTAGTCATTGATTTTTTGGGGGGTCGAGGAACCCTGTCAAGGTATTTTATACAACCACTATATAAAGATGGAGTGAGGATCATTATATTGAATATTAATTCATATATAATGAGATCTTATTTCTCATTACATATTATATAGAGAGAGTATCTCTTTGAGTAACCGATCCAAGACACCTTCGATGGATCGAAGTCATGAGATCGTGGCGATCATCAGGATGTCAAAGGGATCATCGAAGCTCTGCACTAGAACCTGGAATTCAATGAATGATGTGTGCATGGATTCTTGTAGCCTGTGTGGATGCTCAAGAGAGTTTTGGATATGGATCCTTTGAGAGAAGCGATTGTCAGAGAAAATTTGTAGTTGAGCACGCTCTGATTCAGAATAAGGTACTCGTTCATTTTTTTTCTGTTCTGTATTTAATTCACATGAGATCCCTATAATGTATTAGGGCTCATATCGTCAGAGATGACAAGTTTTATCACTATGATGATAAATGTTTTAAATTCTATGACACATATATTTCTTATGCATGCCTCTATGTCATCAATTGGTATCATAGTGATCGAGTGAATTTTTAAGCTAAGAAAAAAAATTAATTTTTCTTAAAATAAGTATACAGTTTAATTTTAGTATCAATGAAATATACCAAATGTTGATTCGATTTTATATGGTCATATTATGGACATCCAAAAATTTTAATATAGATTGTTTGTGGGTTTTCAAGCAAAAAATATGAAGAATATATATGCTTATACGAGTAAATATTTTATGATTTTTGGGTTTTTAGGTGTGAAACCAAATAATTTTTTTTCATGATCAGGTACTGGCTAGTGTCCATTGATTTCCACACACTTTTAAAAAACGTCATAATCCTAAAAAAAATTAAAATCAAAAATAAGATAAAGAAAACAACACCATGACGGTGGAATTTTAACGTGTGTGTGGTGATTTCCAAAACCAACAAAAATACTAAAAAATAAAATAAATACTCCCAAAGTCTAGAAATGTGGGGGATACACATTCAAAAGTCAAAAAAATCTTTTGAAAAATAAAAAAAATGGGGTAGGGGTCAGGCCCCACTCTGTCTTCTTCTCCCTTTTCAAAGACATCAACACCTGGCAGCCACCCTAGAATCTAGTTCCCACCATCCTCGAAGCACCACCATACAAACCACTACCATCATGCATCGTCTGGCCTGGTACCTTGCCATCTAGAATCCCTTATCTCATGATGTCATCGCCAGGCCACACTGATCATGTCTACCACCCACGACTTTCCCTCTACCTCCTCCTTCATGTAACCAGTGAGGTCCAAATCTAGGTCCACCACACTAGGTCCCATCATCAGATGCCTCCCTACTGGTCCATCCAACCGAGTCATACCATGTTGTCTCTTCTATTGAACCAACGACACTATCTCCCATGATCTGACCATACCTAGAGCTCCCTGCAGTCATCATCGCTCCCATCGTGGATTTCTTCACCATTACGAGCCTCACCGACAATTAACGTCCAACCGAGGCCATCTCCTCCATCAAACAATTCCATGGCTTATCAATAGTTTGGTAACCCTTTCCATGGTCTCCTTAGGGTATATTTTGACCCTACCCACACCGCAAAGGGAATAAGCAGATCAGCCTGACTCAGAATAGGTCTGCGCAGTTCTTACTAATAAAGAAAAAACATGTACAGGGTCTACACGGCCTGGTATAGGCCTATGTATGGTTGGTCTGACCCAAAATTGGTATGGGTGGGGATTCGGGGCCCTAGTTAATTTTATATACTCAAAATATATTAAGTTAATTTTTTTTATTTTGAGTAATAAATTAAATTAATTGAAAATAAAATTTTGGATTAAAAATACTAATATTTTAATCCACTTGAAAAAATAATTTAATTTATTTAATTAATTAATTTAATTTTTGGAATTAAAATTAAATTAACAACCAGACCGAATGAGATTTAAATAAAATATTTTAAATTTAATTCATTTAATTTATTTAATAACCCTCATTCTTAAATTATTACATTTAATTTTATCGTGCTTTTTCTTTTACCTGTTGATCGGTCTTGAGAATTGACCAACCATGTGTGTGTGTTTAATGTTTTTTTTAATTATTTAATTGTGTGTGATGAATATAATTAAATAAGATAATATGTGCATCCTTATTTTTCTCTTGTTTAATTTTTATAAGGTTCTGTGTTCTTAGATAAAAGTTAGTTATCTATACTTTTTACTCCTGATACCCTCTTTCCTGCATGTGAGTCTTTTTAAACCATGACAACGATGGTCTATGGTGTATAAACTTCCATGTTGAGAAAAAATATAGATGAGTAGGGGACACACTGGATGGAGGAAGATATGTATCATGAGACAAGCTACAACTCAGGTATAGTTCCCCTAGGTCATGGTCGATCCATTGAGTTTAAATGGATCAACCAATATTATATGCTCAAGACGAGTCAGTTGTTTTTATTTCATTTAAGAATTTTTTTTATAATTATAGGCATTTTCATGATAGTAGGAAACACATAAAATAATAAATTAAAAAATTCATAAAGACACGATAAATGTTTTTTTATTAACATTTAGTTTTATACGCGACAACTTAAAATGAAAGGATTAATATAAATGGATTACATTCATCAATAAAATATAAAAACCTCAAAGAAGTTTTAAGATGAAAATGCCTTCCATAATTCAAATTTGAAAAACAAACTAAGTGTGAAGGGTGCTCATCAGCTAAAGTTAAGGGTGCCTCATACTACCAGGCAGTTCTTATGAGAGTGATGGGTTGACTTAATTGAAGTTGGAAGCAAATAAGTATTGAAATCTATATTGTTGAAACATTAAAGGAAATCATTTAGTAAATATATTTTTTGATTTTAAAAGTTGGGACTTTAGTGAACTGATTAAGGAATAGTGAGTTAATGCATATGGTCAGTCAAACGCATACCATGAACCGTACGAGTACTGGAGTAGCCAAAGCTTCTAGACTATGAGGAGAGGTTCAAGGATTATTTCCACTATAATACTCAAGTTACATAATATTATGATTATATTACATAGGTTTTCTAGTGTTTCATAAAATAGTTGGAGACATTTAATGATTTAAATAATTAGTAATTTTTATTTGGTAATTAAGATAAAATTACTAATATTCAAGATTTTATTTATGGAAAATGGAAAGTAATACCAAAAAATAAACTATAGTAACTATTGGAAAACATACATTTACAAACTAGAAAGAGTTTTAAAAGAGTAGTATAGGCACTTGCACACAATACTATGATAAAGGAAATTTAAGGTTTTGGAGTCACTAATACCTGTTAATCCACCTTAGGAATTGAGGGTATAAAATACTTTCATAAGAATCATGTAAGATGCATGTGATGGTTATGTCATAATGTTATCATCAACTTCTGATGTAATTTTTGGATATTAAATCAAGACATGGATGATTTCACATCTCGTCTCATCTCTGAGAATCTTGTGGGGAGAAAGTAAAGTGCAAATATGAATAAGTGATGATTGTACTAGGTATGTGTAAATTGAAATATGGATCATGATCTTTTAATTGATCATTTTCTCATTTATTTTCACCCATTTACTCCAGTTTCATTTAATATTAAAAAAACAAACATTATTAAGAAAATGCTTCATTACCTTCTAGGTAAGGTTCCCCAAGTAATAAGAACATATATAAAGTATAATCTTTACTTATTACGATGAACAAGTTGAAAGAAAAAAAGAAAAGTCCAATGGAAAGAGTGATGCCAAAGGTACCTTCACAATTTCCTTCAAATAAAGTGGCATTAAATAGGATTTTATTTTCTTTTCACATCATGAAATAAATCAATAGAAGTTTAAATGCAATAAACTAATTACAAGATTCAAGTAATTAATCAATTATAAGAATTGTTTTGACTATACTTCTTGGATATTAAATAAAATATTCTTATCACATATGTGTATTGAAATACAATAACCAAGTAAGTAATAGAAATGTTAAAATAAGTATGGTGTATTCTCCAAGAAGTTGATAAAGGGTGGTTCTTAAGTTAGTGGTGAGAAGAACACAACTTTTATATTTCCAATTAAATTATTCTAGTTGAACATTTATTATGTATTATTGGAACATTTATCCCATGTGTCCTTTGGACATAAGGAGACATTATTTTGTTTTTCGAATGAATTTGGTTTATGGTGTTTAATACTCAACCAATAGTTATGTAATACTTGAATCCTAAGCAATACATGATGAATATAAAATGTAAGACTTATATACCCAGATGTAGAAATATAATACATTTGTTAGGTTCTCGAGCACGGAGAGGAAGCTGGCTGGGGATTTTAAAATTTTTCATCAGCAGATTGATGGTACTTGTTGACACCGATGATCTGAGCCCCGGAGAGGTCCAAGGACCTTTCATAAATAGTTTAGAGCACAAAACTAAAATGATAAACGTACCCATTTCAAATCTAAAGTTATAGTCGACTGCAACTTGTCGATAGTGATTGTCGCTTGAAGGATCCAAAGCAGGATCCCACTAGATCATCCACATGGGATCCAAAAATCCATTGAACATCGATCGTCAAATTCTGGGTGCTAGCGCAGTGATCCGATGATGCTTTCGACATCTCGATGATCACCACATCAAGATATCTTCGATGCTTGAGGAATAACTTGATCTAAGCTCCATGGATTAAGAGATTCTCTCTCTAGAAAGAGGGAGGAGAGAGAGGCTCCAGATTTCACTCCATGAATGAGTGAATAGTGATTTACACACCAAGGGAGAGAGCATCCTCTCTTATTTATAGTGGAATTCCAAAATACCCATTTGGGTTCCTCGGCCCCCATTTATTTCAATGTCCCCTGATAAAAAAATTTGACAAACTAAATTGTGCCAATATTATTTATTATTTTATCACATACTTGTAATATATAAAATATATATCACATGATAAAACCCAATCCATTTAACTTGACTCGTTGTCCCGCTTAATATTAAACAAACCTTGAATATTAAAATAATATTTGTTCGATTAATATTTTCTTGTATTTACTAAACTTATAAATACATAAAATAAATTCAATCCCAAATATTCATAACCTGAATATTAATGAATTTATTTAATTCTTTTGGTGATCGATAACTTGGACAATTCTCGGACCCCATGGTGAGGCCCATTGTGTCCATATACCTATTCAAATGAATAGGGAGGATTCCTGAATATGATATTGTGTGTGACCCTCTAGGCCCTTATCTCGCTAGAAGTGAATAAAATTCACAGACCAAGAGTGAATTCTAGTAACCCATCATGGCCCCTAAAAAGATAAGGATAGTTATAGCAACAACTACCATCCTACGAATACTGATTGTGTACTATAATCTCTTTGTCATTAAATATCTCATAAAGTAGGACACACTCTTATGTAATTGCCCTTATCTTTCTTTATTGTTTGTTGATCTATCCTCATGTATTTTCCTTTCTACTACTTTGGCCAAAGACTTAAGAAGGTAGCACCATCCTGATCAACCAGGCCTGAGATATACAACTTCCTGAACTTGGAAGCGACAAATCCTTTCTTGACCATTCATCCAATGTCACACCACCAACGACGCACCCAACACAAGATACTTCACCACGATTTCAATACCATGGTTTTCGCCTTGTATTAAAGTACGTAATCAAATGATACACATTGGTAATGGTCTCAAGTCAGGAGACCAATACACATGTCTGTAGATAGGAAGGACCAATGACACCCAAAACATTTGTCTTTTCTATTAGCGGGTCTATCCTCATGATCTCATTACTAGAGATCACCAAGTGCGAACTTCATGAGAATAAGTATCAATGCTTATGAGCCCCCAACACCTGATATTCAAACATCTACTATGTCCAGTCAATAAGATGAATCTAGACTATAGAGCATATTTTTAAGATCAATGTCATTGTATCTCGAGGTTCTCATTATAGCCCAGGATCTGTTATAACCTCTCAATACAACAATTAATCTTTGGACATTACCATTATAATAGTGGATGTAGAAAAGTATACACTATAATGGTAAGATAACATCATGCATGTCTAATTGTACACATGACATGGTAATCAAAAGTACTTCATATTTGGGTCTAGGTCACCCACTATTTCAACACTCCCACTTGCACTAGAGCTAACTTGTTAACCAAACTTGTTAGCTACTCACATGATAAAATATTGCTTCTTCTGAGTAATGTCTTTAACTGCTGGGCCATCCACGTTTTTTCAGCGTGGCATATCAGTTGTATGTGACCTCATCTCCTTGAGTAAAACTTCTCAAGATAAGGTATCCCTGAGTATATTACTTTTTTCCATTGTCAAAACTGTACAACTTGGCTAGTAAGAATATCATAATTTACATTATGATAATAATTTTATCACTAGGTGAGAATCCAAGAACTGGAACAAATCATTGCGATTGATAACCGCTTCTTAGTTTCCTGAAGCTGCAACGTACTTGGTATTTGTAGGTATGGCTTCCACAAGCTTTTATGAGCTTGACTCACTCATTGCCTTTTCCTAACAGCGATACTAGATCAAATTGATCTACGGATTACTATTTTATATCCCACCATAACTAGTATACCTTCTTCTCCATATTCCAGGTACATATCATTTGTACTTGCTGAAGTACAAGATGATAGTTCTGACTGAATCACTTGCAGTGCTCCTAGAAATAATTTATAACTGCTTATAATAAATTATATCCTAGCAGTATCAATTATTGTACATGTTATAGAATATGTGATTGATCCATCGCTAAATCATATGGGATCAATTCACAACATTAATCTCTACCCATTCTCCAAACATGTTAACGTGGAAGGATTAAGCCATGTGACATTGGAAATAATTCTGAACTTGAATTGTTCTAACTTGTATTTTTCAATACAATGTCACTATATGTACCATTTACTAGGATCAAGAAACTAATGGATCTACCTTAGTAGATCCTGTTCCCTAGAACTCAAGTTGCTACTTTAATCCAATCATTGTAGAATTGCTTTTAAACTGGTCTTATCTAACAGTAAGACCAAGATCTATTTTCCTTATGTTTCTAAACATATTTCACTTGGAAAACTTTGGCGCTCCCACTAACCTTTGGTAGTCACAAATAAAAGATTAATTTATAATGAATTCTCTAAGATCTTGTCGCTTACATTAATCCAAAACTAGATTTCAGTAACTTTCAACCCTTAATGGCATCATTTGATGTCATCATCTCTTTTTGGTTGTGTCATATAGAAACCTTCCATGAAATATGATCTTGACATCTAATGACCAATAAAATGATCTTAGAAGTTTAGCTATGACAAGTAATATTCTAATGGATTTAGGTGTACCAAATTGGTATAACCAATCGAGCATTATTGGTACCAAGCTTGTACCATCCATGTATCATCTCATTTGAATACCCACCACAGTATTCAATTTATAATCCCCTTTGCAATTTGATACATGGAATCCATTATTGAATTTTAGTTGATCTTGTAAATCTTAGCTCATTGACTTATACTACTTAATTGTATGATTTATTATTCTAAATTATTAATATATCACCGACCATGGTGAATATAAATCCATCACCATGGTTTCATTATTCCTATGCAGTATGTGTTACTGGAACATGTTGATTCCACATGCCCCTGTGGAACCTGTTCCTATTCCAACCATTTGTGAATCTCTAACATTGACTAAGTCCAAGTCATTTCAGATCCCACTATCTCTAATAGATATGTGAACCCTTATATAGAAATGTTGTCTAATACTTGACTACAACTTTTTTATCTTAGGGATTTAGGTAATATCAAAAGCAATTGTTAGGATAATTACCTTAGATGCACAACGTGTTTAACTTGATGCGTGTTTGTTTAAATCCTAAAAAACACTTTGCATCTAAACATGTCCTATGACATAATGGATTTTTCATCATACTATGACCCATATGATATCCATTTATCATTTTATTTTCCATGGTTATAGGTTTAAACTGTTATTTTCAAAGCACATTTTGAAATATAATGGAAGTTATTACAGGTTGTAACATTGATACTACTTAAATCATAACTTTGATGTATAAAATGTGCGTTTAGGAATTAATCCACACTACATTTTGTTTATCAATGTTAACATGTAATACTTCATCATTGATCCTCTTTATGAATAACAATATGGTGATATAGATAAGGTAACATGAATTTAGGAATTACTCCACGCTACATTATCATGATCGATGATTGTTTGGTCAAGATATTTTTCAGCATGACAATCTGAAGAAAATAATATTTTCTTACCAAACATATACTTCACTGTTCCTTAATAACTTAAATGAATCTTATGAATTATATTTACCTCTTTCTTTCCTTTGGAATAGTTTACACTCACTTATTGAACTAATCCTGAAAGCTTTGTGGCATACCTTTATTTCTAAAGGTTTCTTTGTCCAAACTAAGGATGTCAATAATACCTAAGGTGTTTAGTTGTGCCGAGCCTAAATACCATAATGAGTATATATTTTATATAAACTTTCAGTTTTACTTGATAAAGAATCATATTTCTACAACTGGGTCGGTCTTAAAATTTTATATTCATCATGTATTGCCTTTGATTCAAGTAGCAGTGAACTATTTGTTGAGTATGTTACCAGAAACAACATTCATTCCAAAACATGGAATAATGTCTCATCATGACCAAATGGGCACATCAGATAAATTTTTTGGTTATACTTTAGAACATTTTCAATTTTAATTAATCACTTGGCAATTAGAAGTTAGGTGTTTCTCACCACTAACTTTGGAATCACACTTTATCAGCTTCTTGGAGAAGACACCTTACTTATAGTAATGTTTCTCTACTTACTTTGTTAATTTATTTCAATACATATATGTGAAAAACATATTGTATTTTAATACCCAAGAAGTATGTGAGAAAACAATACTTTTATTTGATGAATATTAACTGAATGAGAAGTGGGCACTTGCTTCTAGTATTTCAGTCTTTAAACTTCCATGAATTTATTTCATTATATGTGTTGAAAATAACCTCATGTTAAAAAACCAACCATTTTTCATTGAAGGACATGACTAAGGTGCCTTTGGTGTAACTTTCTATAGGCCTCTTCACCTTTTTCATTCAATTTACTTTCTATAAGAAAAAAAGATGACACTTTATTTAATATTCTTATTATATGGTGAATGTTACCTAAAAGGTAATGAAGAGCTTACTCTATACCATTCATTTGTATCCTTAAAAAAACTAGAGTAATTAGGTGTAAAAGTTATAATAATGGGATGACATGAAAGATTGTGAATTTTCTTTCACTTTACACAAACCGAGGTCAATCATTACATTCAAATCTTGCTTCACTTTCTCCTCAATAGGTTCTTGGAGATGAGACTTCATTCAATATCATTCATGTTGTGATGTAGTGAGTGCATATAACATCAAATGTTGATGATAGCAATATGATAGAACCATCATATGCTTAATTCATGAGACTCCTATAAGCAATTACTCCATCACTTCCTGAGGTGGCTTAACAGGTTGAGACACAAGCACCTTGAATTTCTATTATGGTAGTAATATGCACAAGTGCCTATACTACAATTGGAATTTTGTGCTTGTTTGGACATTAACTTTTTCCAATATTTATCACAGTTTAATTATGGTTTTAATTGTCATTCTCTAGTACTTTAATTTGATTACCAGTTTAGATATAATTGATTAATTTAATCATTGAATGTCTCCCACTAATTTTTCGAATTCTAAGAACCCTCTGTACTAGAATTAGAATACTCTTGAGTATTCTAGTGGCAAGGATCCCAGAACCTCCCTCATAGTTTACAAGATATGGCTATTCCACTACTCATAGGGTCCAAGGTACGCTTTTGGTTGTCCAACTGCATTAACTCATGGTTCCTTAATCTATTGAGTGAAGTCCCAGCTTCTAAAATCATTACAGATTTACTCAATGCTTGCCTCTAAAATTACAAAAAGCTAGTTGTTGCTATTTATTTGCTACAATTTTTGTTATTTCAACCCACCACTCCAATAATTACTCCCCGGTAGTAATAGAACCCTCAGCTATGGCATGATCAGCACCCGAACACCCGGTTTTGTTCAAACTTGAATGATGGATGGTTGTTTGTGACTTAATATTTTATTTGAGGGTTTTATTGGTTTTCTCTCAACGAATGTGATAAATTTCTATTAAACTTGTTCATTTATGTTGATGTGCTCACAACTGAACTTTAATAGAAAAACATACGTCGCTTCTTTATGCATTTTATTATCTATTATTTTATGTATTTTCCCGCTGTTCTACAATGCATAAAATAATAAATAAATGCGTAAAGGTTAACTGCAACCTGACTGGTCTTGAGAATCTAAATGAACTAAGGGCATCATACCTGAGTCGAATGCTTGACTCTTAATGCAACTTGCCCTGTCATGTATCTTCGCTAGTCTTCTGAAGTATCACCACATCTTGATGGGGTCGTCATCATATCTTGGAGTACCGCCTCCTCATGGAGGGGTCCACGTCATTCATCGTATTCATCCTAAGTATAATAATACTTGCGCGCATGTGAGGGGGACTATTGGGATAAATGTACATCGTGTGAATTGGACATGAATGTCCTTATACATTTTAATCAAAAAGAAATACGATGTTCAGACCGTCTATTTAATTAATTACAAGCATCGCACAGAGTTAAAATAATTAATTAAAAAAATGCGACATACGCAGGTCGGTGCTCAAGACCAGAATGTGGGTAAAATAAAGCATAATAAAATTAAAATGCACTAATTAAGTACGAGGGTTATCTAAATTAAATTAAATGAATTTAATAATTCAAATAATTTAATTATTTATCGATCCTCTAATTAATTTAATTTTTATGCCAAAATTAAATTAATTAATTAATTAATTTAATTACAAAATTAAATTAATTTATATCCTCGAGTGTTAAAATAATTAACCAAAATTAATTTTAATTAATTTAATTTAAATACTAAAATTAATTTAATTAATTTAATTACTTTGATTAATTTAAATTGGTCCATCCCCAAAACACAACTTCACAGCCTGTGCGGGTCGGGCCAAACCCACGCAGGGACAAAACTAGGCCAGACCGATCTTCCCAAACCCGTTTTGGGTTGGGTGGGTCTACCTAGACTATTTCAGGGCCAACCTATACCCTTCTGAAAGAATTGCAGGAAAAATAAAAGTACCTCCCGGACCTTGACTGATGGCAATGAAGGAGGGATGCAGCCACGTCACGTCGATGCGGGAGGTCGGATGCCAGTGTTGAGAGCACCGCGGGGTAGTACTCCGACGAGGGGATCTATTGGGTGGCATATGGGTCGTGTCACGACCTGGTGCGAGGGAGGCGGGACACGGGTGGCTAGGCAGAGCTATCGTCGAGGGGAGTCCAGAAAGGCATGCAGTCATCTGTGGGCCATGCGACTGCCAAGAGGTGGGCAGTGGTTGAGTCTGTCCTAGACAAAGCATGTTCGATTGAGGGGAGTGTCTGCTGGGACTGGAGGCACGCTGGATGGCGGTAAGGAGGGCTACCAAAACTGTCCAAAGGATGGCCTGTGTGGCGAGAGGCCGCAGGTGAAATATGGCAGCTGGTCCTGGTGATCCCCGGGTCCGTCACCGAGCGGTAGGTAGGGGACTACTGTGAGTCACCTGGTCTGATGCCACTGCTGCAGATCTGGAGGAGGCATGCCATAGCTTGTGGAGGTAAAAAGGGAGGAGCAGTGTCGAGTTGAGGTGTTGTGTGCCCAGGAAGCTAGGTCGTGCGGGGGGAGCATACGGAGTGGGGGCGCCTGACAGTGGTGGACTGGGTCAAGGTTCAGCACACCCGGTGTGGAAGGTATCCAGGCCAAGAGGGTGGAGGTCGGCATCCAGGGGGCTCTGGTGCGCTGCATGCTGAGCGGGACATGAGCAGGCCGGCGGTCTACCCCAGGTCGAGGGGGAGGCGGAAGGTCCCGCCGCAGCTACTGGGTGCGCCGTGCGGAGAAAACCAGCAGAGGGGGTCCACATATCCCTTAATTTATTTTGTTTTTTTATTTTTACTTTTAGTCATCCCATTATTTCTTTGGTTTTTTATTTTTTATTTTTTCCCTTTACGACTTCTTTGGAAGTCTTCTACTTTTTTTGTAGTCACCTCTAAAGATTTCCACACAAAAACTAAAGGCTACTCCATATCCTTCTAATATAATAATAATATAATTATTATAATGAAATAATAATTTATTATTATTCTATTATAATAATAATAAATTTAAATATAATTATAATTATAAAAATTTTATCCAAATTACTAAATTGTGAAATTTACAATTTTCACAATTAAATTTATTTCAGATGAACTGATTGAAACTTAATCGACTCAACAAGATGAAATAAAAATTAGAACCCAAGATCAAACCACATATTCGATCTAATCAAAAAAATTAAACTAACCATAACTTGGTCATTCGGCATCGGATCGACATGCGGTTAGAATCGTTGGGACTGTCTTTAGACCCTCTACTTAATTTTAGGAAAAATAATTTTATTTGGCTCAGAAAATTTATGTGATCCCACTAATACCATTGTTAGGTTTTGTGGCGTGCAACGGAAGCTGATGGGCTGGGGATTTTAAAAGTTTTGTCATTGAATCAATGATACTTGTCGACACTGATGATATGAGCCCCGAAGAGGTCTGAGGATCTCGTGTAAATAGTTAAGAAGACAAAATAAAATGATAAACGTACCCGTTTCAAATCTGAATCCACGATTGACTACAACTAGTCGATGGGGATCATCACTTGAAGTATCCAAAGCAGGATCCCTCTAGATCATCCACACGCACTCTAAAAATCTGCCGAAAATCAATCATCAAATTCCAGGTGCTAACGTGGTGATCTGACGATGCTTTCGACATCCTGACGATCACCACATCGAGATATCTTCGATGCTTGAGGAAGAACTTGATCCAAGCTGCATAGATCGAGAGCTTCTCTCTATAGAGAGTGGGAGGATAGAGAGGCTCTGTATTTCACTCCATGAAATGAGTGAATAGTGATTTTCACACCAAGAGAGAGAGAGCCTCCTCTCTTATTTATATTGAAATTCCAAAATACCCAATTGGGTTCCCCGGCCCCCATTTATTTCAATGCCCACTAATAAATAATTTTGATGAACTAAACTACACCAATATTATTTATTATTTTATAACATACTTTTAATATATAAAATATATATTACATGATAAAACCTGAGCCATTTAACTTGACTCGTTGTCCTGCTTAAAATTAAGTGAACATTGAATATTAAAATAATATCCGTTCGATTAATATTTTCCCATATTTACTAAACATGTAAATACGTAAAATAAATTCAGTCCCAAATATTCATAACTTGAATATTAATGAATTTATTTAATTATTTTTGTGATCGATAACTTGGACAATGCTCAGACCCCATGACGAGGCCTGCTATGTCCATATAATTATTCAACTGAATAGGGCGGATTCTTGAATACACTATTGTGTGTGACCTTCTAGGACCTTATCTCGATAGTAGTGAATAAAATCCATCATCTAAGAGGAGAGTCTAGAAACTCATCATAGCCCCTAAAGAGATAAGGATAGTCATAACAACGGCTACCATCCTACGAACACTAACTGTGTACTATAATCTCTTTGTAATGGTCTTAATTCAGTAGACCAATACACATGTACGTTGATAGAAACAACCAATGACATCCAGAACATGTAGTGTTCCTATTGGTGGGTCTGTCCTCATAATCTCACTACTAGAGATCACCAATTGTGAACTTCCTGAGAAGAAGTCTCAATGCTTATGAGCCCCCAGCACCTGATAGTCAAACATCTATTATGTCCAGTCAGTAAGATGTATCCAGACTATAGAACATATTTTTAAGATCAATGTCATTGTATCTCGAGTTTCTCATTATAGCATGGGATCTTCTATAACCTCTCGATACGACAATTAATCTTTGGACATTACCATTATAATAGTGGAGGTAGAAAAGTATACACTATAATGGTAAGATAACATCATGCATATCTAACTATAGAAATGACATGGTAATCAAATGTACTTCATAGTTGGGTCTAGGGAACCCACTATTTCAACAACTTTTCCAATAAAAACTAAGTGGATGTCAAGGATATACCCAGTATAGTATTTAGACTCTTTTATGTTAAAGAAATTAGGTAGTACTAACAAATTTAGTTTTGTATAAATAAACCTTTAGAAATAATTGTACTACATAACTCTTTCAGAACTCATTCAACTAGAGAGCATTAACTATTCCATGGGTAACTTAGTGACAAATATAATTCATTATATTCCATTAAGGGTTCTGAGGAATGTGAAAATGAACTATATTATTAACATGGTTAAAATATATGAGTTTCTTTAGGCTGGTATGTTAAATAATATCTTAATCAAGAATTCATTGATCAATACAATATAACGTGTAGTAATTCCTAAATGCACATTACCTTATCCACATCAGGACTATGATACTAATAATGAGGATTTATGATGAGTATTACATGTTAACAATGATCAATAAAATATATCATAGAGAAATTCATAAATTCACATTTCCTTATACACATCAAATACATGATATTTGTAAAAGGAGTATCAATGTTGAGACTAATAATCATTGAAAAAACATACATTATGTTTTGAGAGATTATTTGAAAATAAAATTATTATCACATAACCATATTCCAACTATCTTGAAAAATTGATATCATATGAGTTATAACATGATATAAATCAATTATTTCATAAGAATTTGTGTTTTCATTCAACGATTTTGTTGACATATCAATGAACATGCATGAAGAGAAACACAATGTGAATCTAAAGTTATTATCCTAGTAGTTTTTTATGATATTACAGAAAAACCTATGATGGAAAGTTTATAATCAAGTGATATACTGTATTTCTATAAATGTGTTCACATCTCTATGTTTTGATGGGGAAGAGACGAATGGGAAAGCATCACTAAGGAGGGTTTGGTTGGGCCTGATGATTGATTATGGGGGTTAATTTCTTGTAAAATCATTAACATCGGCTCACCATTTTTATTATTAATGGAAACTATGATTGGTTCCCTCATCCATAACCGGGTATAGACCTACTTTCCAAAGGAAGGTGGTCAATTGGGGTTTCAGACCCAATGAATCTTAGGGACTCTCATTGGTCGAGAGGATAGGAGGTAAGGCTCATTTCACCCTTTTGATGGTAATTTTTGCATTCTCCAACACTCTCTTATAGATTTAAGATACATTATATAATCTCTTCCTAATCCCGATATGGTATAGATTACCCTAAAAATGATTATATGTTAATTATCTTTATATACAAAAGAAAAGGGGATCTCATTGATGAATAGAGGAAAGGGTATATCATTGGTGAATCCATATGTATGTGTCTAAGGTTCTTCATCCATTTCTGGGTAATGGATAGCTACTTTATATACTAAATCCATATAACTAGGTACTTCAGAATTTTCTTCCATATAGTTAGTTGATTTATATTCTAAGGATAGGATTGAGACATTATGAGGCATCCTACATATCCTGATTATTACAGGAATAAAAGCTCATGTAATTTATTAAACCTGTGTAGTTTATTATCATGTTGAGAGGAAATATGTGTGGGAATTTAAGTGAAAAATATTTGAGTTTGAGTCTTGAGGAGACGTCCTACGTATCCTGATTATAAAAATAATCAAAGTTTTGGTAGTTTAATTATTCCCTTGGTATTGGCCCCATGGAATATTACCTTTATATGAGTAGGTTTGTTTATATCATACCACTCATCAGGGATTACATGTTAGTATTTTCTTGACTGGTGGACATTCATGATGTCAATGAGGTCTTTATTGTGGATCAATAAGCCCACGTGAACTATAATCAGTGTGAGAAGTAAGGGATAGCAAGTGATCAACCTCATTTCATATGGGTGTGGGGCTTGTGTACTAAGACAACCCTTGGTTATTTAATATAGGTCTCAGTTATTAGGTAGGTGTCCTACATATCATATTTATAGAAGGTATCAGAGTCATTTTAGTTCAATTGATTTCTCAATCCACTAAGGGATGAGGTAGAGTGATCAGCCCTTGGGAATGATTGGGTCCCAATGGTTGAAATGTTGAAGACATGGGGCTTACATTAAAATGGAAATTTATTTGATCTTGGGTATTGTTCATGAATCCTATGTATCTTGGTTATGAAAGTAGTTAGAGTTCTCATAGTTTAGTAGATTAAGTCTTACACACTGAAATTTTCTTTTGGTCGAGGCTTACACACTGAGGTAGACAAATTTATCAATCCCTGGGATGAACTCACTTGATAGAAGCTTATGGTGAAAATGATATGAGAATTGTGACTCCCTAATCCCACATGATCTATGATCTATGTGAGAAATAAGTGATACCAAATGATTATCTTCATTGATCATGGTTGTGGAAATAATGTATTGGGACAACCCATCAAATGGTTAATATGGAGCTTGGGGATCGGAGAAGAATCCTTTGTATCTTGGTTAGGGAAGGAATCATACTCCTCGTAGTTCCATAAATTGGGGACTTACACACTAATTTTTTCCTATGGTCGGGGATTACACACTGAGTGTAGACAAAGTTATCAAGTCCTGGTATTCCCTTTATTTTTTTAGCCTTATGGCCTGCCTGACATAGGTAGATTTTTCATTTGATATGCGTTGATTGCCAACTTAACATATAAGAGAGTGTTTTCCTGACATATCCAAACACAATTATGTGGTCCAGTTGACTTTTCTGGATAAATTCACAAAATATGGGTGGCATATTGGAAGGTTTTCACATGATCAAAGGTCATTTGTCCGGAGGACATCGCAAGACTAGGATGGTTGACCCTAGAATCCATCACATGACCTGAATGACTAGTATAGAGATTGTTTCATGATCCAGATTACATGCCAAGGTGTCATCAAGAGTGCTTCCTGACACACATAGAGGGAATCGTGAGAGTCACTGTGATATGTCTCAGATGATGTGGCATGTCATAGATGATATGTATGTATGACATTGCGAAGCTAGCTTGGTTTTTCTGAGGGACATTGCTGGAGCTGGATGGAATGCCCGAATACTACCATAAGTATCAAATAACATGATCTGGTGTCATTATGTGTGTCAGGTGACATGTATATATGATATATCAATACTTGAATGACATTCCTGGAGGGTCTTGTGAGACTCGGGTGGCATGTTCGAGGGGCACCATGTAAATTGCTCTGACATGTATGGAGGACTTCCACAAGACCCAAATGGTTTTTCGGAAGGAGCATCGTGAGATCTAGGGGACATGTCCTCATTATTTCATGTGTCTTGGATGGTTCATGTTAAGAACATGATGGTGATCATATATTTTCCTTTCGTAAGTCTCCCACTTTTAGTCTTTTCTTATCCTTTATATTGTGAATGCATTAGATTTATTCAGTATTAGTTTATTTTAAGTCTTGTGTGATCTAGAAGATGTGTGGGATGTTCCTCCTATGTACTACTATAAATCCTTCAGGTGATATATGAGTGATCATGATAAGTGATTTATGTATGGTGCATGATTGCTTTATCTATTCTTCAGACCTTACATGATGGATGACTTGTCAGTCATGAGATTAGATTCTCTGACAAATCCATGCTAGATTTTGACCTTCCATAGAGATTCATGGTTGTGCTCATGGTACTTTTTCATTATGGGGTAGGGGATTTATAGGCCTCACCACCCTGTTTTTTTAGCTACATTGCATGGTACATATCATGTGAATTTAGTTTGGAGTCAATCAAGGGATTTGGCATCATGCATATTCACGAGTCGCTCTCATGGATCACTCCAAGAGTGTCACTTTGTTTTTAAATATAGTGAATCCCCCACCCATAAATGCCTCATTTATTGAATTATTTTTAATTAATTTGGATTTATTTAATCACATGGACATTTTAAGGGACTTTCATGTTGTTGGGTTGACATGTCCAAGGGCCTTCTCAAGATTAGGGTGCCTCTAGAAGGTCTTCACATGATCTCAGGTGACTTTTCTAGGAAGTTTCATGAAACATGGATGGATTGTCAAGGTGCCTTCATGAAATCATGTTTTGGATAGACTTAGAATGTTTTGATAGCTTTATAACCATGAGAGTCTTCCACCTCCTCTCTCTTTTTTACTTTCATTATTTATTTTACAATAGATAGGGAGTTCACTTTGTTGCTTGAATGTTATGAAGGATAATCATTCTACCTCTTGGTGATGTGTGGAATAACCATAAGAGGTCCAATAGAGATGTACGAGCATGTCATAAATAATTCCATCTATTTTTACTCATAGAACCAATGGGGGACTATAAGGATTCATGGACATGCCTACAACCTTTTGTGGGACAAGGATGACAATCCGAAGGGCTTTCACGAGACAGGGCAGGCTGGTCGTTGGGGTCTCTTGATGTCTTGCGGATTTTCAAGGGCATGTCGCCTGACTTTTATGACTATGAGAGGATCTATACTCCTACCTAATTATTTTATTTATTTTATTGTGAAATGTTTGGAATCTCATGAGTTTTCTTGAATGTTGTCAAAGACAATCATTTTCTCTATCAATGATCCATAACATGGGTTTTACGATGGCTAGAGGCCTCTATCCTTTGGACATTTTTTTTCCCTATTATCAAATTACTTTTGGGATGGTTTCCCAAGATCTTTCCGATTGAAAAAAAAGAATGAACGGGGGAAGCTCATCCAACTATCAACATGTGATCACTAGTTATCTGAGGAGCATTTGGGAGAGTAGAAGGACATGTCTAAGGGACTTCATGGGATCCTCTACAGGCTATGTGTTTGACATGGTTCCTTATCATGACTTTATGATGGTTACATAGTCTCATTTCTCTTAGAGTCTTATGTGATCCGCGAGTCTCATCTACCTTCTCCTTTATTCTCTCTTATGGGGAAAATAATACCCATATACAGGTATTTTTTTCCCTTTGTGACTTTTTTGATGCTCATTTGGAGGGTGTCAAAAAATCCCCCACCCCCATACCTCAAGAGTGATGTTTGTGGGGACATGGACTCAGATTTGAGGAAATTAAATGGCCACACGAGTCTTTGGCGCTATCGTGAATCAGTGTCCTGGTCGATTCATAGTATGCAGAGTAATGTTTGGTATTCTATGATGTTCCTTATATATAGAGGGTATAGGGTCATTCATTTCACTGAGCACTCATCGCTCAGATCGATCTTTCCTTGTTTATGTCATTTTCCTCTATTGCAAGTCTGTTCTGCAAGCCCCGATCACAAGACACCTTCGCGATCCCTGATTTCATGAGGACTATTATGCATTACCTCTCTTTCTAAATCCCCCATTAGAACTAACTACAAACTATATTCTGGTATCTTTTTGACCTTCTTCCATGAGGATTGTGGTTATATTGAGAATTTTGTTGGGTCTACTGACTCGATCATATGATCAATTGACTATAATGCGACTCATGTGACCATGTCCATGTCACATTATCAAAAGTCTTGAAGGGGTCATGAAATATTTTGATTCCCAGTGGGGTTACGTAGACCACGAGATCTTAGGAATTTAGGAAATTCATGAATCCTTTTTTGATTCATGTGATGTTCATGATACTGCTGGTTTATTATGAATTTTCTTTGAAAATATTTTTATTTTATCTATCTATCATATGACACTTACTTATTTTTAGATGGATTCTGGTTCTCTTTGATCTTCCCACAAGCATTCGAAGAAGGAGGTAAAAGAAGCGATAACTCATCTCTATGCTATAGTAGCGATCATGGATCCCACTTTCCACCATGGCATTGGTACACTTCAACTAATCCTGATAAAGTTTATGGGGTTAAAATTTTCAGACTATCCCCTTGCATAATTTTCCCCTTTATGGGTTTGGTCTTATTGATGATGTTTATATTACTCTATTGAAGTCGTTATGTATACCCTCCTCCTTGATTTGGAAGACCCATAACAACATCTGGGAGAACATCTATTTGGTGGAATACTTTGTCTCCTAGGGGTACCATGAAGATGGGAAAATACTAGCATTCATGGCCATAGACTTTGATAGTGATGATCACGCACCTGATGAGGATGTTCATATGTATCATTCAACAATGTCTAAGTCCGCCTCCAATCAGAAGTCCAAGTGTGTTTCCAATTGGGACATCTGATCAGGAGTTAGTTGTGGCATGGACTAGGGATGGTCCTTCTGGTAACAATACATAGATTCAGAATTCATTGAGTAATTGAAGAAAATTGTAATGTATGATGAGGTCTAGATATCATAGATATATGCCTACTACAACAATGGTCTAATTATGGAGTTGTTTAGTCATTAGATCCTAGACATGAACATTTTCCACCTTATGAACGTCGAGGTGGGAATCAACCTTTGGTATGTGGAGCAGATGTGTGGTGTTCCTATATTAGGTTGGATGTATGAAGAGTTTTTTTCTCCTACGGTCTACCTGGGATGACATAATGAGGACTCCCCTCTAACCCGGTTTCTGATTAAGATAGCTAAAAATCCCCCCCCCCCACACACACACACACAAACACAAAGGATCTGCTTCTTAGAGAATATATTCCATTCAAGAAATGGGAAGAATACTTTATCAAGAAGAATGGATCTAATCGAAATTCTATGAATCTTAAAGCATGGATTCCGAAGGTAACTCATGGTGTATGAGGTGCTTACTAGCCCTTAGTTGAGGAAGGAAAATTTAGAGAGTGGGGATGATAAGATTTCCACTATATTGACCATCCTATCCAAATAGTCAGTTTCCTTTCCACTTACTTTAGTGGGAACTTACTTACCACAAATTAAAAAGGTAGAGTTAGAGTATCCACTTTCACAATGAAGACCTCCATGGATGTGGGGAGCACATCAGGCTAGTCATCCTTGGGTTGGCCAAACTTTATCACTTTTTGCACCATGTTTTTAAGTGTAAAACCCCTTACAAGATCGTGGCCCCCTTCCAAGTATTATGGGGTTGGATATGATCTCACCTAGGAGGTGATGAATATTTAAACATTCAGTTTATCTCCAATGTTCTCTTCATACCATACCTACAATGTATCAATGGGGTTGGACCAGTTCCACTGAAAGATCGGGATTTCAGGGATTCTATGAGATTCTATGATCATTTCTCCTTTATAAAATAAATTAAATTGACAATAGGTGACATTGTAGACACCATTGAGGTGATTCGTGACTCATGGGCTTTTGTGATGTTAATTTTTAAAGGAGTTATCTCCATCCATATTGACAGGGAACTTATCCATGAATGGTATGCACCCTTCCGGTTTAGCCACCAATTTCTATGTGTACAGTAAAGATGTCCTCAGTCTATTCATGTTTGATATGAGGATCATCTAATGGTATCTCTCCAATTTTGAAGAATGTTTTACTAGATGGAGACTGATGTTGAGATAAACCTTCCTTCCATAATTCAGTAATCATTTTATCATGCAGTTATTTTGAGGTTTTTATTCACTCATATCCTAGTGTGAAATTTTCCCAATTAGTGAGAGAGGCCACCCAACCACCAGCTATGGAGAATAATCCTAGTCCTGAAAAGAAACTAGATTCTAGAGGGACGAAAGTCCTAGAATCACCTCACAAGGAAGTCAGACATTTTCCATTTTCAGTAGAATCACCTACTAACATGGCTACGACAAACATAGTTCTAGAGGGAGAGACTACACCGGCATTATTTTTTCCTATCGCATATCATCAATGGGTGGGTTGGAGGATGCATAACTTAGAAGTTGAGCTATGGGATATATTTTTCAAAGTAGAGGTACTTTTTTAAGGCTTTTTGTATATCACTACCCCGCCATGTATCATTTTCAAAGACCATATTAAGTAGGATTGGGCCTTTATTTGAAACTATGACCCATCTTTAGAGAGTTTCAAGTGTCATGTATTATATTATCCAACGGTCCACCAAATGGTTTTCTATATCATGCTTCAAAATTCTATGGACAAACAGGGTTATCTCTTCACTGAAGAAGTGGTAAGTCCGGGGCTACTGCTATTTTTGGAAATTCACCATGTCGTTTCAATTTTATTGATGTATTTTATATGCTGACATGGTGTGATGTTGCTGAAGATCAATAGGTTTTTTCATCCCCTATATATTATTATCATGGTTCGGCTGTGGGAGAGGAATTTGGTAGTGATCAGGGGACTGATGATGAAGGGTCCGCGGGTCGACCGTCTCAGATGAGGGTGGAAATTGATGCTTCTAAAGAAATAGTTTCAACTTCAACACCTTGTAGAGAGACTTCCTCTTAGGGGAATAAGAAGAAAATTAAGTGATCTACATTTTCAGGTGCTTCTCCTCTAGAACCCTTAATTTTTTGTGGTGTTTCACTCTTTTCTTATCATGGATTATTCTAGAAAAACATTTTGATTCATCAAAAATGTTCAGGTCCCCACTGAGCTCATATAGAACAACACATATCTGATTCTAAAGATGCATGAAATCATTTGATTACTTCTAAAGACCCTTCTCTATTGGGACCGACCTATCAAGAAGTGAAGGTGGATGGGGTGTTGGTTCAATCAAGTTAGTTTCATGTTGTAGCCATTTCAGTGATCATACCATTTTATCTGGTGAGTGTGGATGTGCTTTTAAGGATGTTGACATAGGAAAATATTCATCTACCATGTTATACATGATGGAAGCGAATTTTGGATAAGGTGAACACTTCTTCAAGTCTTGACACTTTGTTTAATAGTGTTATATTTCTTGATATTATCCTTTTTTCCTGCCGTCCTCAATTGTGGTGAATGAAAAACACATTTAGGGAAAGAACTGGAGGTTCCATGATGTTTCTTGTTATAGGAATACATTACCTCCTCACTCAAGTGTGTGGATGTTCTTTTAAGCGATTGAGAAATTTATATTTATGACCTCGGTCATGTAAGCTGATTACCTAGTGACACTGTATTGTTTACCCTATGACTGAAGAACCCCTATATCATTTGCTGCATCATCTTTACCCCATAGTTCGGAGGGTCTAGTCCTTACTTTTATGGGGGATCCTATAATTGTATCCACCAATTTATAGGCTATTTCTCTCCGCTCGTCAACGAATATTGTGAGTAAAACTCCTTGCCTAAGTGACATAGTCTTGGAATATGTTCTCGTTCCCTAGATGGGATTGGGTGATGACCCTGGGGGTCTGCATCATTCTATCAGTCGATGAGGCAACACATATGAGGGAGGGGATGTTTGGGCCTTGGTTTTGGAGACCCCCTAGTAGGGGTTTAAGGATTGGTTAGGCCACCATCATTTTATGTTTCGTACCATTATTTATGATATTTTTGATTATTCTATCCTTTATGCTCAGGTGAAAGAAGTGCCCTCTCTGAGAGAGAAGAATAGGACCCTTGAATCATGAGTTGAAGATGATGAGGATTCCTCTTCAATGAATCATAACTGGAATGAGTATTTTAAGGAAGCTTCCCAGTGTGTGATCGAGGAATCCGCTAACTGAGATTTAGTAAATGTTGGGAAGGTTGAAATGGGTTATTTTTTGTTTTCAACCAGTCATCTTTATTCTAAGAACTACCGTCTTCATGCATAGTTATCCTAGTTTCAACATTCACTTAAAATATCACAGAAGGCTAGAGTAATAGGGACTTCTTGATGTGGATAAAAGGTAATTATTTAAGCCATTTCCATGGTAGAAGGGTTGTAATAGGTTGATGAAGCAGAAACTGAATTTACTAATCAACTATGCAAATCTTTGATTTACCTGAAGAAGAGAATTTCAGAACTCAAGGACTCTTCCGAGCATATTATGTGATGGAATCATAATTTTTCAATCTTTTTATTTTCACTTATATTCATTGGAGAGACATTGTTAAGTGGATATTCCCCTAATTTAATTCTTTATTAGTGAATAGATTTGTTAAACTTTTTAGGAATTTTCATTTTTTTTCTTTCACTCATGATGTGCATGTCATTTTTTTGATCTGATATTATGATAAACTTCAACGATACCCATCCCATTCATAACATCAAGTAAACACAAATTCTTGGATTTCAATGTTGAAATTATAATGGATTCTTTTTTTTGGTGAAATGCTTATGAATGACCACCAACAAAAGATTCATAATTGGTAATATATTCTAGATATCTTGAGGTCACTTCATTTTTAGAATGATTTCTTGGGTAGGATATATATATTTCATAGGGAGAGTTATCTTTCTATTTCGGAATCATATAGGTTTGGTGGGCATAACATGATTTTTTCTAAGTCCATATGGTGGTCCTTACAAGATCTTGTATGTTAAATTTCTAATGTGTTATAGTTTAGTGTCTTTTAGATAAGAACTTAATTGTTTTAGTTTTGGTTCGTTTACCCTGGACCTTCTATCACTATATTTTAGGGTCTTTTATCTTAGACCCTCTATCATTGTAGTTTAGTGTCTTTTAGCTTGGACATTATGTTATCGTAGTTTAGGTTCTTTTAGCTCAGAACTTCTATTAGAATAGTTTAGGGTCTTTTTTCCCAGACCTTTTGTTTCTATATTTTAAGGCATTTTAGCTCAAACCTTATGTTGTTGTAGTTTAGGGTCTTTTAACTAAACCCATTTGTTTTTTTAGTTTAGGGTCTTTTAGCTCAGACCAGGTTAATGATCATGGAGTATGGTGTAGACATGCCAAGAATGACCCAAAACACTCTGAGGTGTTGGGTTCTTTATTCGTGTTTCAAGGGATCACAAATATTAGAAAGCTATTTTTAAATATTGAAGAATTTGGTTGACAACCACAAGTGAATATTCATTAGCCACAGGCATACATGCATAGTCAAGAAAAGGGAATCTTGAATCTGGGTATATTTTCTAGGGGATATGAAATATTTTTTTAGGTAATATCAGTTGATGGTGGAATAATAGGGATTTCATGTCCGCCTTGAAAGTTGTGATATGGGTGATGTGATTCATAACCCAAAATTTTGATTATGTGAATATGGGATAGGACATACATGCCAGGGATTAAACTTAACACTCTGAGGTTTTGGGTTCAACCACGGTGTTTCTAGGGCTCACAAGGATTAAATATTCTTTATTATAAGGAATATATTCCATTATTTTGTGGTTTAAGGCCCTTTTTTCTTAGTATCATGGTTATGAAAAATGTGATCTCTACTATTTTTTGAGGTCCATGAAATATTTCTTAAGTCTCAAACACCCAAAAAATGAGGTTAGGTATAAAAGGTTTAGCTATCCATGATGGATTCTAGAATCCTAGAGAAATTTGGCTCTTAATTATGAAGCTCAATCCCTATGACCTATGGTTTCGAATCATGATTTGTGGTCCATAAAAGGTTTGGGAATGAGGTGTTGAATTCTAACCATGAGAAAGGGTACAAAACATGGTCATGTAATATCAAGGATGTTGAACCCACTCAGATATTTTGGTATGGAGATTGTAAGTCATGGTCCATAGTGCTCAGGTCGGGAGAATGACATGGGAAAGTCATACTGAGAATGAACTAAAACATCCTAGGGTGTTGGGTTCAACCATAGTGATGTTATGGCTCACAATGATCATAAATACATTTTTATGCAGTGAAGCATTTGGTTGATGACCATAGGTGCATATGTTTGAGCCATAGGCATACATTCATAGTTAAGAATTGTTTCATTTAATCCAAGTATCCTTTCCAAGAGCTAGGGAAGATTTTAGTGTCCCAAAACACTCAAATCAGGAAGTGTGAGTTGTTGAAAGTGTAATATCCAAGAAGGTTTCAAGCACCCTAAAATTTGTGTCACCACTTAGAGAGAATATTCTCATGGTGAGGATATGAAAAAAAATCATTAATCATACATTTTCATGAACTAGGGGGTCTAGTGATCATAGCTTGGCTTTTACTACGGATACAAAGTATACCCTATGATATTTATTTCTTATTCATTCATGCCCTAATTTTTTTCCTAAAATATAGAGTTGAAGAGTTTAGCGAGGGAAGACTTGACTTTTCTCAGGATTCCATTTTCTGGTTTTCAACCTGAAAAGTTTTCTATCTCTTTCACTAGTAGTTTAAGGTATTACTATTTAGACTATCCTGGGCTAGAGTATAATGTCATACAACTTTGAACAAAGTGCGGGTAGTTTATGTTCATGATGCACATGGACCTAATATGAAGGATGATACACAAGTTCCCCATTAAGATACCCAAGGTCAAGAGTAACCCAACATCCTTCTGAGAAGGAGATAAAAAAAATGTACATCATAGATTGAGGTCCCTGAATCATGAGTAATGATATGGATAAATCATATCTGGATTATTTTATATCATGTTCAGGTGTTGAGTTCTTCAATAGTGAAATCAAGTATCACAAGGATTAGAGAAAACTTTTTGCAGAGTGACACATTTTGTTGATGACCATAGGCTCCTATGCAAGTGCCATAAGCAAACATTCATAGTCAATAAAATGTTCCTTGAAGTCGGTTATCTTTCATAGGGGACTTGGTAGGTTTTGGTGATCTGAGTCACTCAAATCATGAAATTTGGTTTTTGGATTGACATGATTTTAAAGGATTGTGGAAGCACCTTGTAGTCTAGCTGATCAGGGTAAGGATCTTTCAGTCCCTTGATAGAGGATGAAAAATTGGTGGTGTCCTGCATAGTTTATCATCACTTAGTAGGTATTTTTTCTTTGAATTTTAGTTTCATGTGTTATGGAAATATTTTTTACAGTTTATTATCGTGCAGTGAGGATGTTCTTGTTGTGTGGTTTTAATGTCATGTGAAAAAAAATTCCTTGCAGTTTAATATCATATGGTATGGATAGGGGAACTGATGTGAAAAAAATTATGCATGATATATTATGTAAAAAAGAAATCTGTACATAGATATGGCTCGTACGTATGTGAAAATGATCTTGTGTTACTTTTATTCTACTCAGTTGGGGTAAATTTCTTATCAGTTTTTGCAACTGGGACTAGGATTGAATATTTGGATGTCACTATGAATCATGTGATGACAATAATTAAGCAACATGTAGTTATTAAATTGTAAACACTCTATAGGCATGTCTCATGCATAGATGTGAGAATTTTTTCCATTTAATGTTGTAGTTGGTCTTAAGATTGGATATCTAGACGTCACTATGTATCCTGTGATGATAGGAATTAATCCACACATAGTTCTAAATTGGAAACACTCTACAGGTATGGAACATGTGTAGAGGTGGTAATTGTTTCCATTGACTATTGTAGTTGGGCCCAAGATTGGAGATCTTGACATCACTATATATCATGTGATAACAGTATTCAAACCACATATAGTTTTTGAGGAACTGTGTAGTTTAACATCATTCGGAAAGGACGTGGGCTTCCTGACATGAAAAGGGCAATTTTGAATAGACCCAAAGATGGAAATATGGGTGTCACTATGTATCCTATGGAAATAATAATCAATCCAAACATATTTCTTGATGTCTCATGTATTTTAATGTCATATGGTGAGGATGAAGATGAACCACCCTGAAAGAATAGGAATTTTGTGGCTAGGCCCAAGGGTAGAATCCCGGGCATCACTATATATCTCATGAGAATGAGAATCAATCCAAACTTAGTTCTTGGATAATAACCATCTTATGAATGTTTTTATTAAATGTAGGGAGGGTTATTTTTATATTTTTCATGAATGTACTAGGGTTTAAGGATTCAGTAATCACTATGTATCATATGATGTCTGAAATCAAGTCACATGTAGTTTTTGAATGCAAGTATTGTAAGAGGCCAACACTAGAAATAGTGATCCTATCAGGAAAGGTCTATAGGAATGTACATTTTATGTCATTCAAGGTATATCAACTATGTAGTTTAACATCATGAGGTGACGACTCAAGTTATTACTTTTATGGTTTTTCATTCTGGACCATGATGATCCTACTTTAAGATTATATTCCTTGTCTGTGTGGTGGATCCCTTACAAAAACTCATAAGCTCACGTGAGCTATGCTTAGTGTGATAAACAAGGAATGAAAAGTATTCCTCTCACTAAGTAGAGGAAATTAAAGATAGGATGGGTTATTTTACATCATATGGTGGCTTGACCAAGATATAGGATTAAGGCATCCCTACATATCTCATTGAAAATGAGAATCAATCCATACGTAGTTCTAGAAAACCCATGTAGTTTAATTTCATGTTGAAAGGACATTAGTCATGAATTTTAACATCATGTGTTAAGGAAAAGGATCACCATACATGAATGAGGAAAATAAAAAATTTGATCTATACAGTTCTATGTCATGTGGTAAGGATGAGGGTCACCTGATGTGAAAGAAAATTAATGTTGGGGTTGGGAGAAATATTAGATATTTGTGTGTCACTACATATCATGTGATGGAAGGAATCAAGCCACACATAGTTCTTGATGAATCATGAAGTTTAACTTCATGTAGAAGGGATTCTATCTATGATGTTTAATATCATATAGTAATGATGTGCTTGTAAAGTTTAACATCATGTAACTAGGATGAAATTTTCACGGTTTAACATCATGAAACCAGGATGAATGACGGGACTTACACTAATGTGAATTCTCATGTTATGAAAGTTATGCAAAGTTTTTCTTGAGAAATATTTCATTGGTGGGAGGTGTGATATGCTCCCCAAACATTGTGTAAAATGAGTAGGCTCTATTATGATTGACCTTATGTATGATATAAGGCTCTTCCCACTTGGGTTCAAGTTTTGAAGTCTTATTCCCTAGTATTATTGGGGTCTTGAGAGCCAACACCAATTATACTTGGAGGAATGAATAAGGGTGAACCTTCTTATTAAAGGCTCAAGAGATTATATTCTGATGAATCTCAAGGTTTTTCAATGTACACAACCTATTCTCACTACGCCACTATAATTCATCCAGCCTCTTTTGTGACTACTCATCATGTAAGAGTTGTCAAAAAATGGATATTTGGAGTGAAGGCAGCTGGACCTCTATGGGTAACACTTCCTAGGCCCTTATACACCAATGAGTATGTTGTTTCATGTGTTGCAGTATGTTTAGTGGTATGGTAGGCCCATAAAGAATGGAGGATCTTATCTAGAAAAGACTACATATCCTTGTTCACCATTATTTAGATTATATTTTATTGAGTCTTATTGAAGGCCTCTATCTATCCATTTTCCACAACCTGATTGTGGTATGAGTGATTGGACTCGATATTGTACTCCTGGTATAGTTTCTTCAAATATATATAATAGAAGTTAATGCCATTTTCCTTAAATATTTTTTCGGGGACCCTAAACATAGTGAGGACATGGAATATTGTGATGTTGGTAATTTTCTTTTTCTCAACTTCTTTGAGAGGTATTTCATCATCCCACTTGGAAAAGAAGTTGGTGGAAGTTAGAATGTACTTAAACTACTTAGTTTTTGTAGGGGGATATGACCCCACAACATCCATTTCCCAAATGAAAAATGTCTAAGAATATTTAGTTTTATATAGAAATTTTGGGGCTTCAGGGATTAAGTTTTCATGGATATAGAATGCATGAAATTTCTAGGTTAATTCCACATAGTCTTGTACCATGGTTTTCCAATAATATCCCAACCTCCTGATTTGGTGGGATATCCTGGTCCCAAATTGATGAGAGCTGTAAAAGCCTACATGGAATTCCTCCAAGACAAAGGAAATTTCTCCTTTTACTATACATATGAGGAGGATTCCATTAAAGCCACATTTTTATAATAATTTTTGTTCATTTGGACCTTCCTGTAGGGTGAATTTTGTTTCATGGCACCAAATCTATTCCCTCCTAGCTTGGTCTATTGGGAGAGTCTCATTTTGTAGATAACCGCTTATGGGCCCCATCCATCCAGGGGTGTTCATTGGTTCATCACACTTTGGGGTGGTGTTAAACTGATTGATTTCTTCGATATCACATATGACGATCAACGAGGACATTCTTCGATGTGTGATACAGAAGATTGGTTCCTCATGATCAGGATCATCTAGGATGATGGCTACATTATCCAATGTGTCTATGTGAGCACTCTATGATTGGGGAACATGATTTAAGGTGGGCTAAAAAGAGAAATTTTTCATCAGTCCTATGATGTAGCCATGAGAGGGCTCAGTTCTTCCTTTTGGATGAAATGTTCACCTTTGATATTCTTTATCACTAGTTGTGAATCCCATTTGATATTAATATAGTCTATGTGAAGTTTTGGGGCTAGTTCTAACCCAATTATGAGGACTTGTTATTACATATCATTGTGTGTGTGGACTTTTGATAGTGATAAAGAGTAGGGTAAAATTGATTTTTATGGAGAGAAAAACAGAATCCCTATACCAACCCAATTGAGCCTCAGGATTTCTATAATTTTTCCAATAAAACTTTGGGAGGCATAATAAAAATATATTTTCCATGTTTGGGGAGTTTCATGGGCATAGAATACCTCATAATATGTAAGCTCAGTGTCCACCAGTATATTTTTTGGGGTAGGATGTGTTTCAAGTAAATCAACCAGGTCATTCCCTATCATTGAATTCTGTGATACAAACTAGATGTCATATTGCAGTAGAGTGACCTCCCATCAGGCCAAGTGCCTAGTCGACATAGGGAAGCAAAGGATTTACTTTATCTGGTTTACATGAGAGACTATATGGAGTTCTTTTTCCTACAAGTAGTGCCTCATCTTTTTCACTATGAAGATTAGTTCAAGGCAATTCTTCTCGACATCATATTATCTGGTCTCAGTACCTATAATTATCTTATTGAGGTAGTAGATACTGTTCTACCTGTATAATTTTACTATGGGAGGAGAGTTCCCATTGAGCATTCTATGGTGGCCACATACAAAATGATTGGTTTCCCTTCCATCATAGGCATCAAGCCCAATGGGTTTAGTAAGTACTGCTTGATACTTTCAAAGGATTCTTGGAAATCATCATCCCATTGTTAGGATATTCCCTTTTTTATCATCTTGGTGAAGGGTAGAACTTTATTCAGCCATGTTTCCTATGAATCACCAAATTTAAGTGAGGTTACCTTAGATCCCCCTCAATTATTTGAGATTTATGGGGGTGAATTTTAGAAAATAGAACTATTATTCTTCCGGTCGACCACGATGTTATGGAGGCATATTAATAGGCCAAGGAACTTCCCTGATGTTACCCTGAAGGCGCATTTCAGTGGATTTGTCTTTAGACTATACGGTCACAGTTTTTCAAAGATTGGTTGAAGGTTTGCGAAGTGATCACATTAATTTTAGGATTTTACGACCAGGTCATTGGTACAACACATGGTTATACTTATGAAGAATTTCTTAAATATTTGATGCATGGAACATTGGTATGTGGTGCCAATATTCTTTAACCCAAAGGGCATGACCTGATAGAAAAATATATCCTAAGGTGCTTCTAATTTTTTGGATTCCTCATATTTAGGGGCCATATTTATTTAATTGTACCCTAAATACATGTCCAGGTATAAAAGGGCTTAAAATTAATAAGTTGCATCGATCAAGAGTTATGTGATCTGAAATGGTAAATTGTCCTTTTGATAGTGCCACTTAAGGTCTCTAAAATCAATGTAGAAACTAATTTGTCTCTTCTTTTTCCTAATGGTAATGATGTTGGAAATCCTTCTTGGGTTTTTCACTTTTTGGACAAAGTTGGATTTGATCAACTTGTCAAATTCCACCTCTACATTGGTGGTATGAGAGGGGTGAATCTTCTTGGCTGCCTTATTGAATCCTCAATGCATATCGGGTAGGTAGAGATGGTTCATAACCACATCTAGATTCAGCCTGTGAATTTCTTTATAGTTCCAAGAGAACACATATAGGTTATTCTTTAGAAATTAAATATACATCTCTTGGTATTCAATTGGTATGGAGGAACTGATCAAAGTAGGTCATAGGTCTTTTTTTCCAAGATTTATCTTCCCGATCTTATCGATGGTGGTATAGACACCTTCCTTGAATGAGGAATGGTAATTCCAAAGTTCACCCTCATATTCCCCCAATTCAGAGTCCGTGGAGATATTTTTAGATAAATAAGGAAATATAGGGGATTTTCTTAACTATTTGGGTGAGGGAGGCCATGATAAGAGACATTATCATCCCCTACCTCTCGAGTCATCATAGAGAGATGTTGGGTCTGAGTTTTTTTACACTGCCATTAGGGATAGGAAGATATTGGATCATTGGGACTAGGTTTATCACCTCAACTAGATTTATGGGGAGCACATAGTCACTATCAATCATACTCCATGGATTTTTAGGGGTTGTTCCTAAACATTTAGAAGCTTCAACCCATGTATCATCATCCATCATTGGTTTTTTCATTTTTTATAGTAGTTTTATTTAGAATATATAGGTTTACAGGTTTGAAAGGGGGAAATACCACATTGTAGTATGATAAATTTTCCATCGATGGGGTATTTCAGACATTGATGGAATGTTGAAGGTATCACCAAGTGGATATGGAGCCATGGACTTTCAAGCAAGACATTATATACAGTGTCTTGGTGTATAAACATAAACTCAGATTCAGATGTGAGCTTCTCAAAATGAGTTTTGATATTGATCTTCCCCATAAGTCTCTCCTCATTCTTATCATACCCTTGAATCGTCAACTTTGTGGGTGGAAAATACCCTTTTCTATATCCCAAGCATGGGAGGGTTCAAATATGGATGAGATTGATCACAGAACCATTTTCAATAAATTCCCTTTGGATTTTGGCATTATCAAGTATTCTCAAAACATATGGGGGTAAGATTTTCCCCTGAATGATCTCCTCATGATCATGCTCTATGAATGAGATGGCGATATGACACTCTGTAGATGTGGTATCCATTCGATAGACCTTGTTTGCAGTGACTTATATCTCAAATTCCTATGGGATTTTAAGGTATTTAATGAGTGCCTCCTATAGTTATTTTGAAAGATTAACTACATCAAGGATTGATAACTTCGATGGGATAATTTCCAGCTTATTCACAAAGTATTACTTTTGAGATAGATGTCAGTGATCCCAGTATGGGGTTTCTCCTGGGAATACGGCTCGAGAGCTAAGGAACTTGAGGTATAGGGGTCCAATGCTTATGTATAGGTTGTGGGATATTATATTTTCAATGGTGTGGGTCACATAAGCCTTCCCCATTTCTTTCTTTGATCAAATAATTGAACCACCACTAGGCGGTCATGTAAGAATATTGGGTATGGATTATAGCTGGATTGTTTTGGGACACCTCCCTATTTTTTTGATCTCACTAGAGTTCATTCCCATGGGTATTAGCTACATATATATTATCAATTTGGATTTGACTGAAATATTAGGTTCATCCATGCCTGTGTTTTCCCCTATATCCTCAATTTCTATGCATGCGGCCTCCCGTTCCCTAGTTATGTGTGAAAAAATTGTATTTTGAGGAATATTCATCATTATATAAGGGGTATTCCAAGTTTATCACATTGAAAGAACCAAATATGGGCTCTTAGTATGATGTGGATTTAGTTTTTTGGGGAGGTTCATGTTCTATGGATGTCATAGGGAAGAATTATTCAATAGTGAGGGATTATATTGGAGTATATTTAGACTCTTGATCTTCTGTTTCTTCCTACTTCTGGTGGTCATGCCCACCTTTGAGAGGTATATTAGATATGAACTACATAGGTAGTGGAGCTATTTCAGGTATGAATAGATGTACTCTTAGGGTAGAATGGTCTTGGTCAACTATTTTCTGATTCAACCAGTTGTCAAACTTCCACACACACCTAGACAAGAATTTATGCTAACCATCCTATTATTCTGATTGGGGAATAGTTATGTTGGACACTAGCTATAAGGAGTTATCTAACACCACCTTTCTCAAATCTACCATGCATTGAGGCACGTACTTGAATATGAAGAAATCCTACATATTATGACCTAAAATTGAATGGAAGGGAATGTTGTCCAGACAGTTGGTGAGGTTGAACTCATAGGGATTCTTGGGATGTGGTATCCTAAGTTGGTTTTTATCCATGCATGGATGCTACGAAATAGGCAAGGACATGTTCATTTTTGAAGGAGTAATATTTTTTCATCCTTTCCACAAATATTGGGTGACCCTGACTTCTCAGTGATTATGGTCGAGGGAGATTCATCGCTTTTCACTTATCAACAGGAGTTGTTGGGCATTTCAGGACCTGCTTAGGTGCTTGAATGGGAACCACTATTGGATTTAGAGTGATATCTATAGATTCTAATTTGTCTAGCCTTTTTCCCTATGCTAAGTGAATGAGTCGATATTTGGATCAGGTTCACTGAATGGAATCTTAGAGACATTTCTCTATTTCTAGGAGCTCATGGAATCCTCCTGGATACTTTATTGGAATTAGAGGAGTCTGCAACTCATCTTGGAGATTTTCATTATAGAGCTCCAGCAATTCTTCATATAAGAGAGGTATGCTAAGTGAATAGGTTAAACCATTCTACATTGATATGAAGTTATACACCCTCTCATTTTCATGTTTCTTGAAGTTCATTAGGTCTAAAATTATCATTTCCTCAGTTTGAAGCTATACTAATAAAGGAACTTATGATGAAGGTCTTCCCATCCAATAATAGATCCTATTGGAAAACGGTTGTACCAATCAAAGGTTAGCCCTGTTAGATTCTGTATGAAACACCTCATCTTTTCTACCACCTATTAATCTAAAGAGCCCATCATTGGCCCGCATCGGAACATAAATTATGTGAGATGATGTTCAGGATTTCCTATACCATAAAATATAGAGAAACTAGGATTGCTGAAGTTGGTCGGAGGCAGAGTGTCATCCACCCACTCAGGATATGGATTACTCTCAAGTTTCATAGGTGTATTTCTCCCTTCCCTGTCTTCTATTTTGGTATCCAAGTACTTGATGAAGTTAAGTAACTCTGAGGGTACTATTGTTTTAGACACCTCCCATCAATAGGGAACAGGTGGGGGTGATGAGGTGGCCCCGCCTTCGTCTCCTACTGATTATCGATTCATCCTCAGACTGAATGATTTACCTAGATAGGGATAGGTTTTCCCCACAACAGAGGTAAGTCATGATAATTTTTTAATTTCACATCTATGCTGAATGGATTCCTTGATTCAGATCCAGTTTTTGCTCAAATACCTCTATTAATGGAGGATCGACTATGGGAGGGATTATATTATTCTCTACCTAAAGACAATACCCTATGGTAATATTTCCTCTAAGTATCTTCTTATTGAGTTTTTTGGGAGTTTTTATCTCACCCTTGTATTATGACAACAGTTCCTCCTTGCAAAGAAACTCAACACTTTTGGGTGGTGATTGGGATTTGTCCATACCTTTCGTTTTTTTCTTTGGCGGTGTTCATCTAGAGAGGTGGAAACTCAATATTTGAAGGTTCCAGGTTTTGGATCCTTCTTTGGTTCTAGTTTCAAGCATCCTTGTTTGGTGTATCCAAATGACCCTCCTCCCAAGGTATGTTTTCATCATTTTGGCCCACTACATTTACTCATTGGTCATTAATGTATTCCATATTGATAGTGATGAAATTCATAGAATCATATCAGAAAATGTTTATTATTATATTAATTTCAATGCATCGGAATGATTCTACACTACCATCATCTGGGCTATTTTTCAAACCCTTTTCCATATTGGGATATTTTGGATTGTGACCCTGGTGGGGTTTTCTTTCCTTTATTGTACACTCCTCCCATCCCGGTATATGAACAGTGACCTTGTGAGAGTTTTTGTTTGTGGTTATCGAATGGACCCCAAACAACATAGGTTTTTCTTGTGGGGTTTGTTCTTGTCCTTCAAAAATGGAGAAGACTGATTCCCTCTATGATGATTATGAAGATGGTGAAAATTCCCCTATCCCTATGGATTGAAGGTTATTCGAGGTCACAATTGGCATTGATTGGTCCTATTGTTGAGGATCTGATGATTCCATTTGGGGATTTGATGATTCCTAGGATAGAAATTGAGATATAAATTCCAACATCCCAACTAGATGGGGTTGATCTGGAATCATTGTTGATTTCCCTAGGACCCTCACAGGGGATGATAAAATTGGTGATGGTGATTGGGAAATAAATGCCCCCAACCCAGGGGGTGGAGTTTGTTTTCAGTTGTTGGTGATATATCCTAAATCCTCTTGGGAATTGATGGTCTTAGGGGTGGTGGTGGTGGTATATATTCCCTTGGATTGGTGGGTTGGGTCTGCTCCTGGATGACTGCTATAGAAGATACTACTACAACACATTTTATGTGGTGTAGTTGTTCTCATGTATGTGATGGGGTGATGGAACTCCATGATGAGAACCATTCTTTATGGGATGTTTTTTGGATGACCAACACTTCAGTCTCCATTTCTTAAATAAACTATCATTTATTTGAGGGCCTATTTTGAAGTATTTTTGTATATCCTCTCACTCTGTTTGTAATGTATGGTCATTATTTAAGTGGGGGCATTTTTTTATTGACCAACTATCCTGAGTATTACCTAGTCCGCTAATTTCACTAGAGGATATAACATTATAGAACACTGAATCTGAGGGGTTCTTCTATTCTAGGGGTGTGGAAAATTTTAATTCTCTATACTCTCCCATCCTCAAATATGGATGCACGATGTGGCTTTAGAGATTATTTTTCAAAGAGTCATGATGGAATAGAGGCAAGCGTATTGTATATTTGCACTGTGATTTTCTAATTTTGTATCTAGGGCTATGGAGATGGTGGTTAGGTCTTGCCGACAACATAATATCCTGATTATATGGAGGTGACACTCAAATCATGGATACGGGAGATTTTGATCCTTCAGTCTCTAATGAGTAGCCACATATTTTGGTGTGGATAAGGCATGCACTAATTTTCTAGCTCATTTGGGGTTTCATAGTCAGAAGTGGTGAGGGGATAGAACATGATGGGGATGTTTTTTTGAATAAATCTCTCCATATGTTAATGTGGGTCTCCTATTCATCATACTTACACACCTCCATCCAGTTAGACCATAGAAGATGCCTCTAAGGGTTGTATGCTGATGAGAATGGACTGCTTCTAGAAATTGATGGGGAACCTTATGAAGTTGACCACAATTTTTTGATCACCTCTCTATACTAATGTGTTGTAGTTTTGAACACCTCTCTATAAAATGGTGTTTGGGAAAGTGGAGGATTTCATTATCCATGGGATATGTCACCATGGGAAGGTTGAACATGGTGGAGGTTAGGAGTAGAGTCTTTGTGATTTATCTCCACACAACCATGAGGAGGACTGTCATGGTAATGATTATCTTCAGATTCATCTGAAGAGTTTACTGACCCATGTGGTGTTTGGATTGTGTCTCGAATGACATCAAGGAGACTAGCATTGAGAATATTAGAAATATGGGTCATGTTCTGTGTCATGACTAGAATATGTCGGACTTCCTTTTGAAATTGTGCAGGTATATGAGCCTACTATATAATAGTTTTCGGAACTTTCTTATAACCAATTAGTGCTACAAGAGTATGTTTCCACTACTGAGAATCTATTGGAATGCAGCAATGAGATGTTTCATTATTGACAGGTATATGAGCCTATCCTGGGGCATGTTTCATTGTCACTTGGTCAGAAATGACCACAACATGGATATATGCTCGATCCTAGGCCTTCAGAGTATGTCACATGACTATTTTGAGAGGAATATGAGCATTCCTGAGGATTGTGCCTCTGTCACTTAGTTAACCCTGGACATAATGGGGATATGAGCCTGATCTTGGGCCTTTGGAATACGCCCCAATACTTTTTTGACAGGCATGTGCCCTTATCCCAAGGCATGTTCCGCTCTCACCTCGTGAGACCCGGTTGGAATGGGAGTATGATACCAGTATGATGCCTCATAATTTATCTAAATATTCTAATAATCCTCCTAGAATGGAGAAATAATGTGTTCTTCCTTCATAGAATCCACTTGTTTGTGATGATCATAGTATTAATTTTTCATGGCTGTAGGGATAGAAGTATGTGCCTATCCTTACATCTGAACTAGTTTTATAATATGCTAGAAGAGTTCTCTAGTTGTTACTAAAATATATTGTCATTTTAGAAAAGTGGGTTCAGGGGTATAATCCTACACATTTTCCTTCTCCATTATATACTGTAATATGTCTTTGATTGAAGTGGGGATATGTGCACACTTATATCCTCTTTTTTCTACTAGAATATACTGATGGGATTCATGAATGGGGTAGGGATATGCTCCTCCCCTATGTTTATTGTGGAAATATTCCCACAGACCTGCTCATTGGTTACCACCAGAATATTCCAACAGACATTGTCAGCAAGAGTGGGGATATGAGCCCACTCACAGGTATCCAACATATTCCACGCCTAATGTGTCTTCCTTGATTCCTGTGCATGGGCATCATAGGTGGAAGCACGTTGGGTGATACCCTCAGTAGGCGACTAGTGGGTACCGGTGGGGTGGTGATAGTGATGGTAGTTGAAAGTTTCCCTCCCCAGAGGCACCTGAATGGGAAGGGAGTTGTATTTGACTCCTTATTCCACCTTCATTAGATACTGAAGGTGGAAGTTGTCGCACTTTGGGGATAAGATCCTAAAGTAGTTGGTAGTGGCAATGAGGGCCACTATCTTAGCTTCATCTTTCCCTAGGTGATGTAGACTTTATAGTATCTGTGTTTGTAGAACCTTATGGGTAGCTTTTAGGGTCAGTATTGTACCATGTTAATGGTACTCTTAGACCACAGTGTTCGCCACCTGACATTGGATATGTTGAGAAGGTGAGATCATTTTGTGACATGTGAGGGTTGGAGTATGTTGGGAAAAAATCCCTCAAGGTATCATTGATGTTTTTTTTTTGAGGTGATTGTGTTTCTTGAAAAAGCGGACCTCCATGTTGTGTTTGTTGACAGAGTAGACCATGATGTCTAATTTGTTGAAAAATTGGGTTTACATGGTGATTTGTATAGTTCCATAGATATTGTTGCAACCTATGTTGACAAAGAACGATGACAAAGGAATGGATGATCTGGAGGCGGTACAAAACGAACAGATCTAAGGTGGCACCATTTTCCAGTGTTTGCCAAATATTTGGTCCAAAAAATCATAAAATTGAAATACATGTTTTTGGAAATGGAATTTGTGCTCAAGATTAAAGATGTTGAGGAAACATGCATGCAAGGCATGTTTCGGGATCAGAACACCGAAAAATGGAAAAGGCATGTTGCGCACGAATGATTTGAAGATGTGCTCGAAAGATGGAGTTTTGCAAAGGAAACTTGTGTTCAAGGAATGTTTCAGAAGCAAGCCATCGGAAAAAAGGAAAAGGAATGATGTTCACGAAATATTTTAAAATGGGCGTGAATGATGAGTTTGAGAGAAAGAAACTTGCATGCTCAATGTGACGTCAAATGGGGTTTTGCGCGCTCGAAGAGGAACTTGCATGAAAAAAGTTTAATCTTCTGTGGAAGGGTCATTGATGCCTATAAATAATTTGTGAACCCCCTCATTCGATACAAATCAACACTTAGATAAAATCCGAGCACCGTATCACATAATAATTTCACACAAAGGGAGTTGTGTGAAAGATTTTGAGTTGCGCACAAGCTAAGAAAGTTGTACATAAGATTTGAGTTGTGTGAAATATTGAATTTTCATGCAAGGAGTGTATTCCAACAAAAGTGGAATCTTGCATACAAGAGGATAAATTTCCATGCAAGATGCAGTAAGGGATTCACGAAAGATTTGAGGTTTCCCGGTACACTTGGTGCAAAGAAAAATTCATCTACCGGTGAAAGTGGTATGTCAACAGAGAATCTATCAATAGTTAAGGATACATATTTCATTAGAGATAAGGAAGAGACCTACATGTATATAAACTATGAGTGGATCTTCTAAAGAATCAGTGAGTACACTTCAGTTGAAAGAGGAGTGAGCTTTCATATTGAGATTGGTTGTAAACCTGGAGGGATAGTGAGTCAACTCCAAACTTGTAAACAGTAGTGTGCTTATAGTGAATTTGGTGCATCGGCACATCATCGGTGTATAATCCTTGGATATATCCCAGTGAGGGTGAACCAAGTAAAATTGATGTGTCCTGTTCATGATTTAATTTTTGTTCATAATATAAACTGGGAAGGAGAAAGAAGAGAGTTTTTTCCAACAATGAAACAAGATCAAAGGAGAAGTTGTTTTAATCTAGCATACCTTGATTCACCCCCCCCCCTCTTAGGGTATCTTTCCTAGTAGACCTAACAGATTCATAGGTTATTTAGTTTAACAATCGTTGGATGAAGAAGTTGTTGTCACATATTGGGACTATATTGATGGGAAAACTATCTACAATCATGTAGACAATAAAGAACAAGGTTATAGATTAGTGAAATATCATAGGCATGACGTGTGCTCAATTAGATATTCATGGTTAACATAATTATCCTTTTATTCCTGATTCATCCATTCTTCTCATTTGAAATTTTCAAAATAGGGATGGACTTCTTTCATGAGAACCCTAGATACAGAGAATCAACTGTAATATCATGCCATTCTTACTAGGTTTATTTTTAAGGATATTAAAAACAAAGGGGCATGATGCATGATTAAACAATCATTCTTTCATTTGATATATTCGCTTCAATTCCACTATTTATGTTTTCATATATTGTGAAAATAAAATGGTCTGATGGTTAATAACCTAATCATTTTTTATTTCATTGATTCGTGTTGGGTTCACTATTTCTATTTACATGTAGTGTTCCAAAACAATTAGAATCATAGATAATAACTCAATAATTTTGTTATTATGGATATTCATGTTTGTTTCACCATTTCTATTTTCATATAGTGTGAGAATAAAATTGTTTGACAGATAATAACCTAATAATTTTTATATTTCATAGATTCATGTTGGGTTCACCAATTCCATTTTGATAGGGAGGAGATTAGTGGGAAACCCTTATTGAGATAGGTTTGGTTTGGGCATGATGGTTTATTGTGGGGGGTTTATTTCTATCATAATCATTAAAATCATGTCACCATTTTTTTTCTTAACAAAAATTATCAATGATTCCCTCATCTATAACTGGATACATACCTACTTTCCAAAGGTAGGTGGTCAATTGGGGATGCAGTCCCAAAAACTCATAGAGACTCGCATTGGTTGAGAGGATGGGAGGTCAGGCTCATCACACCCTTTTGAGGGGAATTGTTTCCTATTACAGGACTCTATTATTGATTTAATATATGTTTAAAAATATATTATTAATCCCAATACAGGACTAGTTATCCTAACAAAATGATTATAGGTTAATTACCTTTATATACAAAACAAAAGGGGATATCATTGATGGACAGATGAAAATAGATCTCATTAGTGAATCCATATATATGTATCTAAGGTTATTCATCTATTTATGAGTAATGTAAAATCACATTATATTCTAATGGTTTATAACCAGGTACTTTGAAATTTTATTCTATATTAGGTGGTTGTTAATATTTTGAGAGGATTGAGCCATTATAAGGCATCCTATGTATCCTGGTTATTGCATGAATTAAAACCCATGTCATTTTTTAAAACCCATGTCATTTTTTTAAAACCCATGTCATGTAGTTTAATATAGTGTGGAGAGTACATATGTTCAAGCACTAAAGCACCAAATATTTGAGTTTGAGTCTTGAGGAGACATCCTACATATCCTAGTTATAGTAGGAATCATAATTTTCATAATTTGATTATCCCATAGGATTGGCCCCAAGGTTGATGCCCTTTATATAAGTAGGGGTATTTATATCATTCCACTCATAGTGTATTACATGCTAGGATTTCCTTAATTGGTGTAATTTCATGATTCCAATGAGGTGTTTATTGTGGCTCCTTAATCCCATGTGAGCTATACTTGATGTGAGAAACAATGGATAGCAAGCGATCCGCCTCACAACATATAGTTGTAGGAATTTTGTACTAATATTGACCTTGGATGTTTAATATATAGCATGGGCCTTATTCATTATTCCTATGTATCCTAGTTGTGGAAGGAATCAGAATCATCATAGTTCAATTGATTTCTAAGTCCACAAAGGGATTAGGTAGAGTGATCATCCCATGAAAATGACTGGGTCCTGATGGTTGAAATTTTAGAGACATGGATCTTACATCGAAATGGACATTTATTTGATCTCAGGCCTTATTCAGAAATCTTGCATATCTGGTTTATGGTAGGAATCATAGTTCTTGTAGATCTGTATATTCGGGCTTACACACTGAAGTTTCCCTTTGGTCGGGGCTTACACACCGAGGGTAGACTAATTTATCAAGCATTATGATTCCCTCCCTTGATATAGCCTTATTGTGGAAATGATCTGATTATTTCGACTCTATAAACCCACATGATCTATGATTGGTGTGAGAAATAATGGATAGAAAATGATCATCCTCGTTTCTCATGAGTGTGGGACTTATGTACTAGGACAACCCATCATATGGTTAATATGGAGCTCGGGCCTCAGAGAGGTGTCCTAAGTATCCTGGTTACATAAGTAATTATATTCCTTGTAGTTTCATCGATTTGGGGCTTACACACTAACGTTTTCCTTTGGTGGGGGCCTACACAATGAGGGTATACAAAATTATCAAGCATTGGGATTCCCTTTCTTTATTTGGCCAGCACTACTACCTGACATACACCGATTATCTATTCAATATGTATTGATTTCCTAATTGATATATAGTAGAGTCTATGAATGACATGTCCAAAGAAAATTATGTGGTCCAGTTGAATTTTCCAAAAGACCTCAGATAATCTGGATGGCATGTCATAAGGTTGTTTCATGATCAAGGATGTTGTGTTTGGAGGACATTTCAAGACTATGATGATTGATCCTAGAAGCCATCACATGACCTGGATGAATTATCTAGATGGTGTCAAATGATCCATCTGACATAACCAAGTTTCATCACAAGATCTAGATGACACACATAGAGGGTTTCATGATATTTATTGTGACAAGTCTCATAGGGTCTCATATGTCCTGGATAACATGTCTGGAGGACATCGCAAAGCATGGATGGTGTGATCGAGGGACATCACTGGAACTAGATAACATGCCTGGATGATACCAAAAGAATCAACTAACATGTCTTGGTGTCATTATGTGAGTCAAGAGAAACATCTGAAGGACATCTCAATACTTGAATGGTGAACTCAGAGGGTCTTGCGAGACATAGGTGGCATGTTTAAGGGGCACCATGTGAATTGCTTCAACATGTCCGGAGGACTTTGTATACACCAAATGGTATACCAATGGAGCGTCTTGAGATCTGGGTGACATGTCTTGGTGCTGTCACATGTCTTTTATGATTCACATGAAGCACATGGGGGTCATCATATATATTCTTTGCATAAGACTCCCACATTTAGTCTTTGTGTTAGCCTTTATATTTTGAATTCCTTAGATTTATTCAGTGTTGGTTTATTTTAATTTGTGCATGATATAGCATATGTGTGGGATTTTCCTTGTGTTTCCTACCATAATTCCTTCATATGATCCATGAGTGATCATGTGAAGTGCTTTATGCATGGATTATGATCGCTCTGACTGTTCTTTGGACTATACCCAATGGAAGACTTGTCATTTGTGAGATTAGTCACTCCAAGAAATCTGCTCTAGAATTCATCCATCCATAGAGAGTAATGGTCATGCTCATATTACTTTTTTCATAATGGTGTAGAGGATTTATAAGCCTCTCTACCATACTTCTTCACCACTTTGTGCGATTCATATCATGTGAATCTAGGCTGGAGTTGGCAAAGGGATTTGTCATCACACGTCTGGATGAGTCTCTATCGCATATCACTCTGATGGTGTTGCCTAATTTTCAGTGACCAAAAACCCATTCTGTCAACACCCCATTTATTTTATTATTTCCAATTAATGGGGATTTATTGAATCGCATGGAAATTTCAAGCGAATTTCATGTTTTCATGTCGACATGTCCAAGGTCCTTCATGAGATTAGGGTGCCTCTATAAGGCCTTCATGTGTTCTCAGGTGACTTTTCTGAGAACTATTGTAAGATAAGGATGGATTTTTAAGGGGCCTTCATGGGATAATTCTACAGAAAACCTTAGAATGTTTTTAGAGTTTTACAACCGTGATAGGCTTCTGCCTCCTCCCTCTTTTTATTTATTTTGTTTATTTTACAATGGTTAGTGAGTTTGTGAGGTTGCTTGAATGTTGTGAAGGACAATCATTCTACCTCTTGGTGATGTGTCACATGAACACAAGAGGTCATGTAGAGATATTCAAACATTTCATAGAAACTTCCATCTTTTTTTCTCATGTATTTAAAAGGGGGAGTGCAAGGGTTCTTATACATACCCAAGGCCTTCCACACGATGAGGATAACAAGACAGAGGGCTTTTGTGATATGAGTTGGGCAGGTCATTGGGGCCTCATGATGTCTTGTTGATTTACAAGAGTGAATCTCTTGATTTTACAACCATGAGAGGATCCCACATCATCCTTATTTATTTCATTTGTTTTATTTTGAAATGGTTTGGGATCTCATGAGTTTTCTTGGATGTTGTCAAGGAGAATCATTATCTCTATCAGTAGTCCATTACATGAGTTTTATGAACACTATAGTCCTTCACATTTTGGACATTTTCCTCCTATTTTCAAAGGACTTTTGGATTGTTTTTTAGGTTTTTTCTAGTTGAAAAAATGCATGACCTAGGGGAGCTCATCTATTTCCCACAATGTGACCACTGGTTGTTTGAGGTACCTTTATGAGAGAAGAATGAATTGTCAAAGTGACTTTGTGAGATCCTCTATAGGATATGTGTTGCATATGGTTCCTTCACGTGACTTTATAATGGTCACATGATCACATGTATCTTAGAGTCTTGAGAAATCCACAAGTCTCGACTGCCTTCTTCTTCCTTTTCTCTTGTAGGAAAAATAATACCCATATCTGAGTATTTTTTCCTCCCTGAATTTGTTGATGCTCATTTTGAAGGCATCAACCCTCTACTTGAGATAGTGGGAGTAATATTGAATTGGGTTTTGTAAATTTTAGAGATGAAAAAATAGTTATCATAGGAACAACTTCCACAAGAGTATGTGGAAAGAGAATTCTCCAGATACACATACTATATAAGAAGTATAAAACCATGGTGATGGTTTTATATTTGATGTGGTTGATGATAAATTATTCATTGAGAATAATAAATCCTATAAGAAATATATAGATATTGGACAAAATTGAAAATATTAATTAACACTCAACAATGGATTCCATGTATCAATGTACATGGGGATTATTATTTTGAATACTATGGTGGGTGTTCAAGTAAAACTATACATGGATGGTATATACATTGTACCAATAATGATTGATTGGTAATACCAAGTTGTTATTAATAAATAATTTATAATTTTACTTATCAAAGATAATTTCTTTGATAATTTTATTTAGAATTAGATGTCATGACCACCAATTCTGAATGTGGTCTATACAACACAACCAAAAAGGGATGGTGACATCATAGAATGCCAATAAGGGGTTAAAGTTACTCAATCCATTTTAGGATTAATGTTAGCAATAAGATCATATAATATTAATTTGGAATGAATCTATTCCATGTGTATAAAAGAGGTTAGTATAAGTGTAATGGTTTTCCAAGTGAAATATGTTTGGTAACATATGGAAAACAATTATTGGTCTTCCAGTTAGTCTAATGAAATGAAAGAAATTCTGTAGAGATTGAATTAAAGTAGAAATTTAGGATCTAGGGAATAGTATCTAATGAGGTGGAACTAATAGTTTCGTGGACCAATTCAATAGTATATATACTAACACGATATTGAAAAATCCAAGCTAGAACTATTTTAAAGAGAATTGTTACCAATGTTACGTGGCATGAATCACTCCAAGACGACATGTATAGTCATAGGAGGAGATTAAAGTGGTGAGTTAAATTCAATATTCTTATGAGATGGATAAATCCCAAATGATATGTTATGTAAAAGGAATGATATTTCCAATATAAAATTTATGATCAAAAAATATAATTTATATCTATGAGAACTGCAAGGTGAAGAGTCAAAACTATCTTATTTTACATGAGAAAGTATAGAAGATGTGTACCTGGCATGTGGAGAGGAAATGTATATAGTTTTTAGGGGACAAAAACTATTAAACCTTGGATTAATGTGATATAATATCATAGATAGGCTTACATAATGAGTGATACAAGTTTATAGAATCCAGTGGTAGACTACCTATAAATATTGAGTATGTTGAATCTTCTGAGATAGCTAAGAAATAGTTATTAAATGAAAATATTTGTTCCATTTATTTAAATCACATATAGTATATAATGTTTTACAATTATGATAATTATATTACTAGTGATAACCAAGATTTCAAGCTTAGACATTGTACAAAAGGGATATACTAGGGGATAACATCTTTTGAGAAGTTTTACTTGAGGAGATGAATTGTACATAGTAGAATATCCATAAAGTGGAGATTTGGAAGGCATAGAAAATAAATCCATGACTCAACATAAGCATGATCTTAATTATTTGATAGATAAAAAGTATATTTATCAAGTTGGCTCTAGTGAAAGTGGGAGTGTTATGATAGTGGGTGCCTTATACCCAACTAAATAATTCTTTTTTATTACCATTTCATGTATAAAGTGAGATACGAATGACGTATACTTACCATTATAGTATAGAAATTCTGTGTCATTAATTTAATTGGTAATTTCAATAGATTAATTATCATATAAAATGGTTGTAGTATATCCCATGATATAATGAGAACTTTAAGATACTATAACATTAATCTTAAATATATGTACTATGGTCTAGATAGATCATACTGACTAGAAAAAATTTATGTATGACTATCTGGTGTTGGGAGATCATAAGCATTGATACTTCTTCTCATTAAGTTCATACATGGTGACCTTTGGTAGGCGAGATCATGAGGATAGACCTTCCAATTGGAACACCACATGTTTTAGGTGTCATTGGATGTTCCTATCTATAGACCTGTTTAATGGTCTCTGGACTTGATATTATTATCAATGTGTTCTATTTGATAGCATACTTTGATGTAAAGAAAAAACCATAATAATGAAATCATGGCGACGCAGCTTGTGTTGGGTGCGTCATTGGTGGTATTATATTGGTTGAATGGTCAAGATAGAATTTTTCACTTCTAAGTTGAGGAAGTAATATCTCAGGCCTGGTTGATCAGGATGGTAGTACCTTCATAAAACCTTGGCCAAGGTATTCGGAGGTAAGCTTGTCCAGTTATATCAACAAATAAAAAATAAAGAAAGTAAAATGACACAATTGTGCATCCTACTTCATTATGTATTTAGTGAATACAAGAAAAATATTATACAAACGAATATTATTTTAATATTATAGGTTAGTTTAATATTAGCAGAAATTATGAGTCGAGTTAAATGAAACTAGTTTATCATGTAATATATTTAATATATATTATAGGTATGGGATAAAATATAAATAATATTTATGACACAATCTATTTTTTCATAATTATTTATTTATTTTTTATTTAGTGGGCATTGATTTTTTTTGGGAGGGGGGTTAGGAAACCCTATCTGAGTATTTTCTATACCAAATATATAAATATGGAGAGAGGCTCATTCTATTGAATATTAATTTGTTCATAATGAGTGATTATATATCCTCTCCCTTTATAGAGAGAGAGACTCTCTCCAAGAAACTAATCCAAGGCACCTTCGATGGATCAAAGGCACGAGATCATGGTGACTGTTGTGATGTTGAAGAGATCATCGAAGCTCCATGCTATCACCAGAAATTCTATTAGTGACATGTGTGTGAATTCTTGGAGTGTGTATAGATGATATAGATGGGTTTTGATTCATAACTTTTGAGAATTTTTCTCTAGAAATGAGTTGTGGTTGAGTTCACTCTGATTTGGAATGAGGTACTCATTAATTTTTTTATGTACTCAATTTAATTCACATGAAATCCTCAGACCGTACTGGGGCTTGTATCACTGAATACGACAAGTTCTGTCACATTGATGATAAAATTTTTAAATTACCCATCCCACTGACTTCTACTAAATTCCCCGATACCTTCATGAAACTCCCTTAATATCTCCTGAAAGAACTTAAATGAAACTACTATCCACTCCTAAAATAATATCACATGTTCCCTACCTTTATAAAATTACCTACATATATCAACAATGATGAACTAGACACATAATACTTTGTGATTAATGTATATAATGTAGGCCTCCTTCACTAAATGAACAAGTGTGGGGGGAAGAATACTATTGATCAAAGGTATTTAGAACCCCCTCCTCTATATATACTAATTATAGAAATTCTAGTTTCTCTATTATGAAAAACTCCATTGATGAATCCTTCGCCAATTGATCTTTATATTACCTACTGAAAGTGTCATCCCTCATGATCTGTCTTGACATTCAAACACATTTTTAGGTTCTTGGAATGATCATTATTTAACATAGAAAATATTTGTTTTTTTTTAATGAATACCACCATAAACTAGACAAATAATGGATGAACAACCCAATTTATGAGCCCCATGAACATCATAGAGGAGTTCATTACTCCGAATGGCATTACTATAAATTTTTAAAATCTATAATAATAATTGGACAAAATATTTGGGATGTCATCCATTTAACATCAGATCTAATTATATCTAGACCCTACATCGATAATATTAAACCTAGTTTCTCCCTTAAAATAATTAAAGATGTTATAAATTATTTGGAGAATGCATTTTTTTGAATTTAATCTGATTTAAACACAAGTTAGTCATTAAAATTTCTTAGAATCCCAAATGAATTATTGGAAACTGTAGTAGGATATACCTAGAGGGACACACTAGGCCTAATAAATATTTCTTCTAGATGGTTATACAATTTTAGTTTCATATCCTTGATCTCTGATAAGTCCATCTAATACGATATTGAAGATATTAGTGTGATCAGAGGATTCACACTGATGTATAAATATATATGTCATTGTTGGGGGAAACCTTGGAATGTGCTTTGTAGAAATTTCAATGTGTTCCACTAAAATTATGGGATATTCTTCTTTAAAACACCCATAACACACAACACCGTTCTCATAAAATGGTGGGTGGTTGACTCTAAATTTATAAGGATCGACCCTCCTCATTCAGATAAAAGTTCCAACTCACTGATGGATATGAACCTTGACACCTATAATAAAAAACATACCACTCTATAATAGTTGAAATCCATTCATTCTTAGACTAAATATAACCTATCTATGCCTAGTATGACATCATTGGATCACATTCTATATTCATTTGATCCTTATAAAACCCCTCTATTCTATGTTCTTTCATTCATAAATGGTAGATGTGGGGGAGTAGGTGATCACCACCATTGGGAGTCTCTTTTAGAAGAGGTCTAGATATGGTCTCCATCGGTATTTCTAACTCTTAGAATAATAATGAAAAATTAAATGAATGTCCCAATATAGTGTCAATAAGTGTTATTTTAAGAGTATAAATGACATTGATTATACCTTGAACTATTCCTAGCACTTTATAATTTAATACTTCCATATTATGCATTCCTTCATGGCCCTAACCGCCAACTCCTTGTATCTAGCATATACTATTTTAAGGTTGTGGTGGAGAAAGTATTTTAAAATTAGATCTACTTCTATTAAAACCTATTATTCCACCAAATCCTCTATCAAAGTTTGTCTTATAGGATCAATATATCCACTATAGGGCGGTCATTGATTATGATGCTATATTTGTCACAGAGGTCCATTAGTGGTACCAACTAGGTTCCCCCTACTATGTCAGTCAATCTCAATCCATTTTCACTTTACCTAAGGAATCATAAAAATAATTTTCCCAATGATGGGTAATTTTATAATTTTTGTGACTCTCCTAACACTAATCCACTGAATTAGGATCTCCCATGTGTATGTATCAAATAATGGGATTATAATGACTATTTTCAACTGACTGCTACTAGTGGTGACTTTCCCAAAAGAGATAATGACTTTCTCCATTACATGAACATGTATGATAAAAAATGATCATTATCAACAAATCATGTTCTATTATTCAAAAAAATATATTATAAATAAAGTTGTGACCCCAACTCAAATATTTTTCTTAAGACCTAACTCGAAATTTTGAGCTCAAAAGAATGCATCAAGCACCATGTCTAGGGAGTACCACGATGCACTATATTTGAGATCACCATAATCTCATTCCACCTCCATGATCCATATCCATAACTTTACTCCTCTTATTAAAACCATAAAACCCTCACTCAATGTTGGAATCCTTAAAGATAGCCAAAAAGTGCATACATCATCTCCATACTAGCCTTCACACCCACACGATTTCTCCTCCCTATAGGATGTTGCTATTGCATGTCGCAACCAACTGATCATCATCCTTACCCCTCTTGCACCCACCGAGGCTCCAATTTTTATAGACTCTAACAAAAAAAAGGCCAAAAAAACCCACATAAATTTTGGGATAATTGGATTTTTAAATTTCAATATAAGAAAGAGAAAGGGATGAAAAAGTTTGACAAATAAGAGTGATACCTAGGATGAGATTCAAAAAAATGATATATGTTTTCTCTTATCATCGGTAGGGGTGGATGGATCTTATAAAAGGTCATGTCATGGAAAAAATTATATAAAATAATAGTAGGATGAGGTCTATAAATATGTAACCACTATGAGAGAGGACGAGAAATTGGTGTTGCCTTTATGATTTCCCAACCTTTTATGAAGGTGAACGAATTGAGATAAAGATGATGATGTCCGATGATGGTGGGAGAACTATTGATGATGGCCTATGAAATAATCCATGATAGAGAGACATATATCAAAAATTTTCTTAGTTTCTTATATCAATATATATGACTTGGTTCCCAATATCAGTGGTACAACAAACTGGAATGTCTATTAGTGTGTGAAAAATGATTACGAGTTTTGAGACAAAAATCCTTCAAGTGTTGTAAAAATTCTTTGTTTTGATAAATTCATTTGGGTTAATCTTATTTGTTATGTGAATTCTTCATATACACTATATAGAGGATGTTATTGGGTTTAAAACTAACCCCAAATTATTTTCTATGAGGATTTTTGGCTAATATATTTGCCTGGATGGGATATTCTTCTTATCACTAATTGGTTTTGGATTGAACCCCATAAGGGATTAGGTGTTAGTCCTTGAAATACTATGCTAGTGAGAAATATCCCCCAATATACCAACTATCCTTAATCCAAACTTTCTGAGTAGAATCTTCATCCACCTGAAATAGTAGTTTCTAAGTAGCATCCTACGTCACATCCATCATCATGTGGTGACTATCTAACATCAACAAGTAGCCTTGGTTAGAATCGTCCTTTGAGGAAAAATGTACAAACATGCATGGGGTTTTAATTTTTTGTTGTAGTTAGTGTGCACAAATATTTATGGAGAGTTTTGGAAGTGTTATTTATTACAGTTAATATTGCATTTTTGATCAACGATTATTCATGAATTTATACTATGTGCGTGGAGTTCACTTTCAGGTTTTAGAGATAAAACTCATTAAGTGATCCTAAATGGTGACCTGTGATATATTTTATAAGATAAAAACATAGTGATATATATTTATTAAATTTTGTTTCATTTATTTTATATAGTTTCATGAATGTGACAATTGTTTCATTTTATTTTTTTGAATATTATTTGATTAAAAATAAAATTTATTCCAATTTGATGTCTATTTATTTAATTATATCTACTAATTATTTATTTTATTGGGAAATTAATATACCCTATGGTTCTCCCTCATATGATACCTATTATTTAATCACAATTTTGTTGCACACCAAAGAGTTGGTATTATTTTATTTGCACAACTACACTTGTGATACCAAACAAGTAATTGCATGTAGAAGAAAAACAAAAAGATTGATATATTAAATTTGTGAGAAATCAGTCTTCATATTTCAACAATTTATTCTATTTTAAAATGTCACAAAATTTTTTTATCATATTATAGAATTATACATTAGATAATTTGTGTTAAAAAATATTTTATTATGATACAAGAAATATTTTTAATAAAATTATAAATCAGTTGTATAATTGAATGTTCAGATGTGTGAATAAAATGATTTTCATTGTATGCATTTAAATGGAATAAAAAACTCACATACTGTCATATTCATTTTTTCCCACTATTAGTGGTGGGGTGGTTCGGGTTTGGGTAGCTGAGGGGTAGATCTCGATGTCAATTCCCTAGGTCTACATGTTTACCACAATTTTTTCCTTTACATTGTGTTTTTCGGTGAAAGATATAATTGATGTTTATTATTATATTATTTATCTATCCGAATTTAAATATTTTGTGTCATTTTATTCAGTTTTTTTATTTATTTATAATTTTTAGTTTACATCACAATAAAAAATAATATTCTTAAACATTATTCAAAGAGGATATTACTAGTGTTTTCACACATTCTCCTTGTGGGACCTACCCTACTACCATTGTTATAGCAGTTGTAGTGTAATAAACCACCCCACTTAAAACCCCTCTTGGGCCTACAATAAAGATGAGAGTGACCTCGGGGGTCCACCACCAATAAGTCCATGGTTGGAAACTAGCACGAAGGTTATAAAACATATAATTGGGAGAAATTTCTCTCATATGACCTAGGAACACATAAATAATAAACTAATCAAAATTTTCATATAAGTAAGATAAGATTTATAATAATCTCACAATGTAATAATAATGTTATAAAAATAAAAAAAATCTATAAAAAAAGTATCAAATAAAATTCCTTGGCAGTGACTCCATATCCAATCCCAAGATTTAATATAGTATTTTCTAGCTTTGTCACCAAACATTCCTTGAGAACCTGAAAAAAAGTTTTCATATATATCAGGGTGATCAGAACATGTATACTTAGTAGGATCATACTCAAGACCTCTATTAAAAATGTGGAAGAGCATACTAATGTATTAGTGAACAAACAATAGGAGAAACAAGCACTTATTAGGTCAACTACTATCCATTCTCATCAAAGACTACTCACCAAATATCATAGCCAAGCATAGAAAAGTAATAATTGAAGAATATAATAAGGAGATACCTTGCACCCACTTCCCCACAAGTTTTCTACTCTCATTCCCCCATGTTAAATTCTTGGTGCTCTGAATCCCTTTCATAGTAGTTCCATATAAGATCAAGTCTCATCTACACATATCATATTCAGTATAGAAGGGTATCATGAACATGATGGAAATCAACATCATTCCCTATTCATACCATGTATGACCTCTATAATATAGTTTCATATCATTAATAACCCTACAGGGTCTGTCGATACACCATGTATCACCAAATCCATACCCTGTGTGGTCTTCTAGTATATCATGTACCTCTAGTCACACCAATACCCCAAAAGATCAGCTAATACATCAAGTAACTCAAAAATTGTGGCATTTTTTCCTAGACTTAGAGGGGTCAGGGAAGAGGGAGTTCTAAGTCATCCATTCCCTTTACAAGATGGATATTAGGAGAAAACACATGATACCCAAAGCGTGTTGGGTGCCGGTAAGGGTATCAGACTAGGGTATGGTTTGTATAGAAGTCATAATAAAATACAAGTTGTTAAAGTCATACATAAGACCAACCTAACAACCAAACAAAACTTCCTTTTCAAAAAAACATGACCAGACCATCATTATCTCATAAAACCACTAATTCTAACTATAAAACCACAACCAAACCCACATCCCATGCTCACATCCACATCAATCATGAACAATTTCTCTGTTAATCATGATAATATTCCATTTATAAATTTATTATTTACCAAACAACTGACATTAATTAATCCATTTAATTTCATATTTAGTGACAACACACTTCCATCCATTACCCATTTAAGTTCATCATTAAAAATTTTATTCTATACCACCGAGCAAGTACAAAATGATCCCATGTCAACTGACCAAGTCATCAACCACAACCACCCACTCATTCTCTCTTTATTAAAATGAGAAGTAATCAATTTCCCCGCTACACAATCCACTTCCTCAGTTATATCCCACTATGCCTCCCATGGGATCTACTACAACACCTGATACACAACCAACATCCTGAACCGTATATTATGCCACCCATGAAATTTTTCATAGCACCTATTTTACCACTCAACACTAATCAACCCCATTAATTCCAACTAAAACATACCCCCAAACAATATCATCCAATCACAGTAATCATATAATATCCAATTATAGAACTAACCACTACCACAACCCCTTTTCTTAATAATTAACAACTACCCATTATCATACTTCACAAAAAAAAGATCAATTTCAATCTTTAAGTGATTATAATTTTATGAAAGGTGAATCCAAAAAACAATCACAATATTTTCAATCAATTTCATGGGAAATAATGACTTTTATTAATAAATGTGAACAAAATTGCAAGAATAATAACATGAAAGCTGGAAACACATGTGAATCACCACATTCGCTTCAATTTAATTATGTCTAATTCATTATATATATCTAGATAATCAATACTACTAACCAAAAGAAATATAAAACATTATATTATCATAATTTACATAGAATAAAATAATGTTATAAAATCCCCTACCACAATCATAGCTTCATAATTCACTGTGAAATACAAGGCATTGAAAAAGGATCCCAACATCAAGATTACATTAAGGAAACCTTCAAAAACCTAAATTAAATAATCCCTTATCAACCAAACTCTCCAAATACCACAATAAAACCATACCACACAACCACAAAATTATATATATGAATAAGGGAGAGACAACCAAGAAGGAAAAGGGTATAACTGACCTTAGAAAAAAATATTCAATCTACTAAATACAAGTTTCAATGATAATAGAGAGGAGTTAAAATGTGTCCTTAAATTGAACCTAGGTTAACTAAGAGTTGAGGGAAATATAGGTGAATAAATGAAACTCACATGTGCCTCTAAATTTATACACAACTATAAAATAAAATATCCTGGTGTAACACCATGATAATGCCATAGTGACTAGGTTTTTCTAAAAAACCATAGTGTGGACTACTATACTATATAGAAAAAATCCTTGTTCCAACACCTCCTCAAAAATCACATCACGAATCTCTATTAGATCCTTAAAAACCATAGAAGGACCATAGTGTAATAATTATCCTGATGATGTAGAATCTGAACACTCGACTACACTATAGTGAAACCAGATCTCCATAATGCAACAATCCCAAAATACACAGAATCACCAAAATTCAAGAACCCTAAGATCTAAAAAGTAGTCCTATGTACTATTACATAGCCAAATCTAAATCAAAAGATAAAAACCATCACCTCAACCCTCTATAATGAAAAGGCCTCAGTTATATGGTAAAGTTCCTTGATATATCAAATCCATCAAAACATAATCCCTCTGGTCCCTATGCCACAACAACCAGCACCACACCATAGTCATGCCTCCCAATTGGACACTCATACCACAACACAGACCACCATATTATAGAACCATATTCTATATGGAATTTCAACTCTAAATCTAATGATCTTCCTTAAAAACTCTTTTGGCACATCCAACATAGAAACCTCACTAAATTATAGCTTAAAAAGGTTTATAACATTACATTAGATACATATCAAATGATTCTCATCTCCAAGAATCAGAATCAAACCCAAAAAATCCATATATACCACCATCCAAAAACCCTACAGGAGATACCACTCAAATAAAAAGGCTCCACCACCAAATCACATAACACTGGGAGAATAAACTCAAGAAACAAAAAAATAACCACTCTTAAATTAAATATATGGTAAAACACCTCATAGAATAGAAAAATAATGATAAAAATAGCTCGGGATACTAAGAAAAAATCTTCGACTCTTGTTCCCACATACTCTACTATATACATCCATTACTTTACAGATCTTGAAAAAAGGGAATAACATGCGCACACAATAAATTCTTCTAATAATCATAGATCTAAACTGGACGCTCTATGAATGTCACATCATCTATAAAATCCAACACTCTTTAATTGATGACATGATAATTTCCATGAAGTTATTGTTAGATCTGCATCACATGAAAGGTATCATAGATCCTGGCCAACTATATAGGGAGAACCAACTGGTATTTCACCCAACTAAAATGCTAAAAAACCTCAAAAAGGCCAAAAAACTAAGGAGAAATATAAATCCCCCAATCAAACCTTTATTTCCTATAATGAGGGGAAACCATCAGGAACACATGATCACCAATGGTCTCCTTTTTTTATTTACATATGACATATAGAGATCTTGTGTTACCTCCATTCACTCCTAAACCTTCGTAATTTCTCTGTTGTACCCTACACCACATCTGGTCCATGTAATGTCGACTCCCTAACCCCGATTTGGAAAAAATAAAATAGAAGATTCCCCCTATACAATGCCTCAAAATTTTTCATTACAATTGAAGAGTGGAAAATATTTTTATTAGAAAACTCCAGTAAGGTAAAATGTCTCTCCTAGGATCCTCAAAAATACAGAACAAAAACTACAACATTTCCTCCAATATCTAGATGTTATGCTTAGTCTACCCATCTATATGTGGATAGAAATAAGTGTTTCAGATCAACTAGAATCCAAAAGAATGTTTCACTAATCTTTAGAGTCATTAGGTAAAATTTGGATCCCAATTAGGAATTATGGTCCTCTTACACCATGATGATACACCATATCATCCGCATACCATCACAGCAAAATCTCCATAGCACCTAGCTCCCTAATACCCAAAAAGTGATCTGAATTCATTATCCAAAACACAATCACCCAAATAGAATCACATCCTCTATAATCTATTGATAAATATGTAATTAAATCAATAAATATTTCCTCTCATTTAAACTTGATAATATCTAATGGCTGTAAAAAATCATTTAGAACATGATTTTCTGCCTTCACCTGTTGATAGACTAAGAAACACAATATGAATTCTACCACTTATATCTTCATCCCAGGCCACTAAAGATGAATCCTCAAATCATGATAGATTTTGTCCACTCATAGAAGCACTTCCACTTCCAAGCTATTAAAATCATGGATAATCTCATTGTTAACCACCGATGGGGAAAATAACCTCCCTTGATACATTATATATTATTATTCATCCTCTAACAATCCCTATAGAGAATCTTCATAGATCACATGTTCATGTGTGACCACTACCTATGATTTCCCAATTGATACTCACCTACCTTCTGCATGGATGTTGAATGAACATTCATATTAAATAATAAACCCCTATAATCAACCTCACATACATCAAGATATATCATCACAAGATCTTCCATAAACCTCCAAGCATCTCCAAACTCCATAAAAAAACTCCTTGTGACTTTCTACTTAGTGTATTTCTAACTAAATTTCCATTTTCATGTGAGTAGGATTTATCAAATCATTCTTCATGAAAAAACATCATCCATATCTATTATCACAGATTTGGGTCCCACCCATAAAAAACATATTTCAAGTTATTATGATATTTGAATACCAAAAAACAATCATTGATGAGGTAATCTCACCATGAATTTAGATTAACAATCACCACCAAAATTTCAAGATAATGGGTATCATAGTTATGCCCATGGGATTTAACTGTATAGACCCATATTATGTCATTTCTCTCTATTGCATCAAGAAACAACCCAGACTATGATAGAAGTTTAATAGGTCCCATCAAGAGTCACACCTCCTCTAGAAACTAAAGCATGAGAGTACTGATATGACTCTACTTAAGATATTCAAAAGCTACATGACATTGATCAAGCCATAAGAAAACTTATTCCTTCCCAGTAAAAGTTATCAATGAGTTCAGAACTCAAGAGAAGTCAGACACAAACCTTTTTTAATAGCCTATGAGATCAAGGAAATTATGGACCTTCAAAACTTTATTGGTTGTTTTCCAAGAAAAAATGACCTCATTCGTCGATAGATCCACTACCACTCTCTATTGAAACACCACATGTCCTAGGAAGTGCACCTCCCATAACAAAAACTTACACTTGTACATATTCCAATTAATATATCAGTGTAGAAGGACCTATAAAATTTTCATAAGGTTCTCATCATTCTCCTCTCATGACTTTAAGTACACAAGGATTTCATTGATGAACACAAACACAAACTAATTCAGGAACTCCTAGAAAATAGAGTCCATGAGTCCATTAAACATGATTAGGGAATTAATAACACATAATGATATGACAATAAACTAAATGTGCCCATATTGACACCTAAATATGGGATTTTTCATGTCCTCATCACTAAATCCCATATGATGATAGTAATACCATAGAAATAACCTTTAAAACCATCTATATCCCTTCAATTGGTCAAATAGATAATAAATTCTCAGAAGAGGGTAATAGTTCTTAGATATCACTTGATTTAACCACTAATAGTCTATACACAACAACATACTATCATATTTTGTTCATGGGGAACATCATTGGAGCACCACACAATAACACACTAGGATTTATAAATCCAATATGCATCATACCATCAATATGAATTTCAACTCATGAAACTCATAAGGTTCCATCTGATATAGATCCATTGAAATTAGATAGATATCAGGCTATAACTAGATACTAAACTTGATTTCACATTGAGGGTGTAAATACACAATCAACTTGAGAAAATCATCAAGAAAATCCTCTATGACTCTAGAAAAATCCATCACTTGTTCCTCTACTAAACCCAGAGACAAAGCTAATGACCTAAAAAAATAATGGATCCAAACATCTATGATTCATTCAATGATCTCGTTCACCAATGAACACCACACACTGGACCCCTCATTAAAAATATATCTTTCAAAAGAAATCACTAACTTTGGACACAAAATAAAAATAGTCGATGTTAAGGATGAAATCATATGGATATATATGAATTATAAAGAAATCCATAAATTAATTATTCTTTCCCATCATCATATCATCATCCAATCACACATAAAGTAGAATCATTTAACCTCCAATTAGTGTAGTCAGCAATAGGGGAACCAGATTCCTCTCCACCTTGAGTCCAAAAGAAAGGACTAAGGTGGGTGCAATAAAGAAGTGAACCACTCCAAAATCATACATGGAATAAAAAGTTACATAAAAAGAAAATAATACCTCAAATGATCATTGGTCCTTTTTGCATCGATACATACATATAATAAAGTTGTCTTTATTTATCTCTCTTTCCTTTATATTGACAAAAACATCCATCAATGTGCTCAAACCTATGTCTCTGAGGGTTAGGGACATAATGGGGTTTTACTCTACCAGCTCTATCTCCTCACAATGGGTCATAAGACTGTTATCCCAACAACAGATATGGCCTTTGAGGAATTTTTGACTGTTGGGGTTGAAACTGAAACTAACCACTCACAGAATGATAATCTTCAAGGATAGTTGGAAAATTAACTCATCAATTAAAATACCTTCCAAAAATATAAAAAACTATTCAATATCCCCCATTAGGTTCACAAGAACTACTAGCCCTAGAGAAATGATATTGAGAGAACTATTATGGTTGAATCCCCATTCATTGAAACCTTAACTACCCCAACATCTGTGATCCACTTCCAAAAACCATACTTCTTGTGAAAACTGGATATATTCCCTCTCGATATGATCATAAATTAGTTCAATAAAAACTGAATCATAGGATGAAATCCTCCTCCAATCATAGATCTCTAGAATCCTCATCATGAATAAAATTATTAGAAAAGAGAAGAAGGTTCTTAAACCTGATCACGAGTTCTCACACTCAGGATCACATGCTAAAGAGTGAGTATCTCTTTCTACTTCCCTTACCTCATTATTTATGTTAGGAAATACATTAGAACTATCTCTAAATTTCATCTCAAGAAACATATTCCTCCTATCGCTCCCTGAGATATAAGATCCACCACTATTGTAATACTCCACACAAATGACTGATGGATAGTAAAACCAATTACTCAACCATGGAATGAATCATAATAAAATATATCTTAAAATACTATAGCTAGATCTATTTCTTCATATTAGAGACACTCCCTTTATACATATCTATAACCTGATGTGGAAGCTTGAATAACGACTTCCTCCAAATCCCATCCTCCATGGTTAGGTAAACCCTCCTATGTTCAACCAAGTCATCCTAATAAACTTCACTAACTTGAACCATGCATGGGATATGACCAATAAACAACTTTAAAAATAGTAACCAAAGTCCTAATACATTTAAGAAATAATTAATTTAATTATATTCATTTAATATGGTTTATTTAATTCCCTGTATGTATCCCCAAATCAATGAAAAGCATAATTAATAATGATGCATGTACCTCCCCTAAGTCTCTGCACAGATTGTGACCCTATTTCATATGGTCATTTAGTAAACTCAAGGAATTTTCATCAAATCATGATGTACCCTAAAATAATATTTCTTAGATGGTTTCCTTGGTCTACATCATGAACCATTCTCAATGTATTTGCAATGGGCTATTTGTGGTGGGATCTCGTCGCAAAAGCTTATTTGTGATGGGGTCCCATCGCAAATAGCTCATTGTAGAAAATGGTATCGCAAATAGTATTTTTTGTGATGGGACCATCACAAATAGATCTCTGATTATATACATTATATATATAAAAACTTGTTGTGATGGGTCTATCACAAAAAGTATTAGCGACGGGCCTGTTATCCGGTCACAAATAGTTCTCTTTTTATATATGTTGTATATACCTAAACCTTTTGCAACAGGTCGTTCTACCGTCGCAAATACCTTTTTAAAAAATATATATAACCTATTTGTGATGGGACCCCATCGCAAAAGATCATGTCACAAATACTGAATAAAACAAAAAATATATATATTTAATAAAATGGTGGTTAATGAAATAATAATATTTATTTTATTAAAAAAATAAAAAAATAAAAAATATTAAAATTCTCAATATTCGAAAAAAATATTAAAAAAACATAAATTATTATTATTTTTATTTTTATTAAAATAATGAAACATTAAAAAATATAATACTAATAACAAATAATAAAATATTAAAATATTAAAAATAATAAAATTAAAAAAATTAAATTATGCAATATACACACCAATATAAAAGGAAAAAACTATAAATGGTTCATATTACAACAAATTTGAAATTCAAATATTTTTAACATAACAAAAAAATCACTAGGGGGATAGTCTTCTGGAGGAGGTGGAGAAACTGGAGGAGATGGTGGAGGAAACTCCATCTAAAATCTACGAGTCAGACGGTGCATGTACTCCATGTGCTTGTGTTGTTGTTGATTCCATCAATGCATCTCCTCCATGTGTTGCTGCTACTGCTACTATCATTGATGCATATTCTCCTCATACTGTTGCTTCTGCTACTCCTGCTGTTGACACATCTCTTCCTACTGCTTTTGCAAACTCTTTATAAGCTCATTCTGAGCTTGCAACTTCTCCTGATATTGTGAGCCAGAAGATGATTCCTCTCCATGAGATCCTCTCAATATGGACGCTGACATCCCATTAGTACCATAATAAGTCCCAAGAGTCAAATGAGAGATGATACCAAATACTCGGCCCTTATTGAAGGCATACTAGGTTGCCTGCATCCATGTTGCCTCATTGAAATGGTGCGCACAAGTCTGATCAGCCGTTTCGGCCTGACTGTCAACCTGTGTCTAAGAGTTCGTGGCATCATATGACTCCTTTTGTTTCAATTTAAAATTAAAATAGTAAAAATATTATATTCAGTTAATTTTCAAACTGAAAAATAAATAATACTGACCACAATCTAACGTTGGCGATCACCTCTAATCTCTCCAGTGGTTGGATCAGTATACATCCTCCGATAAACGTCGTACTCCATAATATCGGGATGCTTGACTGCCTATATAAATATAAAATAAACTGTTTATATTTAATGTTATATAAAATATTTAAAAAATATACTTACCAGATGCTCTCTATGTGTACTGAATGTATGTCTACCAACTTGATGTGTCACCTCCTCTCTCCCCCAGTTTTGTCAACCCAATGAAGATCTCCTATTAAACCCACCACTCAACCAGTGTAAACATAATCCATACCAAACGTGAGATGAAATGTAATCTGGTTGGGGGGCTCTACACGACTCATCAAATACTATCACTCCTACTTTCTTAATGGTAATCCTTCTCAAATTGTGAAAAAACTAACAAAAACGGTCACGCATAGACACCTCCCATGCTGCATAGATATTATCATACATGTTGTCCTCAATGGGATACCATAAACACTATAAATAATTTATAATATCAATTCATTAATGAAATAAATTTCAAAATAAATATTATTTATTTACGTACCAGCCAATGATTGAACATGTCGAGCTGCACATCAACAGGAACATGTTCTCATGTGATCCATGGCTGAGAATAATAATTGTACAAGATAGCGCTCCCATGTCCAACATCTACATGTGAAAAACTGTGAAAAAAAAAAGAATAAATCATCAAACAATTAGTATATAAATAAATTAATGAAATCTAACTAAAATACAGAGGTTACCATACCTTCACATGCATGGATTGAAGACAATACATGGACCTTGCTCAGGGATAGGGTCATGAATCATCAGTCAGACAAGACCACGCCCCTTCCACGTACCCCCTGAATTTCCAGTAGGCTGAGGGTTAGATGATCTCGATTCTCCTCATCTAAAGGTAGCTCAGCATCCTGTAACTCACGAAGTAGATCAGGGTCTGTCTGAAACAAAAAATGATTGTTGTTAGTAGATATTTGAAAATAACTATTACATACAGATATATATTAGTTATGATTATAACCATCATTTAACTGGGTCAATGTTCACCTTCATCATCATCTTCATATCTGATGATTTCAATGTCTTTATATTCATCCTTGACATCATTAATATCCATATGAGTTTCAGTTTCATCATATCTTGCCATTTAAAATTCATTTGTAAAATCATTAACATCGTCGTCACCATTGAACCTTAATTTTGGAGTTTCATCATTGATATTCATGTCTCTTTGTGAAAAAGATGGATTCCGAGTAGTCTCTTGAAAAATTTCATATCCTTGCACTTTAGTGGAACCACATTTAGTTTGAGTATACTGATTTTTATGAGATTTCTTTTTTATTATGCTCCACCAATCACTCAGGTCTCTTCAAGTAGCACAATAATTTTTTAAATATGTTTGATGTGCCTGTTGAGCTTGTAAAAATGGTCAATTTACTACAAGAAGACTTTTATATTTAATATCGACGATTATTTAAATCAGATGAACACTCAATCCTCTCTCAGTATCCAACCACAGACATTTAAACATCTTTATGTAATTTTTCCCTAGATAACACAGTTCAATAATTTCATCCAGTATGCCGTAAAATTCAACTTTAGTTTCTCTATGATGTGATATTCTTAAGAAAACTCCACTGTTCATTGTTTTTTTATTCCCCATATGCATGTGTATGAAATCAAAAACCATTCACCACATATGCATTATAATATTTAACCATTTTGAATGATGGGTAACTCAATATACACAGTCTCTTATCAATTTTATCAGAATTTTGAGACACATAAAAATGTGTAAAAAAATTATCAATATAATAAAAAATAAACTGAATTAATATGTTAAAACATCAATAATTTATGTTATCGGTTTTTGAAACCATTAAGATTTTTTTGTCAGCATTCTTCAAGAGTAGCTGTTGTAATTTGTAGAAGCTGTTTCCTGATATGATTATCATATAACCTACAAATAAAATAATTTTATTTAATGTAACATAAATTATAGAATAAGTTATAGAAGAACTCATAGTACAAATTATGTCATTTCTTTACATTTGAGCAGAACATATGTATGATCTCTACAATGTCCATCCTCTGAAAGCCATTGTTCATAAACTCCACTGAAGCCAAGCTCTGGATGATTAAAAACTGATAATTGATTATCCATTTCATCATAAACATTCCCATCATTACATCCCATGTAGTTTTGTTTTGAGTTTTATTCAGATTCAAAATAATGAGAGTAGGAAAAAGAAATTTCCTCTTGCAAATAAGCTTCAGCAATTGAGCCTTCAACTGATGCTTTGTTACGTACTTTTTTATTCAATTTTTCATGCATCTCTCAAATTGGTACATCCATATAAACTGTACCGGACCTCCAAATTTAGCTTCATGTGGAAAATGTAATATTAGATGTTCCATTGAGTCAAAGAAAGATGACATGAATATTTTTTCTAGTTTACATATAATTACAACAACATCTTCTTCCAGTTTTCTTAGTGCATCAAAGTCTGTTGTTGCTGCACAAATGTTTTGAAAAAAATATGATTTTTCTGTTATCAAATCCCAAATCATAGAATTCAAAAAACTACTAAATCCAACCGGCATAAGTATTTCCATTATAACATGACAATCATGACTTTTTAATCTGGTAATATGACCATTCTTAACACATCTTACCAAATTGGAAGCATAGCCATCTAGACATCTCAAATCTTCAATCCACTGAAAAAATAATAAGTGACTCTCTTTGGATAGTGTGTAAACTACTTTCGGCTCCATTAACCTTTGTTATCTAACATTTTGAAATAGTTTACGTTCTGGTCACCTGCAAATTTGGGAAAGTTCTAATCATGCCTTTACATTATCTTTGGTATTACTTAATGTATCCAAAACTATATGAAATAAATTATCAAAACAATTATTCTCAATATGCATGACATCCAACATGTGGCAGACCAAAAAATCAAACCAATATCACAGATCCCAAAAAATTCTCTATTTTATCCAATTATGTTCTTTCCCAAAGCCGTTAATTTTATATTGATTTATTATTGGCCTAAATGTGATGGGAATTAATGAAAATAAAACTGATTTTAACTCTGTACCTGAGATCATTTTTGGAGGTTCATCCCTTTCAATTGTGTCTTTTCTGAAATAAGATTTGTTCCTCCAAACATAATGATCAGTTGGAATAAATCTACAATGATAGTCAAAATAGAATTTTTTTTTCCATTGATGAGCATAAATGCATTTTTGTCTTTCATACAGTAAGTACATGATTTTGGACCGTGTTTACTCCATCCAGATAACATGAAATATGTCAGGAAGTCACAAATGGTTCACATCAATGCAGCTTTTAATATGAAATTTTGTTTTGTAGCAACATCATAGGTACTAACACCATTACTCCACAATTAATTTAACTCATCAATCAATGGTTTCAAATAAACATCAATATTTTTTTCGAATGTCCTGGGACTAATAAGGTCAAAAAGATATAGGTATCCTTCATCAAAATCCATGGAGGTAAATTATACGGAGTTATATAGATAGGCCAACATGAATACTAACTACCATAAGAACCAAATGGACAGAAACCGTTAGTAGAAAAATCTAATCGCTTGTTCTGGGCTTCTAAAGCATAAGATGGATGCAGTCAATATACATTTTTCCATGAATCACTATTAGATTGATGATTTAAGATTTTAATAGTTGAAATCTTGTTTTTGTGCCATGACATTATTGACATTATGTTCTGAGATATAAATAAATGCTGAAACTTGGGTGTAAGCAAGAAATATCTCAACTATTTTCTAGGAATCAATCCAGACTTCCCCTGTTGAAATTCTTTATACCTCAATTGTCCACATTTGGGACAACTATCCAATGACACATTTTCTCTAGAATATAAGATGCAATCATTTTCACATGCATAAATATTCCAATAACTAAGGCCCAGATGACAAACATGCCTCTTTCTCTCATAGTAATTTGTAGGCAACACATTTCTTTCAGGTAACAGTGTTTTAACAATATAAAATATCTGATAAAAAAAGTTATTTGACATTGAATTATCTGATTTAATAGCCATAAATTTTTTTTACCGCTTCTAATTTTATTATCTTGCAACCCGAATATAATTCAACCTTTGCAGGCCTCAACAACTTATAAAATTCAGATGGTTCCAACTCAAGAGTTAAATCAATATCATCCTAAGTTTCAGTTTGTCAAATAAATGGACCTGCAACATCATATACTAAATTTTGAAACCGTGATGGATCTAGAATCAAATTATTAGTATCTTCTCTGGAACTGCGTTCATCATGTTGATACCAGAAAACATAATCTGGTTAAAAACCAAAATGCAATAGATGTCCCCCAAACTCGTCAAATGTTTCAAACGTTCATAGAGCAAATTTTTTACAAGGACACTTAATTCTACCTTCTGAAACAAATTCTTGTTTTGATGATGCAAATGATAATAAATATTTAGCACCCTCAATATATATAGGATTTAAACTAGAACCATTTGGATTTCTGCACTAATTTGTCCAAGTGCGATCATTTAATAATGACTATTGTCAACTTGTTCCATATTTTTCTACAAAATATAAAATGATTACTTTTTTTGAATAATTTAAAATAGAAAAACACTATCCAAAAAAGAAGATAAATAATTACAACTACTTATTAATAATTACCATTAATTACGGGAATATAATTTCTAGTGGATTGACGACTACTATTTTGTTTGACGACTCATTTACTTATAACTTTATCACACTGAAATCACAATGAAGAATCTGCTCCAAGGTATGCATATCCATTTTCATGCATATGAGAATGTATAAGCGTACCTCTGAGTATATTCTTCATTGTGATTTCAGTGTGAAAAAGATGCAATTAAATGAGTTGTTGAACAAAAGAGCCCCATTTTTATCGATAAATCATCTTCTTGCAACTGTCATTGCCTAAAAAATTATTAAAAATGTGGTACTACGAATGCATATCCAAACTCATGCATACAAGTTGAATATACATATGTAGAAGCATATTTTTCATAATGTTTTGAGTTGGTGAGAGTTTAAAGGAGAAGAGTCATCGAGGAAAAGGAGTTGCGCCAATCCACTGGAAATTGTGCCAAGTTATTACAATTTATTACAATTGATTTTATTCATAATTATTTCTGATTATTCCTAATTTTTCCTAATTATTCCTAATTATTCCTAATTATTCCTAATTATTTCTAATTATTCCTAATTTTTACTAATTGTTACTAATTATTACTAATTATTCCTATTATTCCAAATTATTCCTAATTATTCCTAATTATTCCTAATTATTTTTAATTATTACTAATTATTACTAATTATTACTAATTATTACTAATTATTACTAATTATTACTAGTTATAACTAGTTATTCCTCGTTATTACTAATTATTCCAAATTATTCCAAATTATTACTAAATATTACTAATTATTACAAATTAAAATTAATTATTACTAATTATTACTAATTATTACTAATTATTACTAATTAAAATTAATTATTAATAATTATTACTAATTATTACTAACTATTACTAATTATTATTAGTTATTATTAATTATTAGTAATAAATAGTAATTATTACAAATTATTAGTAATTATCACTAATTACTACCAATTACTACTAATTGCTACTAATTATTACTAATTACTACTAATTACTACTAATTAATACTAATTACTACTAATTACTCCTAATTACTACTAATTACTACTAATTACTACTAATTACTACTAATTACTACTAATTATTCTTATTTATTTCTATTTATTACTATTTATTTCTATTTATGACTATTTATTACTAATTATTACTAATTATTACTAATTATTACCAATTATTACTAATTATTACAATTTAATACTATTTATTACTATTTATTACTATTTATTACTAATTATTACTAATTATTACTAATTATTACTAATTATTACTATTTATTACAATTTATTACTATTTATAACTATTTATAACTATTTATTACTATTTATTACTAGTTATTCTAAATTATTTCTAAGTATTCCTAATTATTCCTAATTATTACTAATTAATTTTGTGCATCACCAACTTTAAACAAGTTTCCCATTGTACATTGGCCTCTTGTAACAGATTTTCCTACTATAACTCTTTTCAAAACAATATCATATTTTCTATAAAAACTATTACCTTCATCAAAAAAATTAATTGATTATTCAGTTTTATTTCATCCCATTAAAAAACAAGGCATTATTGGATTAAAGTTTTTCTTTCCCAATAATAGCAGATTCAACACCTTTGATTCTGAGAGATTCATCATTGAAATTTTTTACTATTCCTACTTTTAAGTCTTTCACATTATTCAATAACATCAAATATCCTATCATATGTGAATATCACCCACTATCCAAAATCCAAGGTCATTATCCTTTTGTAGCTTTGAGGAATGTTTCTAAAATAAGATATTTTTATTTCCATTTATCTTCTTTCACATATGAATTTTTAGAATTGTTATAAAGATGTTGTAATGCCAGTAGAAACACAAGAAAACCTTTGGAAATATTTCTAGGATGTTCACATATTTCATAAATAGTTTCCAAAGTTTGGAATCTATTTTCAACTTCTAAAACAACTTTTTTAGAGTTCCTTCTTTGAGAGGATTAGATCCCCCTCAAACTCTAATTCTTGTTACTCATGGGATTATTTTATTGTTTTTTATTGAACCAATACATTTTTTTATATGAAAAAATACACCACAATACCATTAGTACCCATAGAAATAATACTTCCTACTGTAACTTCCATACTGTAAGGATTTGTAAACTTGTTTTTCAAAAACTTCCTTACTTTCCATGTCAGGACTTTTTTGAGACCCATAATATCTACTATATTTTAAAAATTATTCTCCAACTTGGATTTCTTCTCGTCTTTAACAGAATCACTAGTAGTAGAAATGTTTGATTTGGAATTTGAAATTTTTACAGATTCTTTATTTACAATTTTCTCATTTTAGAAATATACATGATCTTTCAATATTTCTTCTTATTATGAACATCTTCATTTTATTTTCATCCTTTGAAGATAATTTTTTTTATATTTCTAAAGTTCACACTTCTCATAAATTCCACTAATTTCAGAAATAAGGATTTTGAAACTCATAACTCTATACTCAGTTTTAGAGAACTTGTGTTTAACAAGTTCTAAATATTCCTTATTAACTTTTATATTTATTTAAAGATATTCATTCTAATTATTTTCCTTTTCAATAGATGTATTCAATTTATGAATCTCTTATAATAACTTATATTTTTCTTCAAGATAATATTCTTGAATGGTTTTTATAGGACTTTCCTTTTTCAACATCTTGATTTATCATCTATGTCTTAAAATATTTTGAAGACATTATTTCAACTCTATATTCAAATCATATTCTAACTGAGTATATTATTCTTCTTAAGAACTACTATTTTCATCATCAGTGAACTTTTCATCATTAAATTTTACAATAAATTTTTTTTCTCCTGTAACTTCAAAAAAATATCTTCAACTTCACTTTCCTCATCATTATCATACATAGACAAAAAAATTCTCTTTTTGGATTTATAGAACTTTTTATATTTTCACTTGGAATAGGGTTTCTATTTTCCAAAATTTTTCTTCCATGATTTTCTTACCTTTGTATCCTCTTCATCACTTTTTTCTTAATTATTTCTTAGGGGGAAATTTGCATAAAAATTTCCAATATCTTCACAGCAAAACAATTTAAGTGGTAACTTCAATTTGTACTTTCATGTGCCTCTTTTCACATTTTTACAAAATAATGAAAAATAATTAATAAAATTGTTACTAACCTCATTTTCATAGTTGGGGTCATCAAATTTTTCATCTTAAAGAATTTTCTTTGATTTTTCTTGCTTGGAATATTTGAAGAAAATTTCTTATTCAACATTTTTTTTATTTTCAAAAAAATATATTTTTAATTTCATATGTAATGATAGTTCTATCTAAGTTATCCAAAGATGGAGTTTTAGTATCTCTATCCTCTAAAGATTAAACTTTGGAATCAAAATTTTCATGATGAATTTGTAAGACATTTTCAATAATAGTTAAATCTTAAAACTTCTCAACAATACATATTACAGTTATAAACATATCATTCACCCTTGTAAAGAAGTCTCGAACTGGTTCACGGTCACCCATTTTGATGGATTCATACTTCAAAAAAGTTTAAATAAAGGGAACCTTTACTTTGATACCAATTGAAATGGCGCACCCGGGATCTATATAATCATAGAAAGGGGGAGGTATGAATTAATAATATCTTCTAATTTTAAGTTATCCTTATTGTAAATAATAAATTTCCTCCTATTAAAGATATAACACATTTTTAAAAACAAAAAATTCACACATCCATAGGAATATAAGTATTTACAAGGTTCACTACTCAATATGATTATCTAGTCCTTAGCATGGTTTGTAAATAATCTGAAACCACATAATCCCGTGGAAAAAAATCCTTTTGTGTGTATACAACAAGTAAGAAATACCATTACATTTGTATAGAACTATGATAAATACAATAGTACATGTGATTCTTCTATAACAAATGATGTAAATAAGATGTTATGACAAGTTTTAGAAACCTTCACCAATTAGTTCCAAATATTATCATTTTGTTTCTTCAACAACTTTCACTTTTGAATTTACCCATAAACAATTCGTAATTTTCTTACCCAATAGCAGGTAGGGAAAACTTCTTTGGAATTCATATAAACCTCAGTCTGACCACTAAATTTGATTCCTCTATCTGGTTATTTTTTCTGAAAACAATTATGATTTGTCAGTCCTATTTCTCAGTCTAATCAGATGAATCTTGAACACCACTCCTCTAATCACAATTTCTATAACCACAAATTCTTTGATAAAAACTTATCTTTCTAGAAACTAGTTTTAAATAATAATTCTAGAGCTATTATTATTTTTCATGTGAATAATGTTAGATTATTTTTTACTTGGACCCCTTTATATTGGTTCTCTAGAAACAGAAATGGTGGTAATTCGAAGTTATTTTCCCGCTCAATGAAATTTTCGATCTCCAAATTTCACATTCATTTAAACTCTATTTTTCCACTTCTTAATTCTTATAGATCATTATTGAATCTTCTTGAATTATCTATAACTTCTCAATGAAACTATGTCTAATAAATTTACATCTAATGAATTATCGATTTCAAATATTTTCTAATAAATATTAACCTAATTGAAAGAATTCAAAACATTTTCTATTAATAATACAATTCATATTATTTCACTGATGCTTCAAGTAAAATGAAAATGGTTGAATACATTATTTCATTTCATTTGATTGATTAGTCTCTAATGCATATATGATGAATTGGTCTCTAGATCTCATATGATTGATCAGTCTCAATAACTCTTTAGATTCACAACAAAAAACTCTTGTCTATTCGATACAATTTGGGTAGTCTAATGTTATTCATCTGATGGAATTATTCATCTGCTGCCTTATTAGTGTCAAGAATTTATCTGATGGATCAATGGTAAATAGTCAATTATTTATTCTCTAAAATTCAGAAACTGATGGTTTATTCAATATATTAGTTTATTTGATGTATCATTATATCTAATGGATTGGCCAATTAGTACCTTTGAAAATTTTCTGACTTAATCAAATTCAAACAACCATCTTTCAAAGAACTATTGCATCTGAAACTTCTCAAACTGATAAACTATGTTCATAAAAATTTACCATCATAATAAAATCATAAATTTTCATTTCTATTTTCTTCTATAAAATCCCTCTTGTATTATGAATTATTCATGATTTAGTAACATTGAGATCAGAAAATCATAATCATATTTTTATTTCAAACAACTCTTATGGTAGTCTAAATCTGTTACATATTCTCACACCGTTCTGAAAAAAAAATATTCCATAAATATAAGGCTGAAATAAATACACCAATAAAACATCTTTATAACTAAAAAATTAAACTAATGGACTTTATTAATGAATTTATGTCTGATCATATGAGTTTGATACTCATTCTTCTAATCACAAAAAATTACAAAGTAAGGTGATTTCTTACAATGACAATAAAATAAAAAACATTCAGTAAAACACTTCTTATAGTATCCAAAAAACATCTCCATCCAACTTGGTCCCAACACAACATACCCATAAAAACCATTAGAATACTATATCTAGATATACATGTGCATATTATTCAAGTCTTGTGATTTTTATCTCATACACCCCAATGGATTCATCATCCTTTTTCATGATTCTAAGGAAATCCATCTATGTTTTAAGTTGTATAGTGCATGTAAAATATTTATCCAAAATAATTTGCTAGAATTTCTTCCACTCCATCACTTCAATATCCAAGTTAGGCTTCGTATTTTTGATCAATTTACACCATTGATCAGTTTATTCCTCCATATAATAAATAGTTTACCGAACCTTCTATTTGTTAAGAGTAATGAAGGATGAACAATATCTTTTCAATGTATTTGATCCACTTTTCTATTATTAAGGGATCAGAAGATCCACTAAGAGTTAGAGGTCTTTGTTTTATAAAGTTATCAGTAGAAAATTTCTCTTTTTTAGGGGATTTGGGCTTTACCTATGATTCGTGTTTTTTAGAACTTGATTTAATTAAGAATTTATAGTCATGAATTTCCCAACTCAAGCTCCCATCAAGTTGGACATCTCATTTGGGTAGTTATCACATGCCCCTCACATTGGTTATTGACTCGGTTGCTCTTATTTCTATCCGTTGACTAAAATAAATGAAAAAATAAGGATGAGAAATTTTAAAATATTAAACACATAAATGGGAAACCATGAACATTAATGGGATAACTCATAAATGACATATATTCATTAACCTATGAATTTATAGGATTCAATCTATGTTATCCATTATTTATTTTCTAATATATAATATTAATTAAATTTATATTCCCTTAGTAATGGTTCGTATGGATCTTGTGAATTTACCATATCATATCCCCCAAAATTTCCAAACTAGGTGTGCAATAAGTCTTTTTTTAATGCCCTGGGTAATGATCGATTCAATCTTAGTTCACCCTTTTCAAGGTTATTACCACTAGGTACATCTATTCTTGGTACACATCCACTTATAGCATCTATACAGGGATATATTTTCTTAGAAACCACTTACTCAAAACATTACAAACAAAAATTGGAATGTTTTATTATTTTTATTCGTATCCATAAGGAATTCACTAGGGTTTCCTAATCCTAATACCTAAAAATAACTGGACTTTCCTCTGATTCCAACTATGACAACCCATATTTTAATACACCTTTATTAATGATTTATTGCATAAAGGTATAGATAATACAAACCTAGAAGATCATATGTCCTAGTGTATTTGGGAAACCCGGTACATAGAATAATAACTTGAAATGTGAGTATAACAAAATTATTTAAAATCTCTAAAACATGCACTTAAAATCCATTGATCTTATAATAATATAAGGGAAAACCTTGGGATGTAAATAAGGAAGGGGTGAAATATAAATCCCAATAAGTGAATAATAAAAGCATATAGAAACTTAAAGTGGTACATGTGAGTCCCAAGGAATATCAAGGTAATATAACAGGGTTGATAATCATAAACATTAATATCAAATCATAATATAAGATGATAACACAAAGGAAACAAGAGAATTTAGAAACAACATAAACATGACTTAATAAGAATATTTCAAGTATAAACCACAAGAAATCATAACAAAGTGTTATTATTATTACCTATCATGTACCATACATGACATCACACAAGATAAAAACATTACCCAATTCATTAGAGGACTATATAATTTTAGGCTCACCTGTTATTTATATCACGTACATGAATTTGTGTGCCACATAGATCATACAACATAAATACATATTTCATCACATTTAATACCAAAATTAAGGATTTTGGGTTGCATACATTGAATTAACCAATAAATTAATGATAGGTCCATATAAGTAAACATGTTTGAGTAGAAATGGGGATGGGTATTCATAATACAAAATTATGGCATGGAAAATCATGGGATAATTTCTACAGTATAACGGGTGTACATAAATGTTAATAGAAGGGATTAATGAGAGTAATATGTGTTCTCTCATTACATGGAAATCATAATAAAATTAAAATTAATGTGTAAAAATACAATAAAATATGAAAATTTGTAAATCAAAAGGCTTAGTATAAAGAGAGTAACTGAAATAAAAAGAGAGTGGAGATGATCCCTTACCTTAAGAGGGTTCTTATAAAATATTGGGAGGATATTATTAAGAGATTGGGGGGAACCTTGGTAGGGATATATAAAAGTAAAGGAAAATAAATTTCATGCTCCAATGGTTTTTAGGGAAGAGTAATGAGATTTTGGGTGGGGTTTTATAGATAAACATAGGGGAATTCTTTATTAATTTCTAAACTTATGTTTTAGATTCTATATGTTAAAGTATTCATAACTAAAAACCATATCATGGTTTTCCCCTTTCGTTTTTGAAAAATAAGAGTTTATTTCAATATCTTACATTTCTAGTAACCATAATCATTAAAATAATTCCCTTAGTGATGTCGAAGATAGTCATGTTCATCAAAAAAATTGATTTTAAAACCTTAAAGTATAATATAGGTTTTGGAGGATTCATTAAGGGTTTATAAAAATAATCAAATAACTAAAAAATATATTATTTAAAGAGGAAGCCTAATTTTGGTCTTGTATACTCTTTATAGTATTTATTACCTCACTTTTGGGATTTTATAATGCCATAATACATACTGTATATTTATACAGTATTTTATTTGTACCAAAAAATTCAACTATCTCATAAAATTATGAAAAAAATCACCATTGGATAATTTTGACATGTTGATTTCAAAAATAATATTTATTTTATCAAAATAATCCATTAAATATAGAAATTTTAAATTTTAAATAAAAATCCCCATTTATTTAAATAATGGATTTCTATAAAGATAACAGTTTCTGACCCTTAAAAATTACATTTGAATTCATAAAATTATATTATCATTTATATTTAAAATAAATATGATTTATTACAAATATTTTATTAAAATACTATCTATTTAAAAAATTCTTAAATTCATAAAAAATAGTGTCTTAATTGAAATTATAAATTTCCCCAAAATAATATTTTTGTTTCATCTTATCAAAATCTATTTTTTGTCAAAATATTTATTTAATCATTTATAATGTAATAAAAATGATAAATATAATCAATATTTTATTAAAAATATAAATATATAGATTCATTTTATTAGTTTCTAGATACATAACCCTTATTACACCAGAATATACCCTACGAGTAAGGTATTTGATGTTGATACTTTATTAGGGTGGTTCAGAGAACATGGTTTGGGTCATGATCTCGATATTCTTGAGCTTTTCTCATAAATTATTTTTTTCTTGATTTAGTTATTGGATATTTTCTTGGTCTTAATCAAGGTAAATTTCTAGTGATACATTCTCCCTTATAATCTCAAATAAATGGGATTTATTAAGAATGATCCTACTGGTTGAGTCCATTGTTTCTTCTATTTGTGTCAATTAGACTTTAACATAGCTCTTAATATATAATAATATTAATGGGCACTATAAAAAATCTATATTATTAGTGGTTATTCTATTTAATAGAGTTTTAAATCTAATAGGATATAAATTTTGTTGGTCCAAAATAACTAATGCAGTGAATGTGTTTTTGATAACATCGTTACTTAACAAATAATTTATTCATTTGAAAAGAGAATTCCATTTATCAAAAATTAGGTCATTACATTCTTCCCCACTTCATAAATTTCACCCTCAAAATTTTATTTTTTAAACTAAAATAAATGAGTGTAATTCTGTTACATCGCTTCTTCTAGTTCCAATTTCACTTCCTCAAACTTTTGGTTCTACTATAAAACTTTGAACAAGTAAGTTATCTTGTTCCATTGAACTTTGTCTATACGATCTAAGATAATCACTTGTTTCCAATCATATGAAAGATCATTCACCAATGGTATTGCCTCCATATTTAGTACATGTGAGGGATCTATATTCACTTCCCCAAGAGGGATACATGGAATGCATCAGGTAATTAATACTATTTTGGTGGAAGTGCTAGTTGATAGGCCATAGTTACAATGTGATCAATGATATTAAAGGGGTTGATATATCTTTGACCAATCTTTCTATTATTCCAAAACCTCATGAATTTCTTACATAGTGATATATAAATAAACACTTTATTTCTAACCACAAACTCCAGATCTCTTCAATGATTTTCTGTATAGATTTCTTATCACCTTTTTGGCTTCATATCTTGACACATCAAAGTTTTATTAGATGAATATATAATTATGAGTTATTCATAACATTTAAAATTTCCCTATTAAGTTTTGGTTTTGATTGGACACCTATCTTGGTTCTAAACCTTATAAATCCATATTTAGTAAAGTTGAACTCTGAAATATTTTATAACATTTTCTATATCACATCATCATCTTTTTAGTCCTCTTTTATCCTCTCAAGAATGTTTGGTTGATTATTTATCTAATAAAGGTGGGATGAAGATACTTTACTTAAATTTATTTCTAAAAAAATTATATTACCAATGTATCATTAAAAGAAGACAAAAAAATAATATATCAAGGGGGTATAAAGTAATGTAACCCTATAGAATCACCCCTAAAAATATCCATACAATCATAGGGGATATAATTCATGTTAGGAATGAAAATAATAGAGGTATCTAGAAAACCCATGATAGTGTGGATTAGATGTATCTGATTGTCAATAATAATTATACATCTGTAGATGAGGTAAATAATTAACTATAATGTGAAGGATTGTACTTAAAGATATTTTTAAATATTGGAGGAGTAAGTTTCAATCGAGGATATATCGATGTATTTGGAAAAGCACATTTTTAAACCACTTAACATAGCTTTATCTTCCATGGTGAGAGATTCCCCATAGCCATAGACAACACTAAACCCAAATATGACCAAACCAAATGGATTAAAAACAACCACCCCCCCCCCCTCAAGAGGCCTTGGTAGTATGATCTATCTATGTTGAGTTTGAGACCAATAATGGGAGGGTTATAGCACACCCATTGATTGAGATGGAGAGAATTTTGAACAGAAAAAAAAAAAGGAGACCCAGCCAGCCATGATCGAACTCAATGATAAGGAAAAATTCCATTTTTTATCAAGGAATACAGTTCATCCACCAGGATTATTTCTCTAACCACCCCCACCAAGCTTGAGCTATATAATCCTTCAATTCTTTCCTTGTTTTTTACACTCTAAATATACCAATAGCCTACCTCTAATAGGATTGATCTTTCCTTATTCTCATGATTGTTGGTTCCCAATCCTTAAAAGTACATGTACATGAATTTGTTGCTCATAAAGATATGAGAGGAAATACCTACATAGTTTCCAAGGGACTTCTATACAACCATATCCAACTCCCAATCAAAGAAAAGGTGGGAGGTTGATTCTATACTGTAATAACAAGAAAAATGAAACTTTGATTCTAGGTTAATACCATTGCAATGAATCCCTTCAATTTTTGGAATATCATGTTTTTACAAGAAAAAAATAATAAAAATTACACTTTGAAGGAATTTAATTGAACTAAAGATACCCCCAGACATCCTAAACCACTTTGTTCTCCTATGAAACATGCTAATAATTTTTGGAAAAAAATACCAGATGAGTAATTAGTGAAGATGTAGTTATCCAGATTATCCATCAACATGATTCTATTGAATAAGTCATGTTGGTGATATTTTTGGATGTAATGAATTAAAGTTGGATGAAAAATGGACTATCAAAATGATATATTTGGCATTAGGCACCCTGTGAATCCATGAGTTGTTCCCACCCAATTATGAGACCAAAAATTGATATCTCCTCACACGATAATCCAACATGAGTACTCGAGAAGCATGAGGGAATGATTCATGAGAATCTTCCATAAGTAGTAAACCCTTACTTATAGATAATATAGATCACTCTGATATTTGTTCATGATAAACCTATCACAAAGTGACTAACATTCCATGACTTCCCACATGAGCTTGTCTTAGAGGCTTTTCATGGTTACCAACACATACCTAAGGCCAAGCCCCCCCCCCCACCAAACAGTTTGGCCATTAAAGCCCATAAATCCTAGTGAAATATATTGTTCTCTTAAGTGTCCTATAAAAAAAGAAACCAAAATATTTTTAATCCTTATCAATACTATCTTTAGTACTTTAAGTACAGATGACACATGCATGAATATTGACATAAGAACACAATTCACCATGGTAATTCTACCACCAAAAGAGAGGAAATTATTTTTCTAATTATTTATCTGGTTAGAGAAATTATCAAGAACTCTGTCATAGTGATTAATACAAAATCTACCCAATGAAATCGGTGCTCCTATATATTCCAAGGGAAAGGCCTACCTATGAAATTCTAGACAAGTTTCAATCATTCTCAAGCACCTATCCACACAATGCCTTGAAATAAAGATGTTGATATTATCTTGGTTGATGATCCTTCCACTCCAATTACAATATTACTTGAGAGACTTATTGAATATGAAATTGGAATTTCTACTTTTATTTAGGAATAGTATCATGTTCTCCATAAAAAAGAGATGATATAACCTATTAAAATAATACCTCTAATGAAAGGAGAAGATGTTCCTATTATTCACATGACTATTAATAATTATAGATTGAGTATCCCAGAACTTGATGAATATAGTAGGAGAGAGAACGTATTCTTTCCAAATCTTTATAGTTGACATGAAAAAACCATAGATCTTTCCCATTAAGGAAATAGAGAACCATGGAGATGAGAAGCATTAGAAAATCAAATCCATCACCCATGTAGAGAAACCCATGAAACCCATCACATTGTTGATTAAACCCCTCTACAATATACCATAATACTTATCTATGTTGATATTAATATAGATTCTTGAACTTAGGGTTTTCTTGTTGATTCTTGATAGAAAGGTGAGTTTTGGGTAGTTCTTCTCATGGATTTTTAATTAGTGGGAAGCATGGGCTATCACTTTTTCATCTCTCAGGAGTACATAACCCAATCCCTTTTCATAAATATCACTTTAGATCAAAAATTATGTCCTAATAATTGTTAATGTAAGCACATGTGCAGTGTTTAGACTCTTATTTAACTATTTAAATCTTTCCTCACATTCATCATTCTAAGAAAATATCACTCCCCTCTATGTTATCTTTGTTAGTTGTGCTAAAAATCTTGATAAGTTTCTCAAAAATCGATGATAGTACATTTATAATCCAAGGAACTAAGTATATCCATCATAGTTGTTGGTATGACCCATACTTCAATTGCATCTATTTTTAAAGATTCCATAGATATCAAGTTTTGGTGATAACATTCCCCAAGAATGTTACCAGCTTCTTCTGGAACTCTAATTTACTTTACTTCACATATAAATTTTCATTTTTGAAATTTTATCAAGATAAAATTTAAATTTTCATCATGTTCATACTTGATTTTAGATTATATAAGAATATCATCTATAAATACTACGACAAATTTTTCACGGTAATCCCTAATGACTTTATTCGTCAAGTTCATGAAGATAGATAGAGCATTAGTGCATCCAAAATCAAATCACTGTTAACTTTTAATGCCTATACCTTATATGAAAATAAATCTTGCGGATATTCCCATTATTCACTTTTACTTGATAAAATACCAAATAAAGATACACCTTAGAGAAGTATTGGGTTCCATGTAGCTGATTGAACAACTCAACAATCTATGGCATAGGATACTTTCTATTTATCATGATCTTATTGAGCTCATGATAATCCATTAAAATTCACATTAACCCATCCTTATTTTAAAAAATAATTCATTCATGATGATAGATATTTTTCATGAACCACTATTCAATTAATTTCTTATTCTCTTAAGGGAGTAGTATAGTGCGCACCCTAGGTTTGATCTCCCAAGCAGGCCACTTCCACACATATATTTTTTCTTTGTCACTATTATAAACTAACTAATATAAAACTAACTTATATAGTAATATAGATTGGTGGTTTTGATTATGAAATTAAATTTAATATAATATATATATGAAAATGAAAATGAAAAACACAAAAAAAATAAAGAATACATAAATAAGTAAGTATAATAAAAACCATTGTAAACGGAGTTCATAGTGGTATTATAATCATTATTCAAAGTATCTATCAATGTTTTATTCAATATGGAGATCAAGACCTATCACTCCACACCCTATTGTTTGAATGGTATTACCATACACCAAGACCTCTACATGTAGGATTAATCACTTACACATCAATACTAAATCAAAACTCCACTATTTGAATAAATTAAATATTAATGATTAAGAAAATGAATGAATGAGGATGAGGAAAAAAATAGTATAAAATGTGGAAGGACCGCTCACCAAAATAATTTTAACCAATAATTAAATCTTAAAATAAAATATGAGAAATAATTAAAGCGCAACAAACTCAAATGCCACCACTTACCCTCTCGAACAGTAGTGAGGGTTAGCTCTCTATAGTCGTGGATATAAAAGAAGAACTATGGGAGAAACATGAAATTGAAAACAAAATAAAAATAGAAAGAATAAGAATAAGAGATAAATTAAAATAAATTTAAAATATGAAATAATATTATAGAAACTAAATGCCTCCATTCTCTAAAAAATGTCTATCCTTTATAAAGAGAGGTAAGACACATATTTATAGAGAAAAATTGAGATATTTTGGATCCAAAATATTCCCCCCTAAATTCTTCGTGCTTTATTACCAATAAATGGAAGAATCATGGAAATTGTTATTAATGAAAGTTTTAATCCTTTGTATATTGTGTTCACCATAGAAATATAATCTTTAATTCATATTATATGGAGGAGTTATGGATATTTTAATCTGGAAATTTAATCTGGATAGGAACACTCTTCATATTCCCAAACATCAAATTCCCATGCTATAATGGCCTTTAAACTGGCCAATTTTGGTGTGGAATCCTAAATTAAAGTTTTTAATAAATTTATTATAAAGATTCATATAGATAATTAGCTTCATTTTATAGTTCCACTTAGATATATAATCTTATCTTCAAATATTTCAAGATCTGTGCATAGTTTTTGAGCCTTGGATTATGGGCTAGTTTTGGGCCTATAAATGGTAGATTGAGCTTGGTGTACCGAACGATGAAAAAAATCCCAAAATGTATGGAATCTTAAAAAAATTAATTTTACAATTTCATTCAATGTGGAAAATGTTATGGAATAAATGCATTATAAATTAAAATAGTTAAATTCCCAATATTAGGTCGTTTTAAGCAATTAAGCTCAATAGACCACTAAAACCTAAAAATGTGGCAATTTACCATAAAATAACACCTTGGTGTAATTATAAATATTAAAGTAATATATAAAATGTATTAAAATATTATATTCATCACTTACCCTCACATAACCATTACACTCTTGGGAAATTGTCTAATACCAAGGTCAAAAAAAACTTACCAAAATATAAATGACATACAACTCAATTATAACATATAAGGAAATATAATTCCTCCTACATGGATAAAAATTATATAAATCCTCAATAATAATAAAAATTCAATCAATATCATGTAAATTCCCATGTAAAGTTTGTACCTGCATCCCCAGAAAAATATTTCTCTCTTCACTCAAGGATTTTTTATAGAGATTTATACATTCTCAAGAACATTTGTAATTTCCATAGGCTTTATATTCTCTCATTATCTTTGTTTACCATAGTTTAAAATGTATAAATCATGAAGAATTTTCCCTATGTTGTTCTGGGGTTGAGGGTTGGTAGTTTTTAAATGCAAAAACAACTGAGGCAGAATGAGGTGGGTGAGGCTCTAAAGTGAAGTCAATGCATGAAAGTAGTTTTTCTCAAGAATGGTGTGCTCCACAATTAGCTAAAAATTAATCACTTAAAATCACCTATTGATTTATTTGGAAGGTTCACGCTAGTAATTTCAATATAAATGATAAATTTCTTCCCTCTTTCCCAATTTGTAGAATTTTTTAGCATGAATTCAAATATGGATTTTCTCTTTAGAATCATATTTTTGCGTAAAAAGAGAGGAATATTTTAATTTTAAAAAATTGGTGAAATCAACTCCAAAATTGTAATGATATTTGGAGTACCCATCCATTTTTTAAAAATTAAATTGCATCCACTAAATCAGAAATAAATATTTAAACACTTGTTTTCATTTCAACTCAAAAAAAATATTTATAAAAGAAAAATATAGATTATCTTATCCCCCACACTTGAGTTCAACAATAATAATGCATTTAAATTCTAGATTATGTATTAAAGGGATAAATTTATTGTAATTTTGTTGCCTAACAAGGTATTTCATGGCTACTAGGGGATTAATAAAGGTAAGACGAAAAGGTAGGTCAAAATTAGAGTTCAATATAAAAAGGGATTTTAAAGTGGTGCCTCAATCATTCTTGACACGTTCTATGAACACTAAAAGATTTGAAAAGGATAAAAACATAAATTTTTGGATCACACAGCATGTCCCAAGACTCTCAAGAAAAATAAAAATGTAAATAAAATTTCAAATAGGTTTAGAAACCTCTCAGGTTGGGTAAGATTTTCAATTTGGTCAGCATTAGAACACATGGGTTTCAAAATTAATCAATGTTTATAAAATTAAAAGACAAAAAATAAAGAAAAAAACACTCATAAATAATTTAAAACTTTAAAAATTAAAAATCAAGAAATGTGATAAAAATACCAAGATGGTTTTAATTTTCTAAAGTATTCTATCCAGCTCAAGAAGCCAAAAAACACACCAAAAAATGAAATTAAAAGCATGAAAAATTCAGAAAAAGATAACATGAAAAACAAAATTTAAGCACACACAAAACACCTACAAAAATTTCATATCACAATAATTATTTAATTTACAACCCCTTTTAGTTTATATTATATAGACCATTGCACTCATAATTTTAATTGGGAAGAAAACTAAATAAATAAATAGACAGACCCAACATAATTTATTTTTGATGTGGTGGCCTTGAGTTAAGTATCTAGATGATAAAAGTTAAAACCTAAAACAAAGAAAGGAAAGAATATGAGAAAAATAAATACAAATAAATATAGATGTAAAATAAAATGGATAATGCTTGGTTTGACCCCCAAGTGGGTGATAGGTTTTTACTACCCCTAGTCAGGTAGTCATAGTGGATTTACCCCAATCTGAAGGTGGAAGGGGTTTATTTCTTAGAAACAACCATAACAACTTACTTCCAGTTCTCTTCATCTCAAACTGTCTATGGAGTACCCCATATATAGAGTACATCAGCTCCTCTATCTTTTACATGTCGTAAAACTTAGAAGATTGGGGGATGAGAAAGAATGGGTCCTCATCTTCTTTAACCATGACTTCTTTGGCCTCTTATTTATCATCCAAGGCCCTAATATTTTCTAATGCATTATAAATTTCACTACTAAGTAAGTTTATTAAAAATTTAAATTTAATAATATTAAATCATTATGAATCAACAAAAAAATCTCCCCCTTCAAGATAGTCACCTTGAAACATGGCCTCTTTAGGCAAGGCCACTGCGAGTTCTATTTCATCATGGTAGTATTCATATTATTCCAGAGAAAGAGAGGGGTATATAAGAACTGATTATTCTTTGAAAAAGAGGGTAGAATCACATCCCTTTTGGTATTCAATAAAATCTATACAATATTCTTCAAAATCAAGTTGCGCTCCCACAATTGTACCAGCTAACATGACATCTTCAGGAACCTCTTCAAGAAATGTCCAAGGATAGATGATTGGATCTTAAAGTTGAATATTCAATCCATCCTTGGGTTATTTGACATAAAATATAGGTTGAACAACATTTATATCTTCTGGTTTAATTTCCTTTTGTTTTTCTTGTTCTAACCATTGGAAATTGGGTTCTTGAATGAAGGTAAAAAGGATGTTCAATTGATTTCTCAGTTCCTCCATTCTTCTTAGGTTTTCTTCACCCTATTTATTCAAAAATTCACCCCATCTAAAAAAATAATCTCTAGGCCATGCACGTGAAAAATAACTAAAGAAATCCAACTCGAACTAAAATAAATAAATATATGCAATGAAGCTCCTTTTTTATTTTTTTTATTTAAATATTTTTTATGAAAAACGGAATGCGTAAGTGCTTGGTCTCCATAAAAATAGTTCCAAATTGATGGAAGAGATTTTCCATGAACCATTATTCAATTAATTTCTTATTCTATTAAGAGTGTAGTATAGTGCACACCCTAGGGTTGATCTCTAGAGGAGGCCTCTTCCACACACATATTTTTTATTTTCACTATTATACACTAAATAATATAAAACCAACTTATATAGTATTATAGATGAGGGTTTTGTATTATAAAGATACATTTTATATAATATATATGATATTGAAAATTAAAAAAAAATAAAATAAATAATACACAAAGAAGTTGGTAGAAGAAAGACTATTGTTCTCAAGGTTTATAGTGGTATTATAATTGTAATTAAAAATATATATCAATGTTTTATTCAATGTGGAGATCAAGAACTATCACTCAAAACCCTTTCATTTGAATGGAATTTTCCAATAATGATACCTCTACATGTATGAGTAATTTCATATCAATACCCAATCCAAACTCCACTGTTTGAAAAAATTAGATATCAAAGAGAAGGAAAATGAGTGAACGAGGAGGAAGAATATAATAATAGAGAAAGTGGGGGGACCACTCACCATAATCATTTTAACCACTAGTAAAATATTATAATAAAACATTATAAATAATAAATTCACAATAAATTAAAATATCAACACTTCCCCCCTCAAACAATAGTGAGGGTTAGCTCTCCACAATTGTAGACATGAAAGAAGAACAGTGAGAGAAACATAAAATTGAAAAAAAAAATAAAAATGGAAAGAAGAAGAACAATAGCTACACTAATATAAATTTCAATTATGATATACTATTATAGAAACCAAACTCCACCTTTCCCCCTAAAAATTTATATTGTTTGAAAAGGCAGTTGAGACACATATTTATAATAAAAAACAAAGATATTTTTGGCTCAAAAATATTTCTTCTGAAGGTTTCTATGTGTTATCCCCATTAAATGGAATAATAATTAAAACATTAATTCATTAAATTTGTTATAATTTTTTCTCCTGGATACATCCTATAAATTTCATCTTGATTTTCCATTGAATATAGTATTTTTGGCTATTTTAGTTCAAACATTTATCTGGCTAGGAAGACTCTTCATATTCCAAAACCTCAACTTCCCATGCGATAATGACCTTTAAAACAAAAGATTCTAGTGTAGACTCTTTAATGGAAGTTGTTCATAAATCAATTAACCACATCCATGTATGTTTTTATATTCATTTTTTAGGCCCACTTATATAAATAATCTGATCTTAAAATGTGTTCATATTAATGCATAGTTTTTATGGCCCGGATTGTGAGCTAGATTTGGGCCCCCAAATAGTGGATTGATCTTGGGTTCTAGAAGGATTAAATGAATACCAAGATTTATAGAAGCATAAAAAAATAATTTCACAATTTCATTTGGTGAAAAATTTATGGCCAAAAAACTGAATGAAATAAAATAGTTAAATTCCCAATATTAGGCCATTTTTTGGATTTAAGCTTAATAGACCACTAAAACAAAAAAATGTGAGAATTTACCATAAAATAACACTATTGTGTGATAATAAACATTAAATTATAGTATAAAATTTATGAAAATATTGGATTCATAAATTCACCCCACAGTGAAGAACATGGGCGTATAAACCCTTAATATAGATTCTCTGATAATTTATTCATTAAATATTGAAGTTCAATAGTGGATATTCTATATAGAATATATGATATTGGAAAATATTTGGGTATAATTTCGATTGAGAACTCAACCTCCCATATAGGAGGAATACTTGAAAATTATTCAAGAAACACATCAGTGAATTCCTTTACAATATGCATGTCATCAAGGATGACCTTTCCTTAGTCTCAATCATTTGAGCTGGATACACTTTCTCACAAGGCAATAATATCCATGCATGAGATAATGATACAAAATAAAATTTATCCTCCCCCATAATCTTGTATATAATCAGAGGTTGATTCATGATACAAAGGGTGAATGCCTTCTCTTGGTAATTTATGATGGATATGTACAAGGAAAGTCTATCTATGTCTAGAATAGATTTTAATCCCACTAAAGTGAGTATCATAAGGTTCAATGGGAAGATAATCCCAAAAATATAGATAGGTGAGATGTTATATACTTAGGATGTAATAATTTACCCATTTTTTATCTTCACCAATAACTTGAATTCTATGTTTTGAGGTGGTATTTAAGTAGTTCAAATAAACATGCATGATATAAAAGAAAGTGTAGAACAAGAATCAAATGGAATTTTCTCTTTCATGGACTAAATAACTCGCATACCTATCACCACTTTGTTATTGGGGTTCACTTTATAAATTACAATGGAATAATATGACCCTTTCTCTCTAAGACTTGGAGGTTGTATCCTTCCATTTTAATTGACAACCCTTGTCTTAGTGAATTGATTCACATATTATCCTTATTAATTGTAGTTGAAACATTGAAAATTAGGTGGAGGATTGAATAGAACATTATTTTCCTCCATCACAGTGGTGGGTTTCTTTCATTGGAAAGTGATAGCTATGTTCCCTCTATTCTTGCACCTAAAGCATTTCCTTTTCCACTTCAGAAAATTTTTAGGATGCTTCATCCCACACTTTTAACAAGTGGGACATTGTGATTTATTTACCCCATTATATTTATTCGTCCTACAACTAGAATTAATCTTCATTGTATACTTCTTGTCTTTAGACTCATGAGACAAATGAGATTCATTGATCTTCATTTCCACTTTTAAGGAACATAAAACAATTTCCTCATAGCTATCAAAGCCTCCAATCTCTAAATATTTTCATATAATTAGATTTATCCCTCCAAAGAAGTGGTAGACTTTACTTTTAGGGGAAATGACAAGGACAAATGATTATTGTGTAGGTTTTTTGGAAATTCACAACATAAAACCTCATGGATTTGTCTTCATTTTTCTTGAGGACAATGAAATACCTCTCTATTTTAAGTTGGATAGTGAAAGGGAAATATTTATAAAAAAATATTTTCTTGAATTCTTTCCACTCCATCACTTTTATCTTCTCCTGAGTTTTTTTATTTTTGATCAATGTCCACCATTGATCAGCTTCTCCCACTATATGATAAAAAAAACCTGACCTTATCTTTTTAAAATCATTAAGGGATATAGAATATCTTTTCAATGGAGTTGATTCATTGTTCTGTGATTAATGGGTAAGAAGATCCATTGAAATTTAGAGGCCTTTATCACATAAACCTCTCAATTGTGACTTAATATTTTTAAAGGGGGATATGGGTTTTCCCCTCATTTAAGTTTCTATCTAGAATATGAGTTGATTGAGAAATTATTGTCCTAAAGTTCCCAACTCCTTCCCCCACCAGGTTGGTAATCTCATTTGGGTGGTCACCACATTACGCTTCACATTGGTTATTGACTTGGTTTCTCTTATTTCTTGTCCTTAACAAAAATAAAGGGAAAATTAGGGGTGAGAAATTTTAAAATATTAAACACATAAATGAGAAACCATGAATATTAAATGGATAACACAAAAATGATATATATTTTTTAACATATGGATTTTTATGTTTCAATTTACTTATTCACAATCTATTTCCTAATATAAAATCTTATGGGAATTTTTGTTCCCTTAATAATATTTTGTAAAGTGCATTTGAATTTAAAAAACAAAATACTCTAGGAGTGTCAAAAAAGTATGAAGCAATATATTTTATACATGAACCAGGTGATGATAGAGTCAAGCACAATTCACCCTTTTTATGGTTTTACCCCTAAGTAAAATTGTTTCAGATCCATATCCTCTTGTTATATCCAGACATGAATGTATTTTATTAAAAACTAGTTAATTTATACATTATCAAAATTTAGTAATGTTTTATTAAGTTTAGTCTTATCCCTAAGGATTTCACTAAGGTTTTATAATATTAATATTCAAAAATAACTTGACTTTCCTCTGATACCAACTATAACAACCAATATTTTAATAAACCTTAATTCATGATTAATTTCATAAAGGTACACATAAAAAACCCAGAAGATCATGAGGCCTATAGTATTTGGGAAATTAGATACATATAATGATAAATTGAAACATGGGTACAACAACATTATTTATAAAATCAAAAATATTCACTTAAAATCCATTGATCATCTAATACTGTACGGGATAACCTAGGGACATACAAAAGAAAGTGATGAACTATAAAGGCTTGTAATGGAATAATAAAAGCATATAATAGGTAAATTATTAAATTTGATTCAAGAGTCATATAAAGGTAAAATAATATGGGTGATAATTGTAATATTTAACATCAAATCATGATATAATATAATGACATAAAGGCAACATGGTAATATGAGAACAACATTACACATGACATCGCAAGAATAATTAGATGCTAACAGACAAGTCATAAGAACGTATCATGATTATAATAACCTAAAATGAACCATACATAGAATATCATGACATAAAAACATTACCCAATGCATTGGATGGATATATAATTCCAGGCCCACCTATCACATTCATATAATGTACATGAATTTTTGTTCCACATAGAGTATAAAACATAAGAACATATTTCATCACTTTTAATCACATGATTAATGATTATGGGTTATTTAAATTTAATTCCCCAATAATTTAATAATAGATCCATCTAGTTCAATACCCTTGAATTAAAATTGGGATGGGTATTTTCAATAAAAAAGTTTCGCATGAAAAATCATGGGATAATTTTGGCAACATAATGGGTGTACATAAAGTTTCATGTAAGGTGTTAATGAGAGTGAAATGTGTTCTCTAATTACATGAGAATCATAAGGATATTAAAATTTATTTTTAAAAACACATTACAACATCAACAATTATAAATAAAAAGGATTAGTATAAAGAGAGTACTTGAAATAAAAAGGAAAATGAGATGAACCCTTACCTTGAGAGGGTGCTTATAAAAGCATCAGAGGAGCTTCTTAAGAGATCGAGGGAGCCTTGGGAAAACTATAGAGAGGGAAATTAATAGAAACTTCATTATCCAAGTGTTTTTAGTGAATAGGAATGAGATATTGGTTGTGTTCTTATAGAAAAATTGAGGTGAATTATTTATTAATTTCTGAAACATTGGTTTGGGACTCTATATGATAAAATAATCAAAACCAAAAACCGTACAATGGTTTTTTCTCAATAGTTTCTTCCAAATAAGATATGTTTTCATTATTTTATAAATATAAGAACCAAAATCATTAAAAAAATACTCTTGGTTATGTGTAAGTGTGTCATGTTTCTAAATAATTGATTTTAAAACTATAAAATGTTATTTAGGTTTTATAGGGTTCATTAACCGTTTATAAAACGAATCAAATAACTTCAAAAACAAATTATTTTAAATGGAAAAAAATTGGTCTTGGATACTCTTTATAGTATGTTTTACATAACTTTTGGTCTTTTATGATGTCATAATACATACAATATATTTATGTCGTATTTAATTTTAAACCAAGAATTTAACCATCTCAGAAAATTATGAAAAATTCATCGTCGGATAATTTTGACATGAAGATTTCAAAAAAAATATTTATTTTAAAAAATAATCTTATAAATATTAAAATTTACACTTTTAAATAAAAAATATTCATTTATTGAAAAATTTGGGTTTTTATGATGATAACAGTTTCTAAACCTTATAAAATTACATTTCAATTCATAAAATTATATTATAATTTATATTTAAAATAAATATTATTTAAATAGAATATTTTTATTAAAATAATATATATTTTTGAAATTATATAATTCCTTAAAAAGAGTGTGTTGATTGAAACTATATATTTCCCAAAAATACAATTTTTTTTAATCATTTCAAAATATAATTTTTAATAAAAACTTTATTTAATCATTTATAAAGTAATAAAAAAATTTAAATATTATCATAATTTTATTAAAAAAAATTATTAAAATTGATACTGTGGGTCTTGATATATAACCCCTTATTACACCAACATATTCTCTAAGGGTAAGGTGTGTGATGGTGACACATTGTTGGGGTGGTTTAGTGAACATGGTTTGGGTCATGATCTTGACAAGCATAAACTTCTCCTATAAATTTTTTTATCATTATTTAGTTATTGAGTCTCAACTTGGGATTGGTAAGAGAAAAATCCCAGTGATATCATCTCCCTCAAAATCTCTAATAAATTGGATACATAGGGTACGATCCTACTGGTAGAGGCCATCACTTCTTATGTCTATATCAATTGGACCTTATTATAAACCTTGATATATAAAAATAGTAATGGTAACTGTAAAATGACTCTACTATCAATGGTTATAATATTTAATGGTCTTTTAAATATGATAGGATATAACATATAATGGTCCAAAATAACTAAAGTAGTGCATGTTTTTTCTATAACATCACTACTTAATAAAGAATTTATTCATTTGAAAATGGAATTTGATTTAAAAAACATAGGGTCATTATATTAATATTCAAAAATATATACACCCTCCTATAATACCAAATTAGGCGATCCAATCATAAATACATAAATAATACATCATTATAGATGAATATTCAATACATATCACAATTATAGATGTATGAGGACCATAATGGTTTAGTGTATATAAATACTAGTTACATAAGAAACCTATTTTGTAATTGATCTTTAGAATCACCCACAATTATCTTTGTATTAGTACCCTTCCAGACATATCATACTTAGAACCTTCCAACAAAACCCTGGGAAGGAAAACATAACAAAAGGCTCTTCTTAGATACTCAGTAAGGGTAAACATAAGATATATCAATCATAAGATCATAAGTTGATAATAATGTTATGATAAAATAATCAAGTACATGTTATCAATGTAAAACATTCATAAAAAAATATCTTATTTCATAAACTCTAAAATCAACCAAAATCATTATTAATAAGTTTGTCAAAGTAGTAATCATCATTCAAGAGTAATAACATAGGTATGTGTAATTATAAGAATAGAATATCATAATATTGTTTTCATAGTTATTCACAATCATTTAAAAACATTATATTGTGATCACATATAGAAGAAATCATACCCACACATCAAAATGTGAACATATATATTCACAATCATGTCCATGAATATTCTTGTGAGCATAGTTAGAAGCAGTCATACTCACACATCAAAATTTGAACATAACTATCCATAATAATTTCAATTCACATCATAATCATATCATGAGATATTAATATCACATTACTTAATACATTACAAGGATATAAAAGACCTAATCATAACATGATCATAATCAATTATATGTATGCCACAAGGTCCTGAAAACATTTATCATTTCATCAAAGCTTTACCCATGGAAAAGAAAATTGGTTTTATTAAGATTTAATCATCATAATAAATAACCATATAGACAAAGAATAATAATTTTATCATTAGATCATGTTCCCATTTAATAATAAGTAACATCAAATTATATTTTCATATATGAAAACACTTCAAAAGATAACTGGGATATTTCTTTAGGAAAATACAATTTTTATTTTAAAAGAACATATTTTAAATCTAAATATTTCTATAATTTTAGGAAAATATTTTTTTTGAAAATAACCATAAAAAATGTAGAGTAATATTCAAATAAAATATTATTCATGATGGAGGTAAAAGTCATTCATGTGGTATATGTCCAAATAAACATTTCATTCACACCTTTGGTAAAAAGTACCTCATACAGAAAATCAAAACAAGATTCTTTCTAAAAAATTATAGAAAATAAAATATCACTAAAATTCACTTTAACAAATTATTAGGCACTATTAAAAATCTTTCAAAGAAAATATGGATGTAAAATAAAAATATTCCTTACTAAAGAAGAAATAAGGTCAATTTTTCATAAAAAATTCAATAATTTTATGTACCAAAATAAGGAAAATTGTAAAATTACTTTAAAATTATAGTAATAACCATATTAAAATAGTATATATAGGTTTTAATGGATTTTAACAACAAAATTTCACTCAATATAAATTTATCATAGACAATCTTGAAAAGAAATAAGATTGTAACATAAACCATTACAACATGTAATGTATTTCTACACATGTATTAAAATACCCTATATAATAAATATATATTTGTTATAAATATATTCCAAAAAATTATTCAAATATAAATTAATCTATATCATTCCTTTATAATTTTCAATTATCATTTTATTAACATTTTCTTCATTAAAATGAACATTTGGGTAAAAACTGGTATGTTTTCCAGGTATGTTTTGATTTGATGGTTCTAATTTGTGTACCTTGGTCATTATTTAATCATATTCATAATATTAATTATTAAATAAATATAATATTTATTCATAATATACACTTTTATAATTTTTAATATAATTCGGTAATGGAAAATGAATTATATCACTTGGTGGAGATGGTAGTCTATACGTATGCATGAGAGATGTTTCCACTTTTCAATGGATAAAAAAAATTAGATAATAATTAACTTTTAAAATAATTACTATATTATAAATATCATATATATTCATTAAACATATCCTTATTACCATCCATTTAACATATAAATGAAAAATGAATCACATCGCTTTGCGGAGGTGTTAGGCCACATGTACGTATGAACGACATTATTGTTTTACAAAGGATGGAAATGTAAGAAAGTAAAAAATTTATTATAATTAAAGAATAATAATTATGTTATAAATATCATATATAAACATTAAATATATCATAATAATCAACCATTAATTATGGTGATGAAAACAATTACATCACTTCACGAGGTGGTAGCCTACATGTATGCATTAACGATGATTTCATTTCCCATTTGATGGAGAAACAGACTAATAAATGTTGTGAAATTGATATAATAAAATATTATTATATTTATGATACTTTATTAATCATGAAATTATGTATAAAATATGTTTAAATAAGGTGTAAAAAATAAATAAAATTTAAAGGGCATGGTTAAAAGTTATATCACTTCATTGAGAAACCTCCTTTATATTACACCTTAAGACTGGAAAGGGTATTATGTTTATCAAAACAGGACCTATATGATGTGGGTTGGGATTTTAATAAAGTATTTTGGTAGGTATTTTCCTATATAATAAGCTCTTGAAGTGTGATTAAGAGAAGATATGTGGTGTCTTTTTATTTGGGAGGGAGAGGACATGCTTGTAATTTTTCAAAAGATTAAAATATATTAATGTCATACTCTAGAAAATGGCTACCAAATGGATCATATTTAAATATTAGATGATATAAGGTTTAAATATAACCATAAATAGGATTTATTAATGTGTTTAGTTCATTTTAACCCTTATCTTGTTAGTTTAACTCCTCATTAACCCCTTTTAACATTTACCATAATAATGGATTTTTACCTCAATTACTATTCATAATGACCAGAAATTAAGTTGAAATTACTATATAATATTAATTATATTTATTTCATATTTGGGATCCATTTTATCAAAATTAATTTCTATAATTTTCATAAAAATATTTTAAAATAAGTGTGAAAAATGCAACAGAACCATTTTTTGTATAAATTCATTTTTAGTCATAAAACTGAGTTTACCTTAATTATTTGTCTTGTAAAAAATATTTGGTGATTTTAAAGAAATTATTGAATATATAATGTATAAATTTATATAAAATAAATTATCATTGGTAATTAATTTAATTTATTATGATTAAAACACATTGCGCATGTAAAAACTGTTTTTTAGAAAAACAACTCTTTTAACTTTAAAATGATTTATTTTTCATTTCTAACCAATTAATAAGAAAATAATTACTTTTATAAATGCATAAAAAATATTTTTTCATAATTTAGTTGGTATTATTCATTCCTATCAATACAAAATATTAGTGATAACCATCAAATTATATATTAATAATTCAATAGTATATCACGGTTCATTTAAACTTCTTGTTGTGTGTAAAATAAGATATCAATGAAATTAAATCTACATAAAGAGAAATATATCATAAAATCTCATGGTGTGATATATACTCATTGGGATCAGAATAAATACCTCTCAATAAAATTTGGAATATCATAGTAAATCAATTGTGAATAAATAATATAACCAATAAGTACATGTCAGTTCAACTACCTACCAGCCTCACTACAACCCACTCATCAAATATCCTAGATGAGCATAGTAAATTAATAATCAAATAATATAATTATAAAATACCTCATGAACACTTCCCCCTTATTTTATTACTATCACTCCCCAATATCAAACATCTTATTATCCTAATCCCTTCTATAGTTTTGTTTCAGGATGTTAGGTCTCATCCACACATCTAACAATAAATACAGTAAGGTATCATGAACATGAAGGAAATAAACCACGTTCCCTCTTACTACCATTAATAACCCCCACTATATAATTTAAAATCATCAATACACCATAGGGTTTTTCAGTACACCGTGTACATCCATATCCATTCCCCAAAGGGTCTTCTAGTACATCATACACCTATAGTCACACCTATACCCCATAAGGTCTTCCATTACATCAAGTACCTCTCGGATCATCATGGTATGTGATCCACCTATAAGGGAGAGAACAAAAGAGGGAGTATATAGTTATCCATTACCTCACCCACTTGGATTTTAGGGGAAAACACCTGATATCCAAATCATTTTTTGCACCAATAATGTTATATGACTCGAGTGGGGTGCCTATAAAAATTTAAATAAAATAAAATAATTTATTGTCACATTGAAGACAAGTATATAATAGTCACACCTAAATAGAATTTCCATGTCCCATAAACATCACCAAACTATAATTTCATCGGGCCACCTACACTACCAACTAGAACACCATCACTAAACACACATCTCTTTCAAAAAACCACATCAATCATGTACAATTATTTGGTTAATTGTGACATTATTCCATTTTTAAATTTATCATTTACCAAATTAATTATGGTCATTAACCTATAAAATTTTATATTAATGAGAATCCACTTTTAGCTAATACCCACACTAATTCAAATAATTACCCATTAATACTCATCATTAAAAAACATATTTTGATCCATAGGTAAACTACCAAATGATCCCACATAAACCAACCAAGAAATCACCAAAAATAACAAAATATTTTCTTATTTAAAACCATGGAATGGAAATTGAATCCATGTTGCACAATCCACAAGATTAGTTGCATCCCTCTATTTCACCCATAACATATGAAAAAACACCTTCTAAATAACCCACATATTGAACTCTATAACACTATTCCACCCATGGCATATACTACATTACTTGTTACCCCACACCACACTAATAAATACATTTCATTCCAACCACAACATACCCCCAACCAAAAAAATCCATTTAGGGTATGTGTGATCACTGATAGGGGTGGGGTGAATCAGTGATCTTTTACTTTAATTTTTCATTATTAAGAAAAAACCTTCATCTCTGATTAATGAGAAATGAACCTTCAAGAAAATAGAACATGATCACATCCATAGAAACATAGGTATTTAAAATGTTCACTACTCAATTAGAGTATCTAGTCCATGGCATGGTTTAGAAGTAATCTAAGACCAAAAAAACCACTAGAAAATAATCCTTTTGGTGGTTACATAAATAAGGGAATATCCTTTCACATTAATAAACTATATTCAATTCATAGTATTGTTGAGTCAAAATGTGTTTCAACTTTCCCATCAACCATTTTTTTTGGAAATCACAAACTACACATATCATAATCATATATATATTTTATCATGTGATTTGTTTAACAATCATTATCACTCACATTGTTTTTATTATATGTTTCATTCTTATCATAATCATGTATGTTGTTCACTCAAATTGTTATATATGTTGTTTCACAATCGTAATCACTCAAATTGTCTTTATTTTATGTTTCATTCTTATCATAATCAGGTATGTTGTTCACTCACATTCTTTTATAGGTTATTTCACAGTCTTAACTAGATTATGTATTACATTGTAATCAAGAATTGTAAATAGATTATATCTTACATTGTAATCAAGAATCGTAACTAGACTATGTCTTACATTGTAATCAGGAATCGTAACTAGACTATGTATTGCATCGTAATCAAGATTCGTAACTAGATTATATAAAGCATTGATTTCATATTCATTGTACCCAATTTCATTGTAATCACATGTATCGTAACTATATGCATCATAACCAGGTTAAGTACCGCATATACTTATGCATCATAACAAGGTTAAGTATTGTATCATAATCATGAATAGTAACTAGGTTATGTATCATACTCTTATTATACATTGTATTCAAGCATCATGACCAGATTAAATATCGTTCATCGTAACCATGTTCTGAATCGTAACCAGGTTATAAATTTTAATTGATATGCATTTTTATCATGATAATCCCAGTAACCAAGTTATGTATTGTACTTTTGAAATGAATTACACTCTTATCATAACCTAAATACTGATTACGTGTTACTCATACTCATTGGATCATACATTTGTGCATACTACTTTCAAACTAAAACGATTTCGTTGATTTGGTTATTCTCCAATCATAACAATTTCATGTATTCTATTTGTTTTAACCGTTTTAATGTCAGGTGTCCAATTCCCTGTGATTTTTTCAGATAAATATGATCATTGGAGTAAATATGATGGTTGGAACCTAAATCCTACAAATAGGATGTCCTTCGAACCAGAATACACAACTTTTTCTTCTATCAAGTTCTAGAGAGAGATGATGTGACTTCTCTCTTGCATCGTGTGAAAGTCTTAAAGATACAAGGAGTGAACAACTTGTTCCATGATCTTGTATTTCTAAGTTCTTTATTTCTACTTTGTATGATCGATCTTTGTGATAATGATCGAGGGATTCCAGGGATTGGAAGACATGATGTCGATCGTCGTATCGAGGGATTTTAATATCTTGAAAGACAGAGGTGCCAATTAACTTTTTAATCGAGGGATTCTGGGGATAGGAAGATAGTCTTTCTGATCATCATATCGAGGACTTACCTAGGTGGTGGTAAGACAAACCTTTTATCTAGGTGAAAGGATACCCTATTCTTTAGGATAAAAGAATTATAATAATTTTTCATTTCTGTTGCTATCTGTATTAGAAAGTGAATTGTATTGTTTCCTCTTTCTTTTCATATTCATTTAAATTGTAATTGTTTCAATTACAATTCATTCATACTTATTGTATTAAGATATTCTATACACTATATGGTAGAATCATTTACATTTTTATTACTCTAATCATTATATTTAATTCAAATACAATTGTTTTATATTACTTATAGTATTACATCATCACATAACCATAAGATCCAAGACCTATATGGTTAATTTTATTAATTGGGAATTGTATCATTTTAAGACCTCTTAAACTAAGTTCTTTATTATGTGTTTAAATGCAAATTTTTTAAACATAAAATTCACACCCCCTTGTATTGTTCCATCTAATATATATATAAATATATATTACGATCCAAAAATAGGTATCAGAGCAGGTTTCCACTATTTTTTATTACTTTCTTTATTTCTTTTGGAAATATAATTGTATTTGTTTTACAAATATTTTTTTATAACTACTTACTACACTAACATGTAGAGTGGAAAAGTATTGTTTTATAAGATGGAAATAATGAATATTGGATCAATTGAAAATCTAAATCCAACAAGACCACTTATTTTTTATGGAAATTATTATGAGTACTTGAGAGATCGAATGAATAATTTTGTTATTAATACTGGAGTAAAAAACTTTATCATACTTACTGGAGGTTACAAAATCCTAGATAAGGAAGTCTGTACCTTAACCAACCAAGAGAAACAAGAATATAAACTTAATTACAAGGTATGAAATACTTTGTTATGTTCCATGACCAGGAATATATATATTCAGATATCAATATGTGAAGCAGCCAATTGTATCTGGAAGAAATTTAAAGTCACACATTTCAGTACATCCAAAGTTATAGAAACAAGAAGAGAAATGCTTTGATATGAATATCATGGGTTTGTTTTTCCTTATGGAGAACCAGTATGCAATGAACAATAAATATTTAGGACAATAGTTAATAGTATATGATCTATGGGTGAAAAGGGTCTTGATGATGAAGCACTTGTGGACAAGATAATTGATATAATTCCCAATGAATGAGAATTGAAAAGTACAACTATATATGCAAACATGAAAGTTACTCAAATCAATCTTGATGAGTTGTTTGGTACTCTCTTATAGCACAGGACAAGAATGAAAATAGATGTTTATTTCAATAAGAATAATAATGGTAATGGAAGTGTAGATTTTACTACTACATCCAAAGCTAAAACACTTGAAAGGATAACTAGATCCAAAGCTAAGAAAGTTGTTTTCATATCAGAATCAAGTGATAGTGATCACTCAGAGAATGAGTTATCCAATCTTGATCGAAGGATGAACAAGATTATTGGAAATAAATACTTTTAATAGAGATTCAAAAATAAATATAGGAAGGTCAAAAAAGACTCAGAATTAACATGTTATGAATGTAAAAGATGTCATATTAGACCAGATTGTCCTCTACTAAAAAGAAAATATAGGAAGGATAAACATTCTGAAAGAAATAATAAAATTTATTACAATTTAAAGAAAAATAATGTCTTTAAGGAAACTGATGCTTGGAGTGCAAGTGGCAGTGATTCATCAGACAAATCCTCAGAATACGAATCTTCTAGTCAAAAGAATATAGGACTCATATCCAGGATACCTATTCAAAATCATTGTTTCATGGCTAAGGTACAAAATGATAAATCTATTTAAAATGTATATTTAAATGCAAATTTCCCTAATGAGAAACATTCTTACTCTTCGGATGAAGAATCTTCCTCAACAGAGGAAAATTTACCTTCTTTTGAAGAAGTATCCATATTTTTCAAATTACTTAAAAATGAAAATTCTAAACTCAAGAAAAAGCTTGATAAAGAAAAATTATAGAACATCTATTCTTAAAAAATAAGTATCATATCTTTCAAAAGATCTTGATAAAAAACTCTTGATTTTGAAAATATTTAAAAACCCTTAAGGAAGTAAGTTTTGAGATGTATAAACTTTCTAAGGAATTTTAACAACTTGTTTTAAAGAAAAATGTTTTTGAAACTAAAAAAAATTCCAAAAAAAATTTTGTGGGAATGATAATTTTTTCATTAGAATAAAATCAGAAATTTTTTCTCTTAATAAACTTCTATTAAACTTTACTATTGGAAGAAAAGAATTTGATAAAATGTATTCTCTAATTCATCATCTAAGTAATAGTTCTAGAATTGGTTACACTCACTCAAAACCGATTTTTAGTCATAACTTTTTTGTTCCTCAAAATGGTCTATTCTGCACTAAATATCAATGTAGTGGACATTGGGAAAGAAATTGTTCTCTTAATAGAACTCAATTTTTAGGATTTTATAAATCTCAATTTTCAAAGCAATTTTGGATTCCTAAAAAAAATTTGTCTAATATTTCTAGATCCAAAAAATTTTAGTTTCTAAAAAATTAATTGTTTATTTTTTAAGAAAATAAGAAGTGTACTAATAAAAATATCATTTGGTACATGGATAGTGGTTGTTCTTGAAACATGACTTGAAACAAATATTTCTTTGAAAATATTGTTGAAACGATAGGTGGAAGAGTGACCTTCAAAGATAATGCTTATGGAAAGATCATTGGTATAAGTAATATTGTTCTCTAAGGAAATGTTTTAATTTCAAATGTTTTGTTTGTAAAAGGTCTTAATCACAACCTTATAAGCGTAAGTCAATTATTTGATGAATGTTACCTAGTGAATTTTAGTAATGATAAATGTTTAGTTCACAATTCCAAGGATGAATTCATTATTTCTTCTCATAGGTGAGAGAATGTATACAAAATCAACTTAGAAGACCTTATGATCCAATACTTACCTTGATTAAGTGAAATGGAATACCAATATTGGTTATGGAATAGAAGGTTAAGACACTGTAATCTGAGGAACCTTTTTAAACTCTCAAATAAAAGACTTGTTAAGGATCTACCGAATCTAAGGTATGATTCTTCAAAAGTTTATGACCCTTGTAAATATGGAAAAGCAACATAAAACTATATTTAAAATAATCAATAATGTTTCAACTTCTAATGAATTATAGTTAGTGCACATGGATCTCTTTGGTCCTACACAAAATAGAAGCATTAGAGGTCAGTACTATGTATTTGTTTTAGTTTATGACTACACTAGATTTACATGGGTCTATTTTCTAATAAAGAAATAAGAAGCTTTTTCTATTTTAAAACTTTTAGATCCCAAGTTAATATTGAGAAAAACCTACCACTGATAACTATTCATAGTGATCATGGTGGATAATTTCAAAATTTGTATTTTTAAACTTTTTAGAGTTATAAAGTTTTTACTCACAAATTTTCAACTCCAAGAACCCCTCAATAAAATGGTTTTATTGGGAGAATAAATCACATTCTTCATGAAATGACAAGAACCATATTGAGTGAATACTCAATTGCTAAGAATTTCTAGGATGAAGCTGTTAGTAATACATGTTATACTATAAATCATGTTTTAACTATAACTTTTCTTAATAAAACACATTACAAATTTTGGACTGGCCAAAAACCTAAAGATTTTACTTTAGAGTGTCTGGATACAAAGTATTCATATTGAATAAAAAAGATAATTTACATAAATTCGCACCCAAATATGATGAATTAATATTTCTAGGTTATTCCACAACTTCTAAGACTTAGAGAGTTTTTAATAAAAACTCTTGTACTTTTGATGAAAAAGTGAATTTTAATTTTGATGAAACTGTCCAATTTGTTTTTAAACAATCCTTACCTACATAAACTAATGTGTTCTCACAAACTGATTATCATCTTTTTATTGAAAAATATTATGATAAGGGAAATACTCAAGAAAATGTTTCTGAAACATTTACCCCATAAGACTTTATATCTTATATTAATGGATAGGCTTTACAAAACCCAAATAAATTGTTTCTTAAGAATCATCCTAGTGATAATATCATTGGTGATGTAAATCGACCTGTAAAGACTAGAAATTCCTTGATAAATGAAATATAACATCTTTCTTTTCTATCTCAATTCGAACCTAAAACTTCTAATGAGGACTTAGGTGATGAATATTGGATTAAATCAATGCAAGATGAACTAAATGAATTTGAAATTAATAAAGTATTAACTTTGGTTGAAAGACCTAAATAAACCATTGTAATTGGTATAAAATGGGTTTTTAGAAACAAATTTGTTGAAAAAGGAGTTATTGTAATAAATAAAGAAAGACTTGTTGTTAAGGGATATATTAAATAAGAAAGAATATACTATGAAGAAACCTATGCTCCGGTAGCTAGACTTGAAACTATTTGAATCCTATTTACCTTTGTAGCATAATTCAGTTTCAAACTTTTTCAGATGGATGTAAAATGTTCTTTTATTAATGTTTTTGTACAAGAATATGTTTTTGTTAAACAGCCTCCTAGTTTTATAGATTCAAACCATCTTGATAATTTTTTTAAACTTAAAAAATCTTTGTACGGACTTAAACAAGCCCCTATAGCATGGTTTGATAGACTCACAATATTTATTTTATAAAAAAATTATTCAAAATGTACTGTTAACCCAACTCTTTTTATAAACATATAAAACAAAAATATTTTGATTGTCCAAATCTATATTTATGGCATTATATTCGGTTCAATTAATCAATCCTTAATAGAATCTTTTGAGAATCTAATGAAATATTAGTTTTAAATGAGTATGATGGGTGAGTTAACATTGTTTTTAGGTTTTCAAATATCTCAAAACCCAGAAGGAACATATATATCTTCGCATAAGTATATCAAAGACTTAATAAAAAGTATGGATATGAAAACACTAAAAGTATTATCACTCCAATCAGTACCTCAAATATACTTGATCTTGATGAAGCTAGGAAACCAGTGGATCAAACAACTTTTAGAGGTATGATAGGAATCTTATTATAATTTATATCTAGTCGTACAGACATAATGTTTTTAGTATGCTTATGTGCAAGATACCAATATAATCTAAAATAATCTCATTTAAAAGTAGTGAAAATAATTTTTCGCTACATAAAGGGAACTTTGGATTTAGGACTATTATATTCTTTTGGAAATGATTTTGTTTAAAAAAGTTTTTTGGATGCTAACTTTGGTGGATGTAGAATGGATAGAAATAATACATCCAGAACATGTCATTTCTTAAGAGATTCTTTAGAATCTTGGTCATGAAATAAGAAACACTCAGTATCACTTTCCACTACTGAAGCTGAATATGTAGTAGTTGGAAGTTATTGTGCTCAGGTGTTGTGGATGCAACACACATTCCCTGACTATAGAATGAGTTTTTCCAAAACTCAAATACTATGTGACAATACTAGTTCCATTTATCTTATTAAAAACCTTGAACACCACTCACATTCACAACACAAAGATATTAGGCATCACTTTCTTAAGGATCACACAGAAAAGGAAATATTTTTTTACAATTCATCAGAATGCCTGAACGACATGCTGACATTTTCACAAAACCATTATCTTCCGATAGATTTGAATAAATTAAATAGAAACTAGTAATGATCACAATAATGTAATCATTCACATATATTTCTTGTTTAACTCATCTTATTATATTAAGTTACTTCTTTTTAAAGGGGGGGTATACATCATTTTATCAGTTTTACTCTATGTGTTATTTTTTTTATATTTTATCAGTTTTACTTATTAGTTTTATATATATTGGTTCTGTATGAATAAGTTCCAGTGATTATCGGTTTTACTTTTTAGTTTTATGATTATCAATTTCACTTTTTAGTTTTATGTTTATCAGTTTTACTTTTAGTTTTATGTTAATAAGTTTCACTATAATCGGTTTTACTCTTTAGTTTTTTATTTTATCAGTATTGGTTTTATCGGTTCCATGACTTTATCGGTTTCTGAATATTATCATATTTATGTTTATATAAGTTTTATGATACAGTTTCAAAATTATCATTACTAGATTAAACTATTGATGTTATGATACTTTATCAGTACTAAATTATCATCATTGAAATACTCTATCAATGCTAGATTATCAGTGTTGGATTAACATGTCAGTACTGAACTATCAGTTATGGATTATTATATCACTTCTAATTAATCTATACCAGCCTATTTGAACTTATTGGTTTTAAAAAAATTATCGTTTTTTTGTTTTGTTTTCATAAGAACAATATATTACAACCAATACATGTATCCCAATACTCTGACAAGTACAATTTCAAAAACCTTATTTTGGTTGTTTCAATTATTATACCTATTTTCTTTCTTTTAATTCCTAATTGATTCAGTTTGAATATGATTTTATTTTAAGGGAATCCTCAAGAGTTCTAAATCATTCTCGACCATCAAATCTATCAGATCAAATCTTGACCGTCAATTTATTTTTAAAAGAATATATCCCAAATCGAACTCATCTATTTTTCTCTCAAGATCAGTTTGTCTATAAGCAGTCAGTGTGGTTTGAAATCAGTTCCTACCTCACTTTTTGTAATTAGTGATCTACTCAGCTTTCGTAATCAGTAGGATCTTTAGGGTGCGAGTTATTCTTTCATGACTGAGTCTACTACTTCATTTCTGAAAGAAATTCCACCAAAATAATTCTCTTTGATGACCTTTCGAGGTGAAAGGTTGGATTCTTGGGATTTTTATGAGTATTTTGATTGATATTTAAAAAGTATTATAATTTTTCAAGGCTGGAAATAAATTTTTGTGGAAAGACTTGGTTCTGATCAAGATTATACCTATCATGATGATGTGTTACAATTTTATGAATCAGTAGAGATAGAAAAGGATCTTAATATTTATTTTATGATGTATGACAAGACGTATAAAACCTTCTCAAAATAGGAAGATACCTTTCTAGGTGTTCCATTTGATGGAGATGAATTATGTCCTTCTCATAAGTTATCGGAAGTTGATGGAACTTTTGATAGGTCTAAAGTTGAAGAAATACTTTTTGAGATTCATTGTGACAAGTGAAAAGTAAATCATTTATCTGAAGATAATAGACTTATATCCCTCTGAATGCAAGAGTTTTTGGTGACGAGAAAGAGTGATAAGAAAAATTTGAAATATTAAGATTTCTATGTTCTTGATTACTTGGGGAACATGAGAAAGTTCAACCTTATGGGGTCCATCTTTCTGACAATCAAGAAGCTCAAATCTGGTGGCATAAAATCATAGCTGATCATGTTTCCCACCATTATAAGTAAGTTTCTAAAAGAATTATTGGGATTGTGTAATATTTCAATCAAGTCAGATCCAACTTCCATCAAGGATCCCTTAATCAGTAAGGATATGATAAAGAGTTTCAAGTTACAATTCAACCATGAATCGAAAAAGTTTGAAAAATATCTGGATGCTGAGAAAGAAAAGGAAGTTGTTGAAGGTAGTGAGAAAACTTCTAAGCCATCAATGAATACTTTGAATAAAAGAAGGTTAGTTAAGAATACAACTCCAAAGACATAAAAGAAACAAAATTTTGTATCCAATGAGGTTTCATCTGAATGGAGAAATAAAAAGCAAGAAATAAAATAATGGGATCCTCATTTTGGATTGGATCCTGTTGAAGCCTTGGCTTTAAAAGTAAGGTATGAAGAAACATTGAAATAATAAGAGAGAAAGAAGATATTGAAGAAGATAAAGGCTGAGGCTATTGACATTGATAGTCTTCTCATAAGTGTTGAACAACTAAAAATTGGAATTGAAATCAGGGAGCCATCTGTTAAGTCTCAATCAATTCCAGTAGAGAAAGGAATGGAGAAACATGCTTCTGAACATTCGGCCACACAATCTCTTGATCAAGAATATGAAGAATAAGAAGTAGATCAAGAATCGGAAGGGGATAAATAACAAGGAAAAGAATAATTAGTAGTGGAAGAAAAATAATATACAAACAGGAGGAGTCATACCAAAAAATCCTCAGAAGTTCCATCTTTTAATTTTCCATCTCTAGATCCTCAGTCTTCTAAGAAATCTTCTCAAAGGGTTTCCTCAAAGAAAGTTATTCAGATTTCTGATAAAGAAGAAGAATATGAGTAGGAGGAATTCTATAAGGATCATAATTATCCATCTCAAGTGATCAACACTGAAACTCATTTTGGTGATATCCTACAATACACTGAGGACACAGATTATGAATAAACAATCACGGTGAAAGGGTTTTAGTACATTGAACAGGCCTTGAATAGAATGGACAATTTGTTACCATTCATTTTAAAAGATGAATCCATGATGTAAATTCTTTCTAATTTCCATAATGATTGAATGAATTCTATTAAGGTTTTGATGGACAAATTTCTTAGTCTTGTAGACAATTTCAAGATTTTCAAGGAACATGGTGTTGAGCATAGTAAGGCTTGCAATAAGGTTGTAAAGTGGTATTATAACATTGATGAAAGCCTAAATAAACATCTGTACAAGAAGGAATAATAAGTACACTGGGTAAATAAACTCAACTCTCTTTATCTAAAGTTGATTGATGTTTTGAATAATAAGTTTGAAGACTTTCAAAGACCTGGTACCTCAAAAGGGGTAGCCTAATAAGAGATTGAGAGTTTATAAGAAAATTTGGAAAATGAGAGTAATGAGATTTTTTCACTCTCAAATAGAGTTGCTATCCTTGATAAGGCCTATAGACTCCGATTGGATGATTTCAATAACCAGGGAGAAAGGATTAAAACTCATAAAGTATATCCTAAATACCAAGAAGAAATCAATCAGCTTCTACAACAAAGGCTCCAGAAGAAAGAAATGGTTACTAATAAACAAGATGTAAAGTTAAAGGCTCAGCGAGAAGCTATTGATAAACTCATGGAGGACATAATGGAGTTAAAAAATATAAAGCTTACGATGTTTAATCTTTTGGAAAAAAAATAGAAAGAATTATTTTTGAACTCTTGTTATAATGAAATTTTGTTTCAAGTAATAATTATTGTTTCATATGTTGCTTCTCTAACATTTTTTAGGAAATAGATAATTTCCCTTAATCTTTTTGAAAATCACAAAGGGGGAAAATCGTTGTGAAAATAAAATTTTTATGAATCCTTTATTAAGGGGGATAAATATTAAGTAAATGTTAAGATAATATGATCCCTTGTGAGTTTTTTTTAAACCAAGGGTGGAATTAGTCGTATTCACTATTATTTCAGAAGAGTTACTATGATCAGTGTGAGATAAGTTTTTATTGTCTATTTTATTTAGTTTTTTTTGTGCTTTCCAAAAAGGGGTAGATTTTTGAGTGAAAATGTGATTCGACTTTCCCATCAATCATTTATTTTGGAAATCACAGACCACACATATCGTAATCATATATATTTTTTATCATGTGTGTTGTTTCACAATCGTAATCACTCGCATTGTTTTTATTATATCTTTAATTCATATTAAATTCATGTTTTTTGTTCACTCATATTGTTTTATATGTTGTTTCACAATCGTAACTCGATTTTGTATTGCATCGTAATCAAGAATCATAACCAGATTATGTCTTACATCTTAATCAAGAATCGTAACACGAATATGTCTTACATCATAATCAGAAATCATAACCAGACTATATATTGCATCATAATCGGGATTCGTAACTAGATTATATAATTCATTGATTTCACATGAATTGTATCCACATGCATTGTAATCACATGTATCATAACCATATGAATTGTAATTAGGTTAAGTACCACATCAAAATTATGCATCATAACTAGGTTAAGTATTGTATCATAATCATGAATAGTAACATGGTTATGTACCATACTATTATTATGCATTGTATTCAAGCATCGTAACCAAATTAAATATCATGCATCCTAACCATGTTCTGAATTGTAACTAGGTCATAAATTGTAAGCGATATGCATTTTTATCATGATAATCCTAGTAACCATGTTATGTATTATACTTTATAAATACATTACACTCTTATCATAACTTCAATACTGATTACATGTTACTCATACTCATTGTCTCATACTTTTGTACTTATTAATTTCTAACGAATGTTATGTCGTTGAGTTTGTTATTCACCAATCAAAATGATTTCATTTATTCTTTTTTGTTTTAACCATTGTAATGATAGGTATCCAAGTCCCTCTGAGTTTTTTGTAGAAATATGTCTGTTGGAGTAAATATGACTATTGGAACCTGAAGCCTATAAATAGGAGGTCATTCAAACCAGAATACACAACTTTTTCTTCTATCAAGTTATAGAGAGAGATGTTTTGATTTCTCTCTTGCTTCGTTTGAAATTATTTAAGATACAAGAAGTGAACAACTTGTTCAATGCTCTTGTATTTCTAAGTTCTTTGTTTCTTATTTGTGTGACTGATATTTGTGATAACGATCGAGGGATTCCGAGGATAGGAAGATGTACTTCCGATCATCGTATCAAGGGCTTTCAATTTCTTGAAAGATAGAGATGTTGATTACCTTCATAATCGAGGGCTTCTGGGGATAGGAAGACAGTCGTACCGATCATCATATCGAGGGATTACCAAGGTGGTGGTAAGACAGACATTTTATCCTAGGAGAAAGGATACCCTACTCTTTGGGATAAAAGAATTGTAATACTTATTCTTTTCTGCTGCTATCTATATTATAAATGGAATTGTATTTTTTCCACTTTCTTTTCATATTAATTTCAATTTTAATTGTTTCAATCACAATTCATTCATACTTATTTCATTAAGAGATTCTATATGCTATATGGTAGAATCATTTACATTTGTATTACTATGCTCATTTTATTTAATTCAAATACAATTATTTTACATTACTTATATTATTACATCATTTCATAACCATCAGATCCAAGACCTATATGGTCAATTGTATTAATTTTGAATTATATCGGTTTTAGACCTCTTAAACTAAGATCTTTCTTAAGTGTTTAAATACAAAGTTTTTAAACATACAATTCACCCCCACCCCCTCTTGTATTATGCCATATAATATATATATATATATATATATATCTATTTTAAGATCCAACAAGTATATGTTCTCCACATTTAAAATGATGATATAACAATGGTTCTTAATAATAATAAGTACCCTCACCAACATTCTTCAAAGTTTTCATTGTGCTACTTGAATTCTTCACATGTTCTTTCTTATAAGTTATTATTATTCCTATTCACTTTCTTGAACAATATTGAGCAAGAACTAATTTCTGTTCATATGTAATAAATTGTATGTCTAATCACATGTTCATCAAATATAATCAGTCTGATAAAACTCAGTTCAATATTCTATTCATTTGATCACTTCTACCGACAATTTGTTCAATCATCTCTACACATCGTTCATCTGATACAAGATAATGGTAATCTCTGTTGGGTATCCTTTAGACTGGTTCCACTTCACAATGTTCATCAATTTTCATCTTCACTTATTATACACTTCACCCAAATACAAAATATTCCACACACATACTCGATGCATCTTCACCCTTTTATATAGGATGTGTTCCTTCACAACTCAAGTAAGAGGTGTGACATTAAAATTTTAATATCCTTCTCAAAATTTGAACAACCCAATCAATTAGTCATTTTTTCAACTATGTTTAATCTTCCTAAAAGATAATAGTTAACATTCATTAAATAAAATTTCCTTAAATCTCATAATCAACATTCTTCTTTAATATTCTGACCATCTCAGTGAGAATCATTTTTTTCCTTTTTCATTATTGAAATGTCGAATGACTAGAATAAAATCATTATATAAATGAATTTAAGAAAAAAGTTTAAATATATTTTATCCTTCCATCTCATAAAACTTTATAACACTGATTTTATCCAATGAAAAACTTCATTTGGTGTTCCTTCACAACTTTGTGGGAATAACTCAAAAAAAGTTCCCAAGACACTTTCATTGCCAAATAAAATTCATATGGGAACATTTGGTTGATTAATTTATAAAAATTAATTTTTCTAATAAATTCACATGAAGACTTTAGTCTAGTAATTTTTTAACTTATTCACTTCACATCTTCATACTATTCCACATGAGAGACTTTATACAAAAGCAAGCATACTTTTCTCCAATGAAAAAATAAAAGATCATTCATTGGACTTCGTTATCTTGTCTCTAACTGATGAACTTCATTCTATTTAGTGGATTTAGTTGGATGGAAAAAGTTCATCCAATGGATTTTTTCAAATGAAATTTCTTGGAGTCCTCTATTTGATAGATTCGTTAAACTTTCTCTAATTGACATCCTTCATACATGTCTCACTGATAACACTTTGTACTACCAAAACTCTTTATCTACAAAACCCTTTAGACTCTAAATCACAAAACTTCACTACTTCACATCTTTAACTCTTCACAACTACATCTTTTTTGGAAAGCATCAGTCGGGTGTATTTCAGAAAACCTCATATCACTAACTTTTTACATTCATACCTCAATATACCCTTTTTACTAAAGCTTGGACCATGATAACTTTTAGTTTTCTTGATGTTTTTAACATTATAAAAAACAAATAATCACTATATTTTACTTCATCGAAAATTATATCTGATGGAACTTGTAATCATATTGGATAAATATTATATGCCAAACTATTTTCAGTCACTTTATATTGATGGACTCTATATATTAGACATGGTTTATTATACTCAATCCATTGGAATAAAAGTCATATCCTTTATAACTCAACAATTTTAAGTGATTTATGTTCTCAATAATGTTATGTGTTTTACATTAAACAACAAAAGAAAACTATTTAATAAATATTTCTTCAATCCAAACCACCTTATTCTTAACACCTACAACTTCTTTGAAATAAATCAAAAACCTAATGGGCTCAACAATATCCCAATTTTTATTTTTGGAAAAAAAAGGAACATAAATCACTAAAAGTTTATAACTTGATAAATGGATCACGTATCTAGTAATTCAAAGACAAAGTTAGTGAATGTGGTTTAGGAAACAAGAATAATTTAACAATAACACATTTATGTTCTTAAGAAGTGATTTAATAAACTTTTATTAAAACATATTCTATTCCAACATCTTTACAAGAAACTTTCAATCATCTCTTCACAAGCTTAATTGATTCTCACAGCTCAGAAACCTATAAGAAATGACTTCTTGCACTCACTTCAATAGACTATTATAATTGTACACTCATGATGAAATCATCACTAACCCCAATTAAAAACTCCCCCTAAATTTAGGCTCTTCATTAAAAAGTAAAGAACATAAAACAGCTAGATTTATATTACATATTTCCTACCCCTTTGAAAACACTATCCAAAGACAAGATAGGAGAGGGTACAGATGTAACATACCTTATCCTTTAAGAGAGAGAGTATTTTCACTCATGATAAAGCTCATATTATAAATTTTTACCTTCAATAATGGTTTAATAATGATATTAGAAACTTGATCCACTGTATGGAAAAAATCTAGGTTTAATTTACTTATTTAAAAATTTTCTTTGATGAAGTGACAATTAATGCCAATTTTCTTAAAAAATAACGTTTTAATAGATTATTAGTGATATTTGTATCACTTTTATTATCACATACCAATAGAAGGGTAAATTTCACATCAAATATCAAATATTCTATCCATGTATTCATCTACATTATATGTTTTGCAACTTGGGTGGAAACTACATACACAACTTATGTTGTATTGAGATTTACAGAATTTGTCATCTTTATATGCCAACTCACACATATTCCTCCCATGAAGAAGGGTATACTATATGTGGATTTTCTATCATCAATATAACCTTCCCAATGTGCATTTTTATAACCAAACAAATCAATCATTACTATGATATTACAATTTATTCGGAAATTAATAGTGCCTTTGATATATCTATGAATTATTTTTCCATCCATAAGACGAGATTACTTTATAGATCTTTAATACAAAGAAAAAAATGTAACAAAATACACAATATATGGCCTTGAATCTATTAGATCTAATAGGATTACAATCAACTTTATAAATTCTTTAGGATCAACCTCCTTTCCTTACTAATCTTTTTCCAATTTTTCCCCATTAAAATGGGTGTGAAAATTGGATTTAAATCTTCCATGATGAACTTATTCATAATTTATTTAGCATAATTCCATTGATATAGGAAAATGTTCATATTATTTTGTGACATTTATAAGCTAATAAATTATTTCATTTATCCTCATGTGGTAATTTTAAATAACTTCTTAATCTCCTTATAAAACATTTCACACATTTCTTCATCATTCACTATAAATATTATGTCATCAACTTAAGCAATAAAAATGGGGGAACCCATATGATTTTCTTTCATGTATAGGTTTTTATCATCTCTTCCTTTTCTAAACTTCAACTTCTTCAATCTTGTATCCAACTTTCATTACTAGGATCTTGGGGATTATTTTAATCCATACAATGCTTTATTTTAATTTAATACATAGTTTCATACTAATTAAGTAAGAAACCAATTGGTTGATCATTATAAATTCCTTCCTACAATTCCCCATTAAGAAAAGTATACTTGATATCCATTTGAAATATATTATATTTTCATTCTAAATAAATATAAAGAAATATTTTAATGGTTTCAAGAATCGATACATGAGAAATTATCTCTTTGAAATCAATGCCTTTAACCTATGGGTATAATTTATAAACTAATAATTCTTTGTTTATTAGGACCTCAACTTATTCATTAAATTTTTTTCAGAACACCCACATTTTACCAATAAAATTTTTATGTTTGGTTGTGGGTACAAGTTCCCATGTATTATTCTTCTCAATATAATATAGTGATTCATTCATGTAACCAATACACTCTTGATGCTTCAAATATTATTCAATATCAATTGTCTAAACCTATATATATTAGAGTATACAAAACTAAACTTAATTTTATTCTAGTTTGAACATGTTTCCAGTGATAACCAATTTTATTTTAGACCTATACCTATTCTCTCAACTTAGTATGTGATAAAATAGATCATTCAACCTCACTAGAAATATTTGAATCAATATCTTCATCCTTTTTAGTTTCTAAATTTCTAATCCTGTCAGAAACATTATTATGTTGTTTAATTACAGCAACATCATCTTAAATATATTCTATATCTGTAGATACATGTGAAAACATTCTATCAGAATATTCCAATACTTTTACAACTATAGATTAAAAAATATTTCTTATTTCTCTATTATATCATTTTTATCTTCTACAATTAGGAGGGTATGAAAGAAATATTCCATCAGCACCTCTTTGATAAAATTTTTAAATATTTTCACCTTTGACTTAAATAACATAGGGACTGACAAACACCTTTAGGTATTTCATTATTGGGGTTTATCTATAATACATCTCATAAGGATATATATCAGATTTTGTCCAATAGAAACATAGTTTTTGTATATGAACTGCTACTCCAATATAAATCCACTAAAATTATTAAGAAGTATCATGTTCAATAAATATAGTTCGTTCCTTCCCCACGTAAATTATATTTCTTATTTCACAAACACCATTATAGAATAGTGTGTACAATGCACTGGATATATAAATAATTTCACCATTTTCATGATAATCTATGAGCTTACCATTTGGGTATTTAACACCATTATAAGTTTGAATGCTCTTCAAAAAAATATCTACATTCTTCTTCAGCACTTATCATGAAACACTTAAACATTTTGAGAACCTCTTACTTATGTTTTAGAAACATAAAACATATAAAGCGAGTAAAATAATTAATAAATGAAATAAATTAGTTAACTTCCTTTGTTGATTTCATTCTCATGGAATAATATATTTCAGAATGAATAAGCTCTAAGGTACAATTTGATTGTATCTCAACTTTCTTATGTATTGGGGTTATAATATTTTCTTTTGAGAATATAAAACAACATCAATCTCCACTTCTTGTCATGTAATGAATATTATGAATACATTATCTATTTTTCAGCTTTCACATATTCCTATAGAACATATTTCACAACCTCTTATTCTCTATGATATTTTATTCAATCACACATAGATGGCATAAACTTTTTACATTAACTACTTGAAAAAAGTTTCCCTTGATTTTTTTCCTCTTGTAATAATTACCATATTGAAGGATTTTGAAAATAGATCTCTATTTTCTGAAAATTAATTCATTTAATTCATCATAGGGTTTTGAAACACTTAACATGGTGTGTTTAATTCCATTAGTAAATAATTATCTTTTTTATTTTAACTCTTATTCTCCAATGATATCATATATAACATCTTTGATTCTGAGGGACACATCATTTTAAAATGCCACTTTCCCTTCTTTCTAATATTTCACATTATACAAAAACTTAAAATCTCATGTCATATGTGAATAACACTAACTATATAATATCTAAGTTCATTCTATTTGTGTATCATTGAGAACAGATTCAATAACCAAGGCCTTTTCTTTTCCTTTTTTTCCTTCTTATGTAGATTTTGATATTTGTTATATAAATTTTTTTTTTCTAGTAACATAATAATATTTCTAGGATGATCAAATCTTTAAAAAAAAGTTTCCATAGGTTGGAATATATTTTCAATATTTAAATTGACTTTCTCAAGTTTTATTTATTGAGTGGATTGAATCTCCCTAAAACTCTTCCTCAAGTTTCTCTTGGATTCATTTTAGGGTTTATGATTGAACTAGTATATCTTGTTTGTATTCCAAAGGCCACAAAATTACCAAAAATACCCACAAGATGAATATTTTCCTCTATAACTTACATTTTGTTTAAAACTGTGTACCTGTTCTCAATCATATTTCTTACCATCCACCTTGGCACTTCATTTTATACCCAAATTTTGATATCCACTTGAAATTTTCTTCCTCTACATAGATTTATTATCATCCTAAAGAATATATTTAGTAGTATCGCCTTTTGGTTTTGACTTTTAAACCTAAAAAATTTAATGATTTTCAACTCCACTTATTTTTGTTACATAAATGATCTTCTTAAATTCTTTTTTCTTATAACCACATTCAAGCTTGATATTTACCTTTGATGATTTTTTTATTAATTATTATTATGATTAATCTTATTAGAACTTTCACCAATTTATAAAATTGAGCTTTGGAATTTTTTAGTTCCTATTTTAGATTCAATAATTTTTTATTGAATAACATCATGTTTTTTATCTTTTACTTTATATTTTCTATTGAATTTTATGTTTTTCTATTCATCAAGTAAATTATTTATATTATCAATTTCTTTTAGAAACATTGATCTTTATTTAATAAAAGATAATTGTTTTTTACTGAAAGATATTATTTATTCAACTTATTATTCTCTCTTCCAAGTTTAACAATATTTGAGATACATTATATCAACCCTATTATAAGAATAAAATCCATCTGAGTCTCTTCTTATTATTATCCAGAGAAATGAATTTTATCATTGTTAAACTTTTAATCATTTACTTTTCCAATAAGTAATTTTTCAGTAGCATCATCACTAGATTTTTCATCTTCCACTTTTCTATCATCATCTTCCACACATTTGGAAAATAAAATTCTCATTTTATATTTAGATAACTTATTATATTTTCCCTTTAAATGTGAATTTAATTTTTCTACCTTCTTCTTTGTGAATTTCTTAACTTACCATCTTCTTTATCACTTTATACATCTTCCTTTAACTCTGGACAATTTGATATGAAATTTCTAATGTCTCTACAACTAAATCACTTCATAGGTAGCTTTCTTTTGTACTTACCTATGCCTCTTTTAACCCTTTTAGAAAAAAAATACTTGAATTCATCAAATTATTTACATAACACATATTCGGTGTTAGAATCACTATTTTATTCCTCAATAAATGTATTATATTTTCCTTTACTAGCATTGTTGATAGAAATTTCTTGATTAGAATTCTATTTGTTCCTTATAAATGTTTCTCTTATCATTTCATAGATGATGATAATTCTATACATATCATCTAAAGATAGAGTTTCAGGATCTTCATATTTTAACGATGATACCTTGGAATAAAATTTATCTAGAGTAATTCTAAAATTGTTTTCAATAATAGATTAATCTTCCAAAATATCACTAAAAATATTGTGGTTCTTAAAAATTCATTAACTATTGAAAAAAAGTCACCAATAGATTCATCTTCACCCATTTTAAGAACTTCATACTTGAATATTTAGATATATAACTTTTCTTTATTTTCATTCATATTTCATTTTTATATGTTCTTAAATTTTCCCAATTACCTTCATTTGTTCCAATACCTTTAACCCATATAAATTCACATTAAAAGAGTGAGTAAAGTATAACATTCCTCACACACCCATCATTATTCAAATTATTCTTATCATCAACTATTAATGGAGCACCCTTTTAAGGAGGAGGAATACCATCTATAAAAGTTTCAATAATTTCATATCCAATGGATATAAGATAAGGTAACATTATATCCTTCCCAAGATGATAGTTTTTCCCATAAAATATTGGAATCCCCTTAACTTTTGTAAAAGTTCTGAATATCCATGGAAACTATCCTTTTCATAAAACATCAAAAATTATTTAATTACATAAACCCCCACACTGATACCAATGAAAGGATTTATCAAGATCTATGTAATCACTGAGAGTGGGAGGGGGTGAATTGGTGATCTTCTATTTTTATTTTTTCTTTCTTAAGAGACAACCTTTACCTTCAATTAATGAGAACATACCCTATTTGTAAAAAAACACATGATCATAAACATAGAAACACATGTATTTACAAGGTTCACTACTCAATAAGAGTATCTTTTCCTTTGAATGTTTTGGATGTGATCCAAGACCACAAAAACCATTAAAAAATAATCCATTGTGTGGTTATAGTAAGAAGAGAATATCCCTTTACTTGCATATCGATATAGTCAATTGAGAGTACATGTGTCCCTCATAAATAATAATGATATAACAATGTTTTGTAATAATAATAAGAAACTTCACCAACATGATTTAATGTTTTCACTATGATACTTGAATTATTTACACTTTATTTTTTAAAATATCTTCTTCTCCCACATCATTTTCTTAAATAGAAGTGACTAAGGAATTATTTCTAGATATATGTAAGAAAATTTATGTCCAATCACTTATTCATCTAATATAATCGGTTTGAGAAAACTCAATCTAGTACCATATTCATCAAATCGCTTATGAAACCTATTTGTCGAATCACCTATGCACATCATTCTTCTTATACCAACTGATGCAAAATTATGTTCGGTATACTTCACACTAATGCCTCTCCACAATGTTCTTATAATCATCTCTTTACTTCTATGACACTTTAACTAGCTACCAAAAATTAAACACATATAATCGATGCATCTTCATCCTTTTATAAAGAAAATATCCTACACAACTCAAGGAAGGAGTTTGTAATTCAAATTTAAATATCCCTCTCAAATATTGAAAATTACCCTCAATGATTTCTTTAGTTAGCTGCATTCAATATTGCTATAATATAGAAGTCAACATTAATTTATATAAATTTTCTTAAATATTAACATTAACATTATTCTTCAATATTCCTATAATCTTAGTGATAATCATGATTTTTCCTCTTTGATTATTTAAATATTGAATGCCCATCTCAATATAGTCACATAAATGACTTTATAGAGGAAATTCAAACCTTCTTCTAGGTATAACTTTATAACACTTCTTATATTTGGTGAAAACTCCATCTAGTGTTCTTTCATATCATCATATGAATAACTCAATAAGCTTTCCCAAGACACTTCCTTTGTTTGATGAACTTAACATGGGAACTTTTTTTAATGACTTCGTATGGAAACATTTTCATAATGACTTCATATGGTGACTTCTATCTAATTATTCTGTAACTTCTTCACTTTGAATGTTTATACTAATTCATATATTAGACTTCATACATAGGAAAAAATAATTTTATCTAATGAAAAAATAAGATATTGTATGGTATATTTCACAAAACAAATCTCTTACTAATGATAATTGTTCCATTTGGTGGATTTTGTTGGATGTAAAATGTATGTCTAATCGATTCTATCCAATGATATTTCGTAGAGTCCTTTATTCAATACTTTGTTCAAAATTACTATGATCCAAAGCCTTCATGTATGCCTTAATGATAACAATTTTTATTCTCATAGCTCTATAACTTTATAAACTGTAGCCTTTGAATCATGAAACCTCATTAATTCACATCTTTAATTGTGCACAACTAAACATTTGTCTCAAAGAATCAATCTGTTATAATTCACAAAACATTGTAATGCTAAATTTTTATATTTGTACCAAAATACCCCCTTTTCACTCAAACTGGGACCATGATAACTTTTTTTACTCATGATATTTGGAACATTAGGAATATAAAATCATCACCAAATTTCACTTCATCAAATATTTTGTCTGATGAGACTTGTAAGAATACTTGAATAAACATTTTACAATACACTTTATTTGGTCACTTAAAACCGATGAAATTACAATATGACTTAGACCATTATCCTCAATATGTTGTGATTTTTCCAATATCCCTTGTAACAAAACAATGTTAAGTGATAAATGTTATCAATAATGTTAGGTATTTTACATTGAACAAAAGAAAGACAACACTTTAAGAAACATTTCTTCAAGACCAACCAACTTATTCTTAACACCTAAAACTTCTTTCAAACACCTAAAAACCTATTCGTATCAAAAAAACAATATAAAACAATGACAAAAAGCATAAAATAACCAATTGAAACAATAATAACATGAAAGATTAAAACACATGTGAATCACCACATTCACTTCTATTTAATTATTTATATTTTTTTTGTCGTTATCAAGAGCTCACCCAAATAAGGATAAGTAATTTTAGTCCCATTATTTAAAAAATAATAATGGAGTGTTATAAAATTGCCTAACTCAAATAGATATTCACTGTTTATTTTGTAATGTAAGCCATAAAATAAATGATCCCAATATTGAGATCACACTATGAAAACCTTCAACAAAATAAACCACAATATTTATCATTAGCCTCTCACTCCAACTCCCAAAATTTGAATAAACATCTCAACCAAAAAATTCTCTGCTTGAATAATTGAGTTAAAACTAAGATGGAAAGGGGTATAACTCATTTTATATCACCAATAATCAAGATTATAAATCCAAGGTTCAAAAACAAGATATAGGAGAAACGTCTACTAAAATTGCACACAGTTTTCCCAAGAGTTAATGAAAATAGAGTTTAATGAAAGAAATTTGAGGGATCATCCAAATTTATACCCAACTAGAAAATATATCTCATAAAAATTACATGAGAAAATAATATTAACTAGGTTATTTTTCACAAAACCTTAGTGTATCCTTTTATTCTATATTTTCATTTTACCATATCCAACTCCTCCCTAAAAATAACACTACAAATCATGCTTAAATCTTGAAAAAATATAGTTGGACCATGGAATAATACTTATCCCTACAACTTATAATCCAAAAATAGATCTCAAATACCATTCAACCCTAGATCCATGGTGAAATGAACCCCAAATCGATAGAACCACCAAAATCATGCCACCTAGATCTTTATAGTATTGCCCCAAGTGTTATGCCATAGCCACCTCTAAATCAATAGAATAAAACAATCACCCTAAGAATCCATTACACAAGGGTCTTGGCTATTACATAAGGGTCACTAAGATAGAAGGGGCACCAAAATCTGACCATCCAGGTCCCTACCATGTAACTAACTACACCATGCCATAACTAGGCCTTTTAATTGGCTTCTCACAATACAACACATAACTACAAATCACATAACCATCTTCCTAATAAAATATTATTTAGAACTCTACCAATATTCCCTTAAACCTCTCTTAGTATCTCCAATACCCAAATATCACCAATTAATGGGTCAAGAGGTTGTGGACCATTACATATAGGTTTATAAATTCTCAAAATTTGTTATTTCATTAATGTACACACCAAATATTTTACATTATTTTTAGGGAGAAATATATCATTAGGATATTATCAATAATGAATGATTTAGGGAAAACAATATAATAAAAAAACATCATATTATAAAATTGGGTTATTTATCTATGTATAAAAATTATAGACACTTAGAATAAAAAAATGGTGGTAGAATCACCACAATTTTACAACCAATTCTTAACTTACCCACCCATAGTGCATAGAATTGATTTTATATTTTCCCACCCACAAATTATCAAGGTAATTTTTTATTTTAATGATTATTATTCAATTAAATTTCATGATCCATGAGAGATGATTTTCTATATTTTGATATTCATTTATACCCAGCATTTCATTATTCTTTAAGTCAAGGTATTTCTAAAAATATAGAACCTAGTAATTCCCTCACTATATTTAGGTGGAAAAAACTTTTATAGAAATTTAAAAATTCACCAACACAATCTCAAAACTATATAGAATATGAAAAAACTTTCTCACTATAGTATAACACTCTATTTAATCAATCAAGGTGTTAATACAATACTTCAAATATGAATAAAATGATATTTATTCTGATTAATGACATAAATAATAAGTTTTAACTTTAAGAAGGACATAATGAAAATTTGGTTTCCTCAATGAAAAATATATAAATTTAAATGAGTAAACTCATCAAATTATATCATCACTGCCAATTGACATCCCAAACCAAAATAATTTTTATGAGGAAATTGTAGTAGATTTTACAAATGAACCACTTCCATTTTATGATTTTGATGATGAGCCTTCATAAATCTATCATTTTTTCTATCATTATATAAATAAATCATCTCCATAATAATATAATTCCTTCAATATAATCATAATTCAATAATATGCGATCCTAGTCTTATTCTGTGTTGGTATAATGTTTTATCAAACTATGTGATTTCATGTCCCTCGCCTATGAATTCATAAACTTTACCCTCAAAAGTAAGAATGCATACCTTAGATGCATATCAATATCTATCTCTTTTGGATGAAATAAATTTTAGGTTGAAGAGGAATTTTTTTTAGGATTATTTTTACTATTTCAGAGTAGGAATTGACCCAAGACACCATTAATTACTATAAAATAGAGGAAATCACTTCAAATAATATTGACTTTCCTGTTTTTTAGAATCATTGTATGTTTGAAATTTTTTAAAAAATAGAAACATTTGTAAAAATTCAAGGTTGAAATAATTAGTCAATGATGGTGATAGAGGACACTCACAACACTCTAGAAATAGCATAAGAATCAAATTAATTATAAAATTTGAGTTTATGGTAACACATGATCCAATTGTGAAACATGATATAGTAATTATAAAATATAATCTTAAAGTAAATATTATTCATGAAACAATATAGTCACTCACTTATATTGATCCTTTCTAACATGTTCTATGAATTTAGTTTAATACCACATCACATAGAACAATCATGGAAAAAAAATATTGACCAAGGAGTATTAAATAAACTTGTGGACCATTATTTGAGTTTCAAAGTAATAAATTTCCATGTACTGGTGGTCACTTATGTAAAATAAATTTTTTATATTATTTTTAAAGAAATTTAATTAAATGATTTTATGGATACAAGCTTATAATTAAGGGGGTATAGAAAAGACATTTACTCTCTTATACATACTCAAAGGGGTAAGATTCATGATCTTAATGTTGATGTCTTTTACCCAAATTACCATTATTTAATAAGTTTCCATTCAAAAGATATTTATTCACCTCATTTTGAGATGGTTTGTGTTTATTTTATTCCAAAAAATTATTTTAATAACATGCTTCCATTTAGATATTGTGTGGCCTTTAAGATAATTACCTTCTCAACTCATTCATGAATCACTTATATAAATGATAAATAAAATTCATGGTATAAATTTTCATTCAATCTCAATATAGTTTCATCAATGTTTAGATGAAGATGAAGTAAACGTAACACTCAATGGGAGGCAACCCATCACTAGTAAGATTTTATTTCACTACAAATAATTTTATTTCATTTAGTTTTTATGTAATAAAATATCATGAATTTTCCTACAATAGGTTTCCTATTAGAACTATAGTGGATTTTAATTCATCAAACATATTTTTATCATCCACATGATTATATTTTTATGGTTTTATTTTATGATATGATGTATAAATTGGTTTTTTGTTAGAAATTTATCGGTTCATTATTTATAAAGCTTGATTGGATATAGAAAGCCTCTTCACATTTATCTAAAATTAATCAAGTGTTACAATTTATGTTTTATTTTATTTAACCTTCAAAAAAAATTAAAAAATATATCTATAAAACTATAAAAAACTAATACCACTTTCCTTTTTGAACCCACATACAAACTGTTGTATTTATATGGTAACATATTTTGGGACACAAAACTTTTTTCCTTGGTTAGTTTAAGAACATGATTCATGGTTAAATTGATTTTATTCTTTATCCCATGATAATAAATGATTGATGATATTATTATATTCTTTGAAAATGTTTTCCTATAACTTTGTTTTTATTGAGACACTTTTTTCACTCATGCTCATCTATATTGTCCAATATTCTATTTTTATACCTGTGAGGACTCTGAAAATTTTTTACATCACTTAAAATTTCTATTTTTCTTGATTTAATCTTTGACATGTTATTACTTCAAGATATTTCCATGTTTATCAATCGAAGAAATATGTATTTCAAAAATTTATCTAAAATAACCAATCCAATTATTTATTTTATTTTACCCATTTGTCCTACTAATACACCCTTTAATTTTCTCCATTGTGTAGTCCTTATAAGCTATAAAGAAGAATTTTGAGGATGATATCTTAGGTAATGCTCTTCCCTATACATATCTTGACTATTTTCATGATGGTTTCAATATTTGTATAAGGGAGAGTTATTCATGGAGAGAGTTTTTTCAGGGATAGTGATTTATTTAATGCACATAGATAAGAATTTTCATACCATTTAATATGTATTCCCTTTCACAATATCACCATTAATTTCATGTATATTTTGATATGGGAATATAAATTCTTCTTTGTTCCAAAAAATAGTATATTTATAGTTATTACATGGTAAACCTCGCCATTAGGGATAGATTTAAAAGTGATAGCCTATTACTTTAGGAGCCAAAGAGTTTTTATATAACTAGCCTTCAATGAATTACTATAGAGTATATTTTACTTGTGTTATTCCTTCTATGGAATATTGTCTTATGTCTATTTTATGAGTTTTTGGACTTCATATTCACATGTTCATCTTCTTATTTTATCTGAGTGAGTTATGTCCCTTTTTTCATCTTGTGTGCATTGATATCATTATTTTATTAGGAACATTCATTGTTTTAATTTTAGTGGAGTAAGATTTTTAGGAGAAATCGGATTACAATTTATCATGCATGATTTTTAAGATTAAACCATAATTTTTTCCAAAAATATCAAAACAAATATTTCCTAATGTTGAACATCCTCAAAGAACATTTTAACTCAATGTGATTTCCTCAATATTACTTTATTATTGTGATTTTCAACAAGTAGATATGTGAACTTCATGGAAAAAATATCGTAAGAATTAATTTACATGAGAATTAATCATGTATATGATTAAACATGTATTAAGTGATGAGAGTGAGGGAGAGTTATGTGAAATGTCTCAAGAGCATGGATACTTTTTTGAAAATAACAAAAGTGAAAGGGATATTGTTTTTTAAAATTAGGATTTTAAATAAATAAATATACTTTGTGGGGAAAGGTATTGTAAAATTTTGAACATATAAATGTATTGATTTTTATTAGACTAAGTGTGTATTCATGGGTTATACCCTGAATGTTTTTACTAGGAGTGAAAAATTTTAAGTTTGGGGGATTAAACTCACATAGAAATCAATAACATTTTTATAACATTTTAATTATTTTTAATTAATTTTTAACGGTTTTAGATTGTATATGTAGTTTCAAATTATTTTAATTATTATTGTAATTTTTAGTGAATTATATACTAATATTAGTTATTAATATAATTTTAAGAACATATTAATTTTACTTATATTATCATATAATATTTGAAACTTTATATTATTAATATATGTATCACTACTAGAGAAATATATAATACTACCTTAAGGAATCAAACAATAGCTATTTAGAGTTCACTAGAAAATTTTAAAAAATCCCCAAATTCCCCCTTGTCTCATCTATCCCTCCTCATATTCTCTACCTATGAAACTCATTTGTGTAAAAATCTTCTCCTCATACACCTTCATGCTATAAACTCCTCTCTCAATAGTCACCATCATTTCATGCTCATATTCTCTTACACCTCTGAGAAACATCAATTCTGGTATTTATGGGGAAGTTTTTTTGATTGATCATCAATGAATTTAATGTATAAACTTAAATACACTATTGAATATTTATTTCTGTTGATTAATTGATTAATTTGTTAAATTTTTTATTTATTGTTAATTAGAAATTTAGAGTTTTTAAACTATTGAAATTTTTAAATACCCTAAATTCTAAAGTATGAATATTATATTCTATAGCCTATATGAAATGCGGCACCAAGAGAGTAAGAGTATATAATACCCTGATACATTAAACTATATTTATTATTTTAAAAATATTTTATATATTTTATATTTTTCAATTCTCAAAACACCTAGTTATCATGTGTTACACTCAATAGATACCTTCTTCGATGGTTTGTGTTACATGCAAGACCGAGTTTTACCGAACAATAATATATTATATTATTTAATATGATATGATATAAAATATTCATTATGAATATTAATAATTAACTTAATAAAATATATTGTTTTTATAAATATAAAATAAATTCATGGGTTACCAATTAATGAGAAATGAAAACAAGAACCATTTGGATATAAAAAAGAAATATTATTATTTTTATGCTTCCATAAGAGTTTTATCTTAATAAACATAGTTAATTAAAATTAATAAATTACTTTAATGAAATATATAGGTTTTATATTCAATGAAAAAAATTATATTCATCCATTATTATTTATATGAATAAGATAAGAATGAACCCTACTTTACACATAAAAAACTACACTTTTATAAAGGCAATTTTACAACCTTTTAATGGAGAACCCATATTAAATATAAATTTTAATACTTTAATTGATTTAATATGTCAAAAGTAAAATTAAAATTATAAATATAAATGTAATAATTTTTTTAGGGTGAGTTTTTTATATTTTTATGAAACATTTAATTTTTTAATGAATAGTTAAAAATACTAAATTTTAGTTCAAAACTATTTTTTCATCTAATTAATTTATAAAGTTAAATTGTAATTTTATTTAGTTTTATGGTTTAAATAGATAATATTTTTATAAATTAATAAAATTTAGGTCATTGAGATCAATTTCACTTTGAAATTGACTATAAATAATAGTAAAGTTTTGGACTTTTTTACTTTAAAAACTCGCATTCTCATCCCACCTACGGGATGAATTTTAAATTAATTTCTACCACTTCTATGATTTAAATTCTTCAAAATGGAGTTCATATTTGTAATAAGAATAATTTATAATTTATCATAAGATCAAATTTTTTTACCAAAAACATTAGCGAAGGGAATTAAAATTAATTATAATTATTAAGGTAAAATTAAGCTTAATAAAGGACTAAACCTTTAATTAAAGGTCCCAAATGACCTAACCACTTGTATAAAACCCATTTTATAGGGATAAAATCCATTAACATTCAATTATTGATTTTTTTTTAACAATTTTGTTTGGTAAAAACATGGGTACACCTAACTTCTTTTCAAAAATACCAAGTGAGTCCTTTTCATCCCTTATAAAAGGAAACCACCTCTCCCACTTCTTCAAACCTATAAAACCAATTATATTCATCCAATATCTACCAAAATAGACTCAAAAAATCCATACCATGTTCCTGTAAGCCTCCATTTTGGCATAAATCCTTCTAATAAATGCTTTTTGTATAAACCAAAAGAAGTTACCCCATTAAGAGGTAACGTCTTCTCTCAAGTTTTTAGTTTCATTTCCATTCTTCACTCCTAATACTCTTATTATTATATGATTACATAAAAACACCAGTATAATCAATATACTAGTATATTTTTATGTTAATATTTTTATTGAAACTTACACACACCTTCATCTAATGGGTAATGAATATATTGTTTCTGTGTACGGTGAACTACTACCTTATGAAATGATGATTCTTCATTTTTACTTTACCACCTATCATGGTGGCCATTATGATGAAAACTATGTTTATATACAATATATATTATATTTATTATTTATTTAACATGTTAAATACTTTTATAACACATACCTTTAATACTTTCAATTTTACATTAATACGATAACATCATTTGATGAAGTGTGAACTACTGCCCCCTCAAAGCGATGTGATTCGTTCATGCTATAAATGGAACATATTAAGGATTATTTTAATAAAAATATGTAACATATATAACATATATATGATAATTTATTTATAAATACATATGTATCATTTATTATTCATTCTTTTAATATGAAAAAGAAATGAAAGTAGCATTCACGTGTATGTACGACCTACCATGTCCATGAACAGTGCACTTAATTTATTATCTCCAAATATTATGGACTATTATAAATACATATATACTGAATATATAAGATAATTAATTTATTTTTTAGATTCTTTATATGATGAAATCGTGATATATCTAATGATAACAAAAATTAATAAGTTAAAACTTACTCGAGAAAACTTTGTAATTAACACTCGAAATAGTGAAATTCATGAAAGTTTGTTAACAAATGGGTAATGAGTATTGTAAGAAGATAATATATGATTTTATAAACATTATTATGGTTCTAGTATAAGTTATTAACATATTTTAAACCACTATATAAGAGGTTAAATACCACGTAACAAAAGTAAGGTTAAGGTAAGGGATTTCTTCTCAATTTATTGTCCATTGAGTCTTATTTTTTTTATGCACCAATTCACTTTTATTTGGTGTATATAATACCCTTTGACATGTTATATATTGAATCTACTCATTCACATGATATTATAAGTTTTTTTTAGTTCATGGGGAAATATGATTTAAATTTTTCAAGTGGTATAAGACACTTTGGAATGTTTCAAATTTATTTTTCTTCAAGAATGTTTTAATGTCAACAACACTTGTTCTTAATTATCCTCCTTTGAGGTATTATTTATCAATACATATTATTTATTAAATATGGATACTTTATAAGGAACATTGTTTATTTAATATATGAGAAATTCTTTCAACATGAAATACACTGGTTGGGGACCATTTAAGGAAATCCCTATGGGTTGGCGACTAGTTAATGCATGCCTCTCGATGCATTGGTAGTCTCATGAGACAAATTAGTTAGCCTAATAGTTTAAATTGTCTCTTGAAGATAGAGGTATCGTGTTCCTAGAAAACATGACATCTTATAATTAACCATTACTGTTATTATGAATTTTTTATTTTTATTTATCAATGATATTTTTCATCCACATATATATGGATTCATTTCATTTTCAGTTCATTGATTAAATTGAATGTGTTTTTATCTTCAAACTTTACCATATTGATATTTCCTTATCTTATTATTTTAATGGATTTTGTTATCTGTTATCTACCTTTTCATGTTAATTTATTCACATTGTTTCATTATTGCTTTCATTTTATTTACCATTATTGGGAATTTTAGCTAAACTTTATTATGTTTCCTTTCCCTAGGTTATAAAGAAGAAATATTTGAATAAGCATTCAAGGATGTAGTTTATTTCATTTTATTAAGTATCATTTTTGTATTTGATATTTCTTAATGTATTATGGATATCATATATGTAATCTGGATTTCTAATACTATTAAACTAATATTTTCTTCAGGATTTGATTCCTTGTAATCATTATAATGTAATAAAATAATGAACCAGCTCCGATATTCTAGGGTCGGGGTGTTACAACTTGTATCAAAGGGAGTTTTAGAAACAAACTTGGAAACTATATTTAGAAAATATATATTAGGTAACATAACCATAAGATATACTTTGAGGATGAGTATAGAATAACAAATTATAATTTTGGTAAGGTAGGCATTATGTGGGTATTTATGCAAATACATCTCTGTCCAGATAGTATAAGTGAACGCGGTCCTGGTACAGATGTACATAATAGTAATAACTCTGACAAGGTTTTCCAGGCTGGACTCAGGGTAACCTAGTACATGACAAGGGGTCTTACTACGCAACTTGTCTGACACTAATGGGGGATATGATTAGGATAGTTCATATTTTATTTATCTACCGTTACGAAGGATTTAAAAGTAAGGATTTTCCCAATGTAACTAAAGGTTATGATTCTAGTATTTATGATGCATAAATTTATGTTATGTTCTATACCATATTTATAGTTATAGAATGTTTATAATTTTAGGAGCTAATTGAGTATATTCCATTGTTTAGAAATGGAACCTGGAAGGAAGAATGGTATCAATACTCATGGAAAATATAGAGGTTACCCTTATAAGGAATTCAATGAAATTGGTATTTTAACTGATCAAGTTATGGATATATTTAGGAATCTTAGTCAGGTTATGAAAAATAACCTTGTCCAAATAGATCAACCTATTCCTCTGAGAGAATATTATTTACTAGATTGATTTATGCAGCATAAGCCCCCATCGTTTAGTGGGAATACTAATCCAATTATTCTTGAGTAATAGATTAAGTATCTAGAGAAGATATTTAAGACCTTTTAATGAAATGAAAATTAAATGGTTACACTTTCAGTATACTGTCTCTAAGGTGATGTTGACCAGTGGTGATCTTTGATCTAGAATACAAGGGAGGAAGAAGAAACTAGACTGATGGAATGGGGAACTTTTAAGGATACATTATTTGATAAATAATTCTCTCGTGATCTAAAATTTGAGAAGAAGTAAAATTTCTTTAGCTTAAATTATAAGGAAGGATAAATTGTTTCATATTATGAAGCTACCATTACAAGGTTATCCAGATATGGTACGGATTATATACGCAAAATGGAGTGCAAGATCGGCCAATTATTTGAATGTCTTAAGAAAAATATTTTAAGGGTGTTGGTTTCTAATAATTTCTCATCATAAAAAGAAATAGTTTTATGTACCATCAAAATAGAGAAGGAATTCCCAGGATCCTATGTATTAAAGTGAAACTAAGAGAATAAGAGATATTCTAAACACTATGAAAAGTGGAATGAGTCAAAGAAGATTAAGGGAAAGAATTATTTTCCAACTTGTGATAACTATGGAAATTATAAACCTAGTAACTGCATGAAAGCATTTTGAGTTTGTTTTAAGTATGGAGAAAGGGGTCACCAGGAAAAAGAAAGAAAATAAAAGAATTAAAATGCTGATATTTAGTGTTACAACTACAAGGATATGGGTCACTACACAAATTAATGCACCAAATGTCAAGAGAATATACCTCTAAAAAATATAAGGTATCAAGGAAAATCAGATGTTATTGACACAACCGAAGTGGAATGATTAGTGTACTTTTTTATTTGGATCTAATAAATATATCATAAATGTATATTTTTTATGATGTTCTCATCATATAATTTATGAAATATGTAGGGATTGTACTATAGTACTTTTTCATTAAGGATTTGAGAATCATATATTGAATGGTAATAAGAAAAGATATTAAGTAGAAAGTTAAACTTTTTTGAAAACACATGATTGAGGGAAATACAACCCTTAATATGCTCCTGATATTGAGATAATAATAAAGAAATTATTAATTTGGATAAGTTCTTATTACCTTAATGACTTGTAGAAAAGTGGTATATTCTATCATTTAGGGAGCTTACAAAACTTTTGGATTTAAAAAATATATTCAATAACATGTGTCTTACATTAGTAATAAGGAAGAATTCATGTTTCCAATAAGGTTTTACGGTAATTCGAGTTATTACCATATTTCAAGAGGATACATGATGAATTTATTCACATGTTTGGAATTTAAAAATTGAAAGCTGCTTCATATTGAATAAAGGCTAATGATAGGTTCATCTTGAAAATTTGGTAACCTTCTTTCTAAAGTGTTGGATCATAATATTTTGTAATGGTTAACAATTTATGAGATTGTTTAAGTTGAAATTTGGATATAATTTTAGAGATTGATATATTACTTCACCATATGAAGCATATTGTGTTTAGAGATGAAGTAAAAATAGCTCATGGCACAAAAAAAGGATAATATTGTATTTATAGGAATTTATATTTACTTATATTCTTATATATTGATAGATTTACTCATGTATAGAAAAAAAGAGTCTGGGGAAAAGAATGTTGTCCAGTTATCATCATTTTTTATGATATCGATGAAATTTTTTCATACCTATGATTTATGTTTTTGTGGTTAAAAACTTTCATGTGGAATTTTTCTATAGAACTCTCCATCATAACTTTATTGTGTGATTTTTTCTTCCATATCCATGTTTCCATTTCCCACCTATGTTCTCCTACTAGGGAACCTAGTTACGTGATCGTCGTACCTTTTTTTCTCTCTTATTATGAATATGTGATATTAACCCTTATTATGATGTGCGTCTTTCAAAAATAGTTTATTTTCAATCCATATATAACCGAAATCAAGTTTAAATTATGTCAATGCAATTTAATTAAGGTTGGGAGAATGTAACACCCTGAAATTCTAGAGTATGAATATTATACTCTATAGCGTGTATGACACATGACCCCAATAACTTAAGGGAATATAATACCCTGATACATTAAAATATATTTACTATTTTAAATATATTTTTAATATTTTACATTTTCAATTCATGCAACACCAAGTTAACATGTGTTACACTCAAGATATACCTTCTTCTATGGCTTGCGTTACACGCAGGAACGAGTTATACAGAATAATAATATATTATATTATTTAATATAATAAGATATAAACTAGATTTTATGAATATTATTAACTGAATTATGAAAATATATAGTTTATATAAATATAAAATTAATTATTGGGGTACCAATTAACAAGAAATGAAAATAAGAACCAATTATAAATAAAAATAAATATTTTTATTTTTATGCTTCCAAATGAGTTTTATCTTAATAAACATAATTAATTATAATTAAAGAATACTTTTAATTAAATATATATTTATATATTCAATAAAATATTTTCTATTTTCATACATTATGTTTTATATGCATAAGATAAGAACAAAACCTACTTTATACATAAAAACCTACATTTTTATAAAGGCAATTTTACCAGCTTCAAATGGAGTAACCATTTTAAATATGAATTTTGAAAATTTAATTGATTTAATATGTCAAAGTATACTTAATATTTTAATTAAAAATTTAATAATTATTTTAGGGTGTGTTTTGATATTTTTCTAAAACATTTCATTTTTTTTAAATGAATAGTAAAAAATAGAGAATTTTTGGTCAAATTTGATTATTCGTCTAATTTATTTATAAGGTTAAATTAAAATGTTAATTTGTTTTAAAGTTTAATTATATTATATATTTATCAATTAAAAAAATTAAGACATTTGGATCAATTTAACTTTTAAATTGATAATAAAAATATAGAAAACCTTTGGATGTTTTTACTTTAAAAACCTTAATTTTTGTCCCGCATGTGAGATGAATTTTAAATTAATTTCTTACAATTATGTGATTGGAATTTGAAAAAATGGATTAAATATTTTTAATTATAATAATTTATAACATATAATAAGACAAAAATTGTTTTTTACCAAAAATATTAGTAAAAGTAACTAAAATTAGTTGTAATTTTTAATTTAAAATTATGATTAATAAAGGACTAAACCTTTAATGTAAGGGCCCAAATGACCCATCCACTTGTCAAAAAGAAATTTTATGGCCATAATTAGGCTATTAACCTTACATTATTTATTTTTATTAGTTTTTAGGACTTTGTTTAGGTAAAAATGTGGGTACATCCAACTTATTTTCAAAAGCACCAAGTGAGTCATTTCCATCCCTTATAAAAGTCCATCACCTCTCCCACTTATTCACACATCTCAAACCACTTATGTTAATCTAATATCTTATAAAATATACTAAAAAAATCCATCCTCTCAACATTAAATCCTACCTTTGGGTATAAATCATTCCAAGTAATCCTTTTGGTAAAAATCAAAAGAAGTTACCCGATTAAGAGGTAACATCTTCTCTTAAGCTTTTTAGTTTCATTTTCATTATTCACTATATATACTATTATTATTATATAATTACATAAAAAAGTATCCTAAAAATAATAGTATTTTGTTTTGTTAATATTTTTACCTCACCTACACACACCTCCATCAAATGGGTAATGAACATACTGTTTTTGTGTACGGCGAACTGCTGCCTCACGAAAATATGATTCCTCATTTTCCTTTACCACGAATCATATTGGACATTATAATGTAAAATATATTTATATATTATATATATGATATTTATTATGTATTTATACTTATTTAATAATTTTATAACACATACCTTTACGACTTCCCATTTTGTGTTAATACGATAACATCATTTGAGGAAGTGTGGACTACCGTCCCTCGAAGCGATGTGATTCATTCAGGCTATACATGGAATGTATTAAGGATGATTTTAATAAAACTAGGTAACATACGTAAAATTTATTTGATAATTTAGTTATAATATACATATTTATCATTTATTTTTCATTCTTTTAATATGACAATGAAATAAAAGTAGCATTCATGCGTACGTACGGCATACCTTCTCCATGAAAAGTGCACTTCATTTCTTATCTCCAAATATTATAGAATATTCTAAATAAATATGTACTGAATATATAAGATAATTGAGTCATGTTTTAAATTATGTATACTATGAAACCATGATATAATTAATGATAACAACAAGTAACAAGTTAAAACTTACTCGAGAAAACTCTTCAATTAACACCCAAAATAGTGAAATTAAAGAATGTTTGTTAACTAACTAGTAATGAGATATTATAATAAGTTAATATATGATATTATAAACATTTTTATTGTTATTTTAAAAGTTAGTAACATATTTTAATCCACTATATATAAGTATAAATACCTAACAACAAAATAAAGGTTAAGGTAATGAATTTCATCTCAATTTATATTCCATCGAGAATTATTTTTATTATGAACCAATTCACTTTTATTTGGTGTATATAATGCCATTTGAAATGATATATCATGAATATAATTATTCACATGATATTATAAGTTTCATTTAATTCATTTGGAATTGTTATTTAAAATTTTCAAGTGGTATGGGACACTTTGGAATTTTTAAAATTTATTTTTCCTCAAAAATGTTTTAATGTTAAAAACCCTTATTGTTTCTTATAATCCTTTGAAGTATTATTGATAAATCCATATTATTTATTAAATATTGATATTTTATAAGGAAATTTTTTTATTAAATATATTAATAATTCTTTGGATAAGAAATACATGGGTTGGGGACTATTTAAGGCAAGCCTTATGGGGTGGGGACCAATTAATGCAAGCCCCCAAATGCATCGGTAGTCTCATGAGATAAATGGGTTTTCCAAGTAGTTTAAAATGTCTCTCGATGGTAAAGGTATCACGTGTCTGGGAAACATGAAATATGATAATTAAGAGTTCATTTATTGAGAAAAAGTAATGATTATTTACCCATCATATTTTTCATCGACATATCTATGGATGCATTTCATTTTAAGTTAATTGTTTAAATAGAATGTTTTTTTAGTTTCTAAACTTTTCATATTGATATTTCCTTATATAGTTATTTTAATAGTGCGTGTTATCATTTATATACCTTTATATGTTAATTTATTCATATTTTTTCATTATTGATTCTACTTTATTTAACTTTACTGAGAATTTGAACTTACCCTAATTATGTTTCCTTTCCCTGGGTTATGAAGTAGAAATATTTGAATAAGCATTCAAGGTTGCAGTTTATTTTTTTTTATGTATCTTTTTTAAATTTTATATTTCTAAATGTATTATGCATATCATGTTTTTAATATGGCTTTCCAAGACAGCTAAACTGATCGGTCCTTCGGGATTTGATTCCTTATCATCATGTCAATGTAAAAAAATAATGCACCAGATCCAATCTTCTAGTGTCAGGGAATTACATGATTCCTCATTATGACTCATATCTTTAAGTATTTTAGGATATTTGGCATGTTTGAACAATTGAATTCATTATTTTCACTAATTTTGACATGAAAAGTCTATGAGACTCTATTTGATATTGGACTTGAAATGCTTAAATTGATATATCTTTTGGTTTATAGTCATGAATTTGTTTCATTTGAATGAGTCGGAATGGATTGTTTGTTATTTAATTTTCAACAAATAGATGGTTTACAATGGTAACATTCTTAACTTTATTATTATTATTAGAATTAAGCATTATATTTAACCTTGTTAAATTTACATCGATTGTATATAATAGTAAAATATTTAAATAAAAAAAAATTTACTATAAAATTATATTTGTAATATATTTATTAGTTTGATATATATTATAAAAATATATATAATAAAAAATAAGTTTCATTTATAATCAATATATATATATATAACTTTTGGAAATGTTATTTTTACTAAAGTGAAAATGTTTTTTTAATTAATCCATATTTTACTTATTAACTTCTTTGTCAATAATTTGTCATTATATATATATATATGTGTGTGTGTGTGTGTGTGTGGATTTAAACATATGTGTTAATTTATTATACTTTAAAAATATATTAGTAAAATATATATTAGTAAAATATATATTAGTAAAACATATATTAGAAAAACAAATATTTTTAAATATATATTTAATTTACTCAAAAAACAATGGTCATTTTCATTAATAAATATTTTACTTGGTTATTGTTTCCTTGGAAACATCTTATGTTATATTTTTTATCATGATAAAATGGTTTGAATTTTTTTCTCTCTTAAAAAATGAATAAATATAATTTATTTTATTTCTTAATAATACCTAGTTGTTGTTTTTTTGAAAACTAAAATAAATTGGTATAAATTTTTATCATTTTATTTTTATAATAATTATATTTTCATATATTTTATTTTATTATTTTTTAATTAGAATGATAATTTAAGAAGTATTGCTTTAATATTTCAATTCTTTTTTATCTATAGATAAATATATGGATAAGAACAAGATTGATCTATAGAATATTTTCTTTGCTGAATATTTTGGGGGATTAGGGAATTTATTGATTTCATGGGTGTATTTGAAAGTGATTTCATTAATTTTTCAAGAAGAAATTGTTTAAATAGGTACCTCTTAAAACAATATATTTTTATGCAACATATATTTCTAAAAGGGTTTTTGAAAAACTATAAGACATAGACATGCCATAGGAAAGTGTTTATTCTCTATCATTGATTAAAAAGTATCCAGATAGACATTGATATGATAATAATAGATTTGATCAATGTCAGGATCAATGAAATGATACATCAATTTAAACGTGGAGATAGTAACATCATGAAAAAAATAAATTTTAGGCAATAATCCTTATTCTTGTGAAAATGGATAATCACTGAAATTATTGAGGATTTTTATATTGAATTATTTCATGGATGTACTAGAATCAGTAAAATATAATTTATAATTAAAATATTACACCTGAATACCTTGAATTAGTGAATACAAAATTCCTTCAATATGTTGTTGTTACTATTTCATAAGGTACTCCCTGTTGGAGAATTCAAATTACCAAGCTCGCAAGTTGATCGAAAACTTAGGTTTTACATATGAGGCCATTAAAACATGGCACAACAACTATATATTGATAATAAAATAGAATGTGAAGCTCATTACATTTACTATTTGTTACTCATCTATATGGTAGTACAATAAGATTAATCAAGGTAGTCGTGTTCTTATCCAAAGGGTGTTGAATCGATGGAAATAGATTACCGCTAAGCAGATGCATTGCATCCCACTAAAACTATGGTTGAAAATATTATTTATATCAACTAAAATTGATAAACTAATTGTGTGTAATTTAGAGGGAAACAAATATTCTATTATGTTAACTCAACCTGAATTTTATTGGAATGGAATGAGTTTGATCAGATAGACTCATAATTTTCCCAATATAGTCATAATGTTTAATTGAGTTTATTATCTAATGGTTTTAACCCATTTAGGTCTATGTTTGGTGCGACACATAGTATGTGGCTAGTGGTGTTCGTTCTATACAATTTTCCCCTATGAATATGTATGAAGCAATCATTTTTATTACTTTCCACTCTTATTGATGGACCAAGAAGGGCCTGATAATAAAATCATTTTTATATACAATCGTCTATTGATAAGCTATAAGAATTTTAGGTAGATGGTGTAGTGATTTTTGATTCAGTAGGTAATGAACTTTTAAGGCTTCGGGATGGAAAATCAATGACTTCCAACATATTTTATTTTATTAGGTTGGAGTAAAAAATGGGAATTTGCATACCCTTGTTGTAACAAAAGTAATAAATCAACATGGATTAAGCATTTTATAAAGTGGGCATACCTAAATCGTAGAAACTTTCTTTCTATACTATATAATTCACTACAAGAAAACAATGTTTTAGTGGTGGTTTTTTCCCAGTAGCTTTAAAAACCACCGCTAATTTTTTTCAATCAAAAATATCGGTCCTTTTTAGAACCGCAGCGAAAAAACCACCACTATTTTTTAAAAAAAGATTAATTTTATTTAAATATCTTCTAAAAAATCATTTTTAAAGGCAGTTTTTTTAAAAAACCACCGTGAAATAGCAGCGGTTTTTTGAAAATCGCTGCAAAATTTAAGAAAAAAATTATTAAAATTTTAAAAAATTATTTATTTTTTATTTTTTATTTTTTATTTTTTTATTATTTACAATAAAATATAGTTTATTATTTATAATTTTATATATTTACAATGTGTCAATTAATTAATATTTATAATTATTAGTTAATAATTTTTTTTAACTGAAAGCAAATCTTCAATAAGTAGAAGAACATAGTTCGACATCAAATGACCATAACTTCTGATCCGAGAGTCCATTTCACCACCACAACCAGTCAAATCGAAGTTTATCAAATGAGAAAAAACCAAGTGATATTTAAATCATGTGATAATCAAAGGAAAAAAATATATTCAAAATTCAAAAGTTGAAAATCAAACTTGAATTTCAAACGACCATAACATTTAATCCGGGTGTCCGTTTGGGCTCTACCACATACCAAATCGAAGCCTGCGATGAGCTATATGTCATTTAGGCCTGGTACTAACTTTATGAGTATTGTACTTCTTTTTATTTCTCTAGAAAGGCCAAAAAGGATTCTGAAACAGAGGTTTTAGTTGCAGACACCGATTTCTTAAAATTCAAACGGTTATAACATTCGATCCAGGTGTCTGTTTGGCTTGTACCACATATCATATCGAATCTCATTTCACGAACTTAGATTTGACTAGTTTTGGCATTGATAAATGTGTCTCAGATCATATTTTATGGCCATTTTAGTGTTTTTATGGTTTTTAGAAGTTCTTAACATTTTATGATTTATTTAATAAATTGTTTATTTATTTACTTATTTATTTAATATTAATTAATTAATTATTACTTATTTATTTATTATTTATTTATTTAATTATTTATTCATTTATTATTTAGTTATTATGTACACATTAATTATTAATTAATTATTAATTTATTAATTTATTATTTATTTATTATTTATTATTAGTTTATTATTCATTTTTTATTTATTTAATTATTTTTTATTTATTTATTCGTTATTCATTATCTATTAATTAAGTATTAATTATTAATTAATAAATTATTTTTTATTAATTTTAAATTATTAATTATTAGTTATTATTTATTATTTATTATTTATTATTTATTATTTATTATTTATTTATCTATTTATTTATTATTCATTATTTATTATTTATGATTTATGATTTATTTATTATTTTTAACTCTTTATTCTTTATTATTTATTATTTATTTTTAATTTACTAAATATTATTTTATTATTATTTTATTATTCATTTATTATTGATTTATTATTTATTATTTGTTGATTATTTATTGCTTATTTATTAATTAGCTATTAATTAATTATTAATTAATTATTAAATATTGAATATTGAATATTGAAAATTAAATATTAATTATTAAAATATTAATTATTAATTAAGTTTTATTAATTTTATAATTATCAATTATTAATTATTAATCATTATTAATTATTAATTATTAATTATTTATTATTTATCTACTTATTTATTTATGTATTTATTATTTATTTATTATTTATTTATTATTTATAATTTATTATTTATTATTTATAATTTTTTAATTTGTTTTTAATTTGCGAAATATTAATTTATTATTAGTTTATTATTCATTTATTATTCATTTATTATTAGTTTATTTATTTATTTATTATTAATTAATAATTATTTATTAATTAATTAATTATTAATAATTATTTATTAATTAATTAATTATTAATAATTTATTAATTAATTAATTATTAATAATTTATTAATTAATTAATTATTAATAATTTATTAATTAATTAATTATTAATAATTTATTAATTAATTAATTATTAATAATTTATTAATTATTTATAAATTTATAAATATATATTCTTAATTATTAATTCTTAATTCTTAATGATCAATTATAAATTATTAGTTATGATTAATTCTTAATTATTAATTATTAATTATTTACTATTTACTATTTACTATTTACTTTTTTATTATTTTTTATTTATTAGTTGTTATTTATTTATTTATTTATTTATCTATTATTTAATAATTTGTTATTTATTTGTTATTTATTTATCATATATTAAATTATTTTTTCATTAATTTATTATTTATACATTACGTATATATATTATATGTTATAGATTATATATTATATATTATATATTATATATTATATATTATGTATTATGTATTATATATTATATATTATATATTATATATTATATATTATATATTATATATTATATATTATGCATTATATATTATATATTATTTTTTATGTAATATATAATATATATTATATATTATATATAATATATAATATATTATGTATTATATATTAGGTATTATATATTATGTATTATATATTATGCCTTATATATTATATGTTATATATTATATGTTATATATTATATATTATATATTATATATTATATATTATTAGTTATTAATTATTGATTATTGATTAGTCCTTATTAATTAATCATTATTGATTAATAATTATTTAGTTTGTATCTATTTGTTATATATTACTTGTTTTTTTAATTAATTCACACACACACACACACATATGTATAAATATATTAAATTCGATTTATTAACCACATGAGGAGCCTACTAGAGTGGTAAAGTCTTTGGAGAATAAGCAAGAGGTAAGGGGTTCAAATATCTCCTAACGCAGAATTTATATATATAGCATGGGAATGTGCATGAAGATGGGAATGTGTGTGGTAATAAATAAATAAATAAATTATAAAAATAAATAAATAAATAAATTATAAAAATAAAATAAATAAATAAATTACGAAAAAAAATAATAATTAAATTACGAAAAAAATACTAATAAAAATATAAAGAATTTTAAAAAAATTAAAACAAATTAAGAATGATTTAGCGACAGTTTAAACCACCACTAAAAAATCGCCGCTAATTATTTCCTGACACGTGATTTAGTAGTGGTTTACCAAAACCATCGTAGAATGATTTCGTGGCGGTGTAAACTGACGCTAAATGAAAACAAAACCGCCGCTAAATACAAATTTTGGCATAGTGAGTCCATAAAAAATAGTTTTTATTTTTATAGAAATAAAGAGCATAGTCCAACACCACAAATAATGTATGATGTTAAAATTATATCACAACTTGGCCAAGAAAATATTCACACAATATATGATTTTTTTGAATTATTTCCTCCTACATTTCCATCCATTACTTATTCAAATAGGAAGTGTATTCCTTATTGGAATAATTAAAGTGTTTTCATTAAATCTTATTATTAAAAAAGATAGCGTTTTAAGGCATAATTTGGACATGATATATTGAGAAAATTGTTTGATATAATCTATTATGTACCATTTTGGGTCTCCAGGGGATATTAAAGGATAATTCCAACTCTGAATGTGATTTTCATGAAATGGGATTGATAAAACCTAAAAGTTTATAATTGGGTGATGGTAAAATAGAACACAGGACTTCTGTACAGTACATGATGAGTAAAAAAGAGTGCATACTTTTTTTATCAATTTTAAAGACTATCAAGGTGCCTGATAGTTATTGATATAATATTTCCAAGTGTTTCAATTTGGATAGCATTAAATTATGTGTAATGTCTTGGTATGAAGGCTACTCAACTGGTTCCCCATCCTAGTTCTCCAAAAGACTTATGGCACACATCCCCATACACTACAGGTTGCTGAGCAGCAATGAGGGTCTAGAGTAGTAGCATAAGGAGACTATAACCATTGATCAAATTGTATAGTGATGGATAAAATAACCAATTATAATATATAAACCATAAAAATCAAAGTTTTCATGATAAATAAAACAACCCAAACATTAATAATATGAAATAAAGAAGCTATACAGTCACACAATACGATTTCCCAATGGGTTGATCACATGAAAAAATAAGATTGAAATAAGCATATATTTAAAGTACATGAGAATCAACTACATATCCAAGCCTCACCTTATCTTGATCACCAATATCATCCCATCTTTCTAGTTGAACAATCCATCCCAGGCCTATGATTAACATGTTCCTGAAATCAGTGAAAGATTTTCTTTTGTACCCAATTTTCATGGTTAATTATGTAGGGTGAGAGTATAACACTCAGTAGGGAACCACCAATGTGGTATCATCATGGATTGAATCTTAGGAAAAACATTTTCTCCCTCATCAATATCTAATGGTCTGTGAAATTGGTCATCATAAAATTTATGTTGACTTTGGACTGTCCTCATATACTTGTGGATCTCCTAAAGCTTATCTTTCCTTTCTAACACTATTTCTGCTCTAAATATAGATGTCTCACTAATCATAGTCTGGTATAGGAGTAACCTTCAAGGTCTCCTGTATAGTGCTTCAAAAGGTTTCATACTGATAGTAGAGTTATTTTTGTTATTATAAGTAAACTATGATAATAAGAAGTTACCCTTAGAGCATTGGATGAAGTATGAAACATAGGCTCTCAGTATATCCTTCAAAACCTAGATGTTCCACTTAGTTTGGCCATATGTTTAGTGGTGAAACACTATGTAGTTCTATAATTGGGTCCCAAAAGAATCTTTAATATCCTTCCACAACGTTGATGTAAATTGAGAATTATGGTTAGAGACAATCATCGTGGGTACCCAATGAATCCGAACAATCTTCTACATGAATAACCACCCCAAACTCTCAACTTAACTCTACTTTCTAATGGTAAGGAAGTGTGCTGATGTAGTAATTCTTTCGACAATGACCCATATAGCTTTGTGACCTCTTTCTATCCATGTCATCCCTATCATAACATTCATTTATATTTCATCCCACTTCCATTTAAGCATCTCAATAGGTTGAGTAAAACCTTCTAGAACATGATGTTTAACATTTACCTGATAACATGTACTATGGAATCCTGCCTTTTTATTTTATAACTTTTCATTACATTGTACAAAAATAGAGGATCTTTAAAAGTTTTGTGTCTTGGAAATAAGGTACATGATAAATGAAAACATAAAACAATATTCTAATAAACTTTAAAGGATTCCTCATTTGTTCATCCTAAGAATATTTATTGCATCTCATAACCTAGGGACATACATCAATGGAAATGGTTAGCCTAAATCCTAGTAAAGGTAAACAAGGGAAACCCTTTACTTGTGATCTTGAGGAATACCAATAAGAAATTGAGAAAATGCATAAAGGAATGAGCAATAGAAATATCATAATTAAAATAACATGAATCATAACTTTAAAATGTGGCTACAACATTCAATTGAGTTATTAATAATCATATCACCTAGGTTTATCATCAAGGTGTCATAAAAATTACCAAGCTTATTCACTAAAGTATAATAAAACTTGTCATCTCTAGAGATCAAATTCTTTACCCAATTCATTGGAGCGCTATCAGGGTCTACCCTTGATATTTCTTAATTAATTTTATCCACATATATCATTATAAATCTTCTCATAAATAACTCATAGAGAATAAAATAAATGGGTTTCATTTCAAAATCATTGTGTTTTAGAAAATTCTTAAAAATAAGATCCTTTTTCTACTTTAAACCCAGAAAAAAGGTAGGTAGGTTTCATGTATGTTAATCCCAGAATTAAAATATATTTGAATACCCTTTGATAAGATTAATGTTTGATTATTCACAAAATAAAATAAATAATTTCTTAATAAAAAGAGAAAATTTGAGATGAAAATCTGACAACATAACTACTATAAAACTTGGTTTTAGAAAACATTAAAAAGAGTGATGAAAAGGGTCTCCCACTCATAAATTACTCTTAATATAGTAAATTTATTGAATAAAATGGATATAAGAACATTTTATGGAAATTTTAAATACATACCACATAAAAAGGAAAATGAAAGGAGGGGAGACGTTGAGAATTCCCTTACATTGAAGAGTGACTCCTAAAACTCAAATATCGAGACCGTAGGGGCTTTAGGAAACCATGGGAGAACTAATTAGGATGTAATAACTTCATAGATTAATTGAGGATGATTTTTCAATGAATTTAAATGAAGGAATGGATGGTTACTTACAACAAAAGTGAAGGAATTTTTTATTAATTTCTAAGGACACCTTAGAAGTGGTATTTGCAAAACCATGGGATTTCCCATGGTATTTTCCCATGGTATTGACCACTTGGGACACCTCATATCATATGTTAGTCTTCAGGATTCTACCAACATTATTACATCATTAATTTTGTCATTAAACATACTAAAACCTCAAAACTATATTTTTACTATTCACCGAAAAATCAACTATTTCAAAAAAATCCCAAAAATTCACCCTAACCATTTTTTGATGTGTAAAATTCAAAAATAAAATCCATTTTATAAAAGCGAATTTAATTTTAAATTAAATTAATTATAAATTTTTAAATAAACATTTATGTTTCATAAAAATATTAATACTTAACTAATAATTTCTAAAACATTTATTTACTTATACTATGATATAATTATATCACATTACCAATTAAGATGCATGTAATATATTTATACTTTATTAGGTGAGGTTACTATTCCATTGTTCAAATTACTATTCATAAGGGTAACATTACTATTCCAAAGGGTCAAGTTAATATTCACCAAAAAAAATAATTTGATCCTAATATTTTAACACCCCAAGCTTCCACGGTACGCTTCCCTTTGAATAATACAGTAGTGTGTGTTGTACGCAACTTCGAGTTCTAACACACACACCACAACCAATCAAAGTAGCCGTTATGAATATTAATACCCACTTTTTGAAATTTTATAAATTTTATCTCTCAAAATGGACTTCATTTTTGGATTCGGAATATCGAAATTATCCTAGCGTAAAATTTTGTAACTTTTCGGATAACTTTTCTATTTTGATGAATAGTGAAAATTACTAAATTTTAATTAAAAACAACTTTTTTAATCAAAATAATTAATAGTGACAAATTATGAATTTAAGTGGTTTTAAAGTATATTTAGAATATATTTTTACCATTTAATACAATTTTGGTCATTGTACATAATTTCACATTTAAATCGGACATAAACAACTGTCAATCTTTTAATAGTTATTATCTCTTAAAAACACACTTTTTGGTTTAACATCGGGAATTAATTTTAAATTAATTTCTGTCACTTCTTTGTTTTGAATTTAAAATTATATATTAAATATTTTGAATCAGGAGGTCCAAATTTTTTAAATATGTAACTTTTATTTTTATACATTTTGAATAATTACTTCGGTAAATATTTTATTTACCATGGTTAAAGGGTAAATCCGATAAATAATGGTAAAAAAATAATATTATAATAATAATAAATTACCCTAAAATGTTTCCTAACCTTATTGGTTGATACATGTTTGACCATGGGCATCTTTTGGTCGATTTTGGGACCCTATGGATCCACTTGTAAGTGATAAGGACACTTTATATTAATTAAGTTAAAATAAATACAAAAATGACAGAAGCATATATCTTTTAGAAAAACAATTTTTACATAGGGTTATATATGTTGGATTTTAGACTATAAATATTCATTAGAAATAAAAAATTATTTCCTACATAATGGTAGTTTATTTATAATTTTTAGACATTTAATAATTAATATTATTTATGACACAATAATGATGCAGTATTTTCCTTATTAATTAAAGAATCAAATAATTGGTATTATAAATATTAAAATAAATATAATTTGAAATTTTTGATGCCATAAACGAATTTTATTGATTAATATGACATTTTAGTATTACTGGAATGAATTTTTTTCGAATTAATAATGTTGTTAAGACTTTAACAAAAATCAATTATTGAATAGTGTCAAAATTGACATAAATGAGTTTTTAAAACAAATATTATATTATTAATTGATATTATATTACTAAAAATCTAAGGTTCGTCCAAAGGACTTATATAATGATAGGTGTCTTATTAATGGACAACTTGGGGGTCGCTTGGATGTATATATTAAGTTTATTTACTATATAATATAAAAATACAAAGTGACGTGGTAAATGTCAAACTAATTAACTAAGAGTTAAAACTAAAAGATAGGGTTAATATAGTGACCCAAACCTGGATAAAATTTATTGGTTGAAATTATTTCAACCCAACCCCACCTTATAATTTTAATAATCCATTTTTTATCCATTAAAACCGAATATGAATTTATTATAAAATAATATTTCTAGCTTTTCCAAAGGTGCCCCTCACCCCTCTTATAAAAGGGCATTCCCCCTTATCACTAATTAACACATTCAAAGCCTTTTGGATCAGCCAACACCTGCCCAAATACCCTCTAAAATATACTCCCTTAATCCTAGAGTCTTTACTTTAGTCATAAATCCAACTTAAAGAGCCCTTTTGATCAAATCAAAAGGAAGAACCCGAAGAATAGGTAATATTTTCACCACCCTCTTTCAAGTTCCTTTCTTCTTCAACTTCTTCTTTCTTTGTTATTTCCATTATAAAATAATAACTCCATTAAATTATATATACTATGATGTTATTATAAATATGTTACAACCATATTCTGTATTCTATCCATCCTTTGAATGACATGTCACCATACGTGCGTACGTACGGCTTACCGTCTCCACATCGTGGTGTAATTGTTATTCAATAAATTATTATTTGGATGGGTACAATAATGATATGTAATTCATGTAAATAATAAATATAACATGATAATTATTCTTTATATATGATATACCATCCAATTATATATTATTTTAATATCAAAAGAATGATATTGTCGCTCGTGTGTACGTACGGACTACCGTCTCCACGAACGCGATGAGATTCATTCCCCATCGTATCCATTCAAGACTAATTCTCATTTAATGATTAAAAATAATGTTTAAGGACTTGATATAATTCTGTATATGAATAAGATACAACCTATCCATAACAAACACGGATTATGTAACAAAACATATAAAATAAAACGAGTAAGTTAACACCCAAAACAACGATAATACTAAGATATTATTAACAAATCAATGTTAAAAGATCATATATGATATCATATTAATGTATATGATTCTTGTATAATTTAATAACAATTATTTTTCCATTATACAGGAGGTTAACCTACCCTTAACCAAGTAAAAGTACAAGGTAAGGATTTATTTCACAATCTCTTCATTATCTGAGGTTGTTTATAAGTAATTATCTACTAGGACCTCTTTATCATCCACGTCCATGTTTCTTAAAAATGTATTTCAAATCATACTTACTATTTTAAATATTATGGGATAAATTCATTTATAGCCTTTTTGAATTTTATAAGAATTTTATAAAGGAATCTTTCTGTCTTTTTCCAAACAAGGTCCTTTTTAACCTTTTCGACAAAATTAAGGTAAGAATGTATTTTTAACTTATACGGGGGCGGCGGCTATTTTTCGCCAGTATAAAATAGTTGAAGCTTCCCTTAAAATCTTATAAGAATATTTTCAAAGTAAATGTTTTATTTTATAATTATGTGACTTTTAAATGATTTAAAAAATGATATTTCTCTCAAATTGTTTTGATTTCATCTATGTCAACATCCTTTGATGGATTTTAAGATTTTTTGAAGTTTATTTATTATGATACAAAACATCCATATTGTATTGAAGGTTTTGTGATATTTTTAAGTGTGGATGTGTTATTTTTATACCATTCATGGTTTATGGAGAAAGTATTAACATTTCGTATGCTAGTTTTAATATGAATGTTTATGTTATGTTTAAACCTGTTCATATGAGGAATGTATTGGACTTAATATGTGAAGGGTGGAGCCTGTTATAGCTTCTCGATGCATCGGTAGGTCTCATTAGACAAACTAGTGTCTTGGCACAAGGCCTTGACAAAATCTTTTTTGTTGTCTTGGCACGAGGCCTTGGCTACGTGGTTATGACAGTCTGGCATTATACATTCCATCATTATGAAAGTGGTTATTGATATTGCATGTGATTATTAGACTAGTAGAATATCACTGTGTATAATTAAATGGAATTATTTAATTTTATATTTTCCATATTGTGCTGAAGTTAAATTTTAAAAGGCTTCTGTTTTAGTTATGCATTTCCTTAAATGTTTATGCTTATTTATGGAAGTTTTTTCTATATTGGTATCCTTAATGGGCATCTGAGATCACCCCTTTCTATGTTTTATTTTTTCAAGGATGTGAAGAAGTATTTTATGAATGACCTGCAGGGATAGTATGAGGGGATAATAGTGTGGAATATGGAGACTATATTGTTGTAGTTTTAATTTTATGATGTAATGTAAACTTTATGAATATATCTAGTGATTCCAAGGCTACTAAACTAATCAGTCTTTCGAGACTTGATCTTTTGTGATCATGCCAATGTTATGTAATAATGCACCGACTCTGGGTAACTGGGGTTGGATTGTTACAGTTGGTATCAGAGGAAGTTTAGTACAAACCTTGGAAGCTAGATTTAGATAAACTCTGATTAGAGCACATAGATCAAAGATGGACTTTGACGATTAGTATAGAAGAACTTCCTAGAATTTTGGTATTGTAGAAATTTTGTGAGTTTTTCGAGAAATACATCCCTGTCTAGATACGAGTAGGTAGAGGCAGCTCTGGCACAGTTGCACCTAGGGGTAAAACCCGAAAACACCGCTTTGAGCTTGACTCGAATGGGAACTGGTGCACGACAACAGGCCTTGCTGCACTCTTGGTTACGACACTCCCGGGGGATATTCTTAAGATAATTCTCAATTTCTTTAAAAAACATTATAAAGGGTTTATGAGTATATACTTCCTCAAAGAAAACATTTTTAGGATTATGGATTATATCCATAAATAGTTCAATTTATGTTAAGTGTTTTACAAGTATGGAATTATGTATTTTGATTCATAAACAGATCTAGTTTATGCCATCATTTAGAAATAGAACCTAGTGGAAGAAATGGAAACTGTATCAATGCATGCCCTCCTTGTAGGGATTACCCTCCTACTCAAGATAATTATAGTGGAGCTGGTGATGCAACTGGTGCTGATCAGCTAATCTCCATACTGGGACAACTCACTCAGGTTATGAATAATAACTTTACCCGTATGGAGCACCCTGATCCGCAGCATGGAGGATCAATGTTAGATCGCTTCATGAGGAAGAAACCACCAACATTAAATAGGAGTACAAATACATTATTAGCTGAGCAATGGATATGTTCCCTAGAGAAAATATTTCAGGCTTTAGGGAGTAGTAAAAGAGAAAAAGTTGTCATGGCAGTTTATCACCTCAATGGAGATGCTAATCAATGGTGGTCATTGATTCAAAACACGAAGGAAGATAATAAAGTATCAAATATGGAATGGAGGGAGTTCAAAGAGCTTTTCTTAGAAAAATACTTTCCTCGTGACCATTGAGCAGATATGGAAAGGCAATTTCTGAGTCTGATACAAAAGGAGGATGAGAACATCGCAAAGTATGAGGCTAACTTTACAAGGTTAGCAAGGTATGCTGGAGATTATATACGTAACCCAAGAAGTAATATTGATCAGTTCTTTTATGGGTTAAAAACATTTCTTAGTCAAGCATTAGTGTCACAATCCTTCTCGTCGTACGAAGATATTGTCTCATGTGCTGTCAAGACAGAAAAAGAATTCTCTAAGTCTTATGACTTTAAAGAAAATCAAGAGAAGAAGAGATCTATTGATCACACTGGGAATGGAAATAAGGGGAAGAAGGGAAAAGTTTAATATCCATCTTGCAGTAAATGTGGGAAGAAACACCCTCGTACTTGCTTAAAGGGAATGGGAGTTTGTTACAAGTGTGGTGAAAAAGGCCACCATGCTCGTGATTGCAAGGGGAAGAAAGAAGCTACTGATGTTCAATGCTAAAACTGTAGAGAGAGATGGGACATTATTCAAATGAATGTCCTAAGAGTCAGAAGAACTTACCTCAGAAAAGTAAAAGGGATCAAGACCAAGCTTATGATATCACCACTTCTAAGGTAGAAGCTCCGAAATATGTGGTGGAAGGTAATTTAATGGTTTCCTCAAGTTTAGAAAATGCATTATTTGATTCTGGATCATCACATTGTTTCATATCTTCCCTGTTTTCTAAGAAAAATAGATATTTCCAATTTGATTTAACAAGGGAGTTGTCAGTTAAAACTCCTAAGGGAAGTATCATTGCAACAAAGTTTTGCGAATCAATCCCCATTAGAGCACATAAATGTTCTTTATCCGCTAATCTCAACATCATACCTATGATTGAGTTTGATATAATACTTGGTATGGATTGCATTTCAGGCCATTATGCGAAGATTTATTGTAAGAAGAAGGAGGTTACGATTTTTTTTGATGATGATGATAAAGAAAACCTTATCTTTAGAGCAGAATCGTCAACACCTAATTCTTATCTAGATCCACCCCTAGTATCTCAACTAAATTCAATTATTGGAGAGGAAGAGAATGAAATAATTGTGGGTGAGGAAAGGAATGTTCAAATAGAGGATTCACCTATTGTGAAAGAAAATGTAGATGTGTTTTTGGAAGATTTACCTGGACATCCTCTAGAATGAGAAGTTGAGTTTTCCATTGATTTAATTCCTAGATCAAGGCCTATATCGAAGACCCCTTATAGAATGGCCACTGTGGAATTAGTTGAACTAAAGAAACAACTAGAGGAATTGAGTAATAAGGGATTTATTCGCCCTAGTTTTTCTCCATGGGGAGCCCTTGTTCTTTTTGTTAAAAAGAAAGATGGATCTATGAGGTTATGTATCAACTACAGGGAGATCAATGCTATAAAAATAAAGACCAAGTATCCCCTACCTCACATTGATGATTTATTTGACCAACTACATGAAGCTCAATCATTTTCAAAGATTGACCTTCTATCTGGATACTATCAGTTGTGTTTGAAGAAGGAAGACATTCTGAAGACAGCATTTCAAACCAGGTACGGGCATTACGAGTTTACAATAATGCCTTTTGGGCTCACTAATGCGCCCTCTATATTCATGGATCTAATGAATAGAGTTTTCAAGGAATATCTAAATGAATTTTTGGTGGTATTTATTGATGATATCTTGGTATACTCCAAAATTTACGAAGATCATGAAAATCACTTGCGCATTATCCTAAAGACTCTGAGAAGACATGAATTATATGGGAAGTTTAGTAAGTGTGAATTCTGGCTTCAGTAGATTTCTTTTCTTGGCCATATTGTCTCTAAAGATGGAATCTCTGTTGATCCTTCTAAGACTAAGGAAATCCAATAATGTCCTGCACTAACAAGTATAACTGAGGTACGCAGTTTTATTGGTTTAGCAGGTTATTGTCGACATTTCATCCAGAATTTTTCCCAGTTGGCTAACCCATTAACAAAGATCACACGTAAAGGGGTTAAATTTGTTTGGATAGAAGAGTGTGAAGAATGTTTCAAATAACTGAAGAGAAGATTATTCAATTCTCTTATATTGACTATGCCATCAGGGAATGATGGGTTCGTTATTTATAGTGATGCATCGAAGAAAGGACTTGGTTGTGTCCTTATGCAGAATGATAGGGTTATTGCCTATACATCATGACAGTTGAAAATTCATGAGCAAAACTATCCTACTCATGATCTCGAGTTATTGGTTGTGATCTTTGCTTTGAAGATATGGAGACACTACCTCTATGGTGAAAATGTGAGATTTATACTGATCACAAGAGTTTGAATTATATTTTCTCACAAAAAGACCTCAACATGAGGCAAAGGAGATGGCTTGAATTACTCAAGGATTATGATTGCACGATACACTACCACCCGGGGAAGGCAAACAAGGTGGTATATGCTTTGAGCAGAAAAGATCATGGAGTTTTGAACATTATGAGAATTAAAAGGGATCCTATTTTCATGGATCTAGTGAAGATGGATATAGGAATTACCATGGAAGGTGAAACATCGATACTTTTTCAAATGGTTTCCAAACCATATTTACTAGAAAGGATAAAGAGTTCTCAGAGTGGTGATGAACAGCTTCAAAAGAAGATTAAAGCTATGAATGATGGGAGATTGAATGACATTGGGTATGAAGATGGAATTCTGAAATTTGGTAAGAGACTTTGTGTTCCCAATATACCTGATCTAAAAAGGAAATTATTGGACGATGCTTATAGTTCCAATTTCTCTATACAACCTGGGAGCACCAAAATGTATAGATACTTGAAGGAACATTTTTGGTGGGACAATATGAGGACAGAGATTGCTGATTTTGTGTCAATTTGTATGGTTTGTCAACAAGTGAAAGCTGGAATGCAACAGCCTAGATGAGTCATGAAACCTCTTCTCATACCAGAGTGGAAATGGGATAATATCCCTATGGGCTTTGTCATGGTACTACTAAATACTCCTAGAAGGAACGATGCAATATGGGTCATTGTTGATCGTCTTACCAAGTCAGCACATTTTCTTGTTATAAGAGAAGATTTACCACTTGAATGTCTAGAAAGGATATGTATTAATGATTTTTTGAGACTTCATGGAGTACCGCTATTTATTGTTTCTGATCATGATCCCCATTTTACTTCAAGATTCTAGAAGAGTCTTCATAAGGCCTTGGATACTGAACTTTGTTTAAGCACTTCCTACCACCCTCAAACAGATGGAAAATCAAAACGGACTATTCAAACCTTATAAGACATGTTGAGATCATTCTCACTTGACTTTCAGGGTATGTGGGATCAATATTTACCTCTAGTGGAAGTTTCCTATAATAATATCTTTCATTCAAGTATTCAGATGGCCCCATATGAAGCATTATACGAAAAGAGATGTCGCACACCAACCTGTTGGGATGACGTTGGTGAAAGAAAACTTGTAGGCCTCGAACTGGTGGAGGAAACAATGGAAAAGGTAAAGGTAATCCAAAACCACATCAAATCATCTTAATGTAGGCAGAAGAGCTATGCCGATAACCGAAGGAAGGATTTGGAATTTCAGGTAGGAGATCATGTTTTCTTGAAGGTATCTCCATGGAAGGGAGTTATACATTTCGGTAAGAAGGGTAAATTGAGTCCTAGGTACATTGGACCTTTCAACATTCTAGAACTAATTGGGGTTGTAGCTTACCATTTGGCAATGTCTCCAAGTCTCTCCAAAGTTCATGATGTGTTCCACGTATCACTATGGAGGAAATACATGTCGGACCCAACGCATGAACTCACCTATGAGGAATTAGAACTGGAACCCGATCTGTCTTATTGCGAAGAGCCCGTCAGGATTCCGGATACAAGAGAACAATTTCTGAGAAACCGGACAACTCGCCTGGTAAAAGTTCTATGGAGGAACCATAATATGGAAGAGGCAACGTGGGAACCTGAGGAACTTTTGATGAAGAACCACCTGAGTCTTTTCATGAGATATTATTCTATAAATTTTGAGGATGAAATTATTTGAAGGAGTGGAGAATGTAACACCCCAATCTTCCACGATACGCTTCCCTTTGAATAATACAGTAGTGTGTGTTGTACGCAACTTCGAGTTCTAACACACACACCACAACCAATCAAAGTAGCCATTATGAATTGTAATACCCAATTTTTGAAATTTTATAAATTTTATCTCTCAAAATGGACTTTATTTTTGGATTCGTAATATCAGAATTATCCTAGGGTAAAATTTTGGAACTTTTCGGATAACTTTTATATTTTGATGAATAGTGTAAATTACTAAATTTTAATTAAAAACAACTTTTTTAATCAAAATAATTAATAGTGATAAATTATAAATTTAAGTGGTTTTAAAGTATATTTATAATATATTTTTACCATTTAATACAATGTTGGTCATTGGACATAATTTCACATTTAAACCGGACATAAACAACTGTCAATCTTTTGATAGTTATCATCTCTTAAAAACACGCTTTTTGTTTTAACAACGGGAATTAATTTTAAATTCATTTCTCCCATTTTTTTGTTTTGAATTTAGAAATATGGATTCCATATTTGGAATCAGGAGGTCTAAATTGTGTAAATAGGTAACTTTTATTTTTAGACATTTTGAATAATTACTTCGGTAAATATTTTATTTACCATGGTTAAAGGGTAAATCTGATAAATAAGGGTAAAAAATAATATTATAATAATAATAAATTACCCTAATACGTGTCCTAACCTTATTGGTTGATACATTTCTGACCATGGTCATCTTGTGGTCGATTTTGGGACCCTATGGATCCACTTGTAAGTGATAAGGACACTTTATATTAATTAAGTTAAAATAAATACAAAAATGACAAAAGCATATATCTTTTAGCAAAACAATTTTTACATAGGGTTATATATGTTGTATTTTCAACTATAAATATTCATTAGAAATATAAAATGATTTCCTACATAATTTTAGTTTATTTATAATTCCTATACATTTAATAATTAATATTATTTATGACACAATAATGATGCAGTATTTTCCTTATTAATGAAAGAATCAAATAATTGGTATTATAAATATTAAAATAAATATAATTTGAAAGTTTTGATACCATACATGAATGTTATTGATTAATATGACATGTTAGGATTACTTTAATTAATTTGTTTCGAATTAATAATGTTGTTAAGACTTTAATAAAAATCAATTATTGAATAGTGTCAAAATTGACATAAATGAGTTTTTAAAAAACATATTATATTATTAATTGATATTATATTCCTAAAAATATAAGGTTCAGCCAAAGGACTTATATCATGATAGTTTTATAATTAATGAACCACTTGGGGGTATCTTGGACGTATATAGTAAGTTTATTAACTATATAATATAAAAATACAAAGTGACATGGTAAATGTAAAACAAATTAACTAAGAGTTAAAACTAAAATATAGGGTTAATATAATGACCCAAACCTGGATAAAATATATTGGTTTAAATTATTTCGACCCATACCAACATTATACTTTGAATAATCCACTTTGGAGCCATTAGAAACCGAATATTAATTTATTATAAAATAATATTTCTAGCTTTTCCAAAGGTGTCCCTCACCCCTCTTATAAAAGGGAACTCCCACTTCTCACTAATTCACACATTCAAAGCCTTTTGGCTCGGCCAAACCCTACCCAAATACCTTATAAAATATCCTCCCTTCATCCTAGAGGCCTTACTTTATTCAGAAAGCCAACCGAAGTATCCCTTTTTATCAAATCAATAGGAAGAACTCAAAGAAGAGGTAATGTTTTCACCACCCTCTTTCAAGTTCCTTTCTTCTTCAACTTCCTCTTTCTTTGTTATTTCCATTCTAAAATAATAACTTCATTATATTATATATACTGTGATGTTATTATAAATATGGTATAACCATATTCAGTATTCTATCCATCCTTTGAATGACATGTCACCATATGTGCGTACGTACGGCTTACCGTCTCCACATCGTGGTGTAATTATTATTCAGAAAATTATTATTTGGATGGGTATAATAATGATATGTAATTCATGTAAATAATAAATATAGCATGATAATGATTCTGTATATATGATATACCATCCAATTATATATTATTTTAATATCAAAAGAATGATATTGTCGCTCGTGCGTACGTACGGACTACCGTCTCCACGAACGCGATGAGATTCATTCTCCATCGTATCCATTCAAGAATAATTCTCATTTAATGATTAAAAATAATGTTTAAGGACTTGATATTATTCTGGATATGAATAATATATAACCTATCCATAGTAAACATGTCTTATGTAACAAAACATATAAAATAAAATGATTAAGTTAACACCCGAAGCAATGATAATACTAAGATATTATTAACAAATCAATGTTAAAAGATAATATATGATGTCATATTAATGTATATGATTCATGTATAATTTAATAACAATTATTTCACCATTATACAGGAGGTTAACCAACCCTCAACCAAGGAAAAGTACAAGTTAAGTATTTATTTCACAATCTCTTCATTATCTGAGGTTCTTTATACGTAATTATCTACTGGGACCTCTTTATCATCCACATCCATGTTTCATAAAAATGTATTTCAAATCATTCTTACTATTTTAGAGACTATGGGATAAATTCATTTATACCTTTGTTTACTTTTATAATAAGTTTATAAAGGAATCTTTCTGTTGTTTTCCAAACAAGGTTCTTTTTAACCTTTTCGACAGAATTAAGGTAAGAATGTCTTTTTAACTTATACAGAGGGTGCAGCTATTTTCCTCCATTATAAAATCATTTAATCTTCCCTTACAAGCTTATAAGAATATTTTCAAATTAAATGTTTTATTTTATAATTATGTGACTTTTAAATGATTTCAAAAAAATATATTTCTCTCAAATAGTTTTGATTTCATCTATGTCAACTTCCTTTGATGGATTTTAAGATTATTTGAAGTTTATTTATTATGATACAAAACTTCTATATTGTATTGAAGGTTTTGTGATATGTTTAACTGTGGATGTGTTATATTTATACCATTCATGGTTTATGGAGAAAGTATTGGCATTTCGTATACTAGTTTTAATATGAATTTTTATGTTATGTTCAAACCTATTCATATGAGGAATGCATTGGACTTAATATGTGATGGGTGGAGCCCGATATAGCTCCTCGATGCATCGGTAGGTCTCATGAGATAAAATAGTGTCTTGGAAAAAGGCCTTGAAAAAATATTATTTGTATTCTTGTCACAAGGCCTTGGCTACGTGATTATAATAGTCTGGCATTATGCATTCCATCATTATGAAAGTGGTTATTGATATTGCATGTGATTATTCGACTAGTAGAATATCCATGTGAATAAGTAAATAGCATTATTTCATTTTATCTTTTCCATATTATGCTGAAGTTCAAGTTTAAAAGGCTTTTGTTTTAGTTATACATTGCCTTAAATGTTTATGATTATTTATGAAAGTTTCCGCTATATTGCTATCTTTACTGAGCATCTAAGCTCACCCCTTTCTATGTTTTATTTTTCCCAGGATGTGAAGAAGTATTTTATGAATGACCTGCAAGGATTGTATGAGGGGATAAGGGTGTGGACTATGGAGACTATATTGTTGTATTTTTCATTTTATGATGTAATGTAAACTTTATGAATATATCTAGTGATTCCAAGGCTACTAAACTAATTGGTCTTTCGAGACTTGATCTTTTGTGATCATGTCAATGTTATGTAATAATGCACCGACTCTGGTTAACTGGGGTCGGGGCGTTACAAATAGACTCTAAATATCTCACTGATCACAATAATGTAAGTCCATTTTTCAAAAATCATTTCATAGTTTTAATTATTTAAAGTATAATAATTATTTAAAAATATATATTATTTTTCACTATTCATCAATAATATCAAACTTCTTAGAAAGATACTAAAAATTTACCCAAGATTAATTTTGACATTTGAAATTCAAAAATGATGTTTATTTTACCAAAATAATTTTCTAAGTATGAGAAATCAATGGAAAGTACAATTTTTACTTTCAAAATCAATTTATCAAATTTGTCTCAATTAAACTTTTATTTTATTAAGAAAAAATATTATTAAAATAGAAATGATGAAATAACAATTTTATTAAAACAAAGGGATTATATTTTAAGTAACTAGGGATATGACACATAACCCCTTAAAATACCTATATACGACCTAAGGGTAAGGTGTGTGACGGTGATAAACTCTTGGGGTGGCTCAGATAACATCACCTGAGTGGTAATCTCCACTAACTTTAACTTCTCCTATATGTGATTTCATTCAAGCCTAACATTTTGAATCTCATCTTGGGCTTGGTCTATGGAAAATCCCAAAGATGTTTCCTCCCTCCCAAGTCCTGACAAATGGGATCCATATGGAATGAATCTACTGGTTGAGTCCATAAACTCTTCTTTCTTCATTAATTAAACATTATCATTTCTATTTATAATACCAATTATAATGTTAAAATTATTATTAAGATTATTGATTCCAACAGTCATATTGATCAATAGTCATAATTGACCAATGGTCATAATTGACAAATAGTCATATAACAATCAAACCCCAAAGGTCACATTTCAATTATAATCACTTCATTGTTAAGGGTATATGGTTTTGTTGAGTAAAAAATAATATAACATACATTTTTAGGAACATTTTATCATTTAAAAAGTTTTTATCATTACATTCTTCCCCCTTAAGAAATTTCATCCCTGAAATTTCAGCTTGTGAACTCAGAAGGGAAAAGGTATGGGTACTCTGCCTCATTGTTTCCTCCGGTTCCCACGTGGCTTCTTTATATTTGTGGTTCCTTTATAACACTTTAACAAGGTGGGTAGTCTTTTTGCTTAGAACCTTGTCCATATGGTCCAAGATCTTCACTGAATACTACTCATAAGAGAGGTCATGTTCCAATTTTACTACCTTAGGATTCAGTACATGCGATGGGTCAGGTATGTACTTCCTCAAGAGAGATATGTGTAAAACATCATTAACTTGTGCTAGATTTAGAGGAAGTGCAAGCTGATAGGCCACTGCTCCTACGCGATCAGAGATTTCATAGGGGTCAATGTACCTAGGGTGGAGATTCCCTTTCCTCCTAAACCTCATGACTATATTCCAAGGTGAAATTTTAAGGAAGAATGTGTCACCAACATTAATCTCCAAGTCCCTTTGATAGCCGTCATCATAACTCTTCTTCCAAATCATATCATCCTTTATTTATTGTTTGACGGCATGAACATTTTCTATCATATCTTACACAATATCAGGTCTAAGAATATTTCTTGCACTAGCCTTGTCCCAACAAGTAGGAATTCTACATCGCTTCCCATTTAGATCTTAATAGGGTTCCATTTGAATGCTCAAGTGGAAGCTGTTGTTGTAAGAGAACTCAACTAATGTGAGATATTGATCCCATCCACCTTTAAATTATATTGATCGTGATCTTAGCATGTCCTTGAGTGTATTAATAGTCCTTTCAGATTGGACATCAATTTAGAGATAATAGTACATGCTAATATTTAATTCGCTACGCAGAGCATGTTGAAGACTTGTGTAGAATTTTGATTTGAACCTTGGATCATGCTCAAATACGATAGAAAGTAGAACTCCATACAACCTTACCACTTCCTTCATTTATATCATTGAAAGATGGTCAAGAGATAAATATTCCCAAATAGATATAAAATGTGCATTCTGGGTGATACGGTCCTCTATGACCCATATCACATTATTTCCTTTGGAAGTTCTTAGGAGACCAGTGAAAAATTGCATAGTGATATTGTCTCACTTCCATGCTAGTGTGGGTAGTGGTTGTAATACCCCCTTTAGGAATTTCCTTCAATTTTTGACACACAAGGAACATTGTAGTGTAGTTGACTATCTCCCTTTTCATGTTATCCCACCAATAATGACCATTAAGGTATCTATACATTTTCATACTTCTTGGATTTATAAAGAATGTAAATCTATGAGCATCATCCACTAGCTCATTCTTTATTTTCGGAATAGATGGAACACATACCCTTGTATGAAATTTCAGTACACCTTCTTGATCAATATTGAACTTAGGAAACTTCTCATTCCTCACCACCTCTATCTTCTTTGGTAACAAAGGATCTTCCCTTTGATATTTCTTGATCTTATCTAGTAATGACTTCTGAGAAAACATTTGGGATAGGTTTGATGATATCCCTTCCCTTATGATTCCCATTTCATGTTTTAATAGATTTTTTATCAAAGTATCCCTTTGAATCCTCATCATTTCCAACACAACAGAGTCTTTCCTACTTAATGCATCATTGTATTTGTTTTCTATTCCAAGTTGATAATGAATTGAATAGACATATTCTTTAATAAGTTCCAACCATCTCCTATGTCTCATGTTCAATTCCTTTTGTGTGAAAATATACTTCAAATATATATGGTCTGTATATATGTCACATTTCTCCCCATAAAGATAGTGAATATATATCTTCAGATAAAAAAACCACATCCAGCTCAAGATCATGTGAAGGATAGTTCTCCTCATGAGGCTTCAACTGTCGAGCTGCTTCATTTTACAAGAGGATGCACCCATGCCCTTTCATAGAGGAATTTCTAAATATTATGAATCCTTCTCTGATAAAGGGTATATTTAACACTAGTGTAGTAACCAATCTCTTCTTTGGATCTTGGAAACTTTCTTCACAATCCTTTATCCATATGAACTTGACCCCTTTTCAAGTTTACTTGGATAATGGATTATAAATTCATAAAATGTTTTTCATAAACCTCCTATAATATCCTACTAATCCAAGGAAACTAAAAATCTCAATTTTTATTTTAGGTTGAGGGTACTTCTCCAAAATCCTTGTATTGGCAGGGTCAAATGAGATTCCTTCATTGGTTACAATGTTCCCCAAGAAATAAAGTTGTCATAACCGAAATTCACATTTTCTAAACATTCAAAATAGCCACTCCTTCCTTATAGTCTTTAGTATCACCCTTATATGATCCTAATGCTCCTCAAAAATTTGGGAATATATCAAAATATCATCGATAAGAACAACCACAAAGTTATCAAGGTAGTTCTTAAAGATTCTATTTATCAAATCCATAAAAATAGTTAGAGAATTAGTCAAGCTGAAGGGAATAAAAAACTCATAATTCCCATATCTTGATCGGAAGGTAGGCATTAGAATATTTTATTTATTCACCCTCAATTGATGATAACCATCTCGAAGATCAATCTTAGAGAAGAATTTATCCCCACAAAGTCGGTCAAATAAATCATCAATTCTTGGAAGAGGGTACTTGTTCTTCATTGTGATCATGTTAAGTTATCTATAATAAATGAATAACCACATTGATCCATCTTTCTTCCTCACAATGAGAATATGTTCTCCCTAAGAAGACACACTTGTTGGATAAACCCCTTCTCCAAAAGATCTTGTGGTGGCTTCTTTAATTAATCTAGCTCCACATTATCCATTCAATATGGGGTTTTTGAAATCAGCTTGGATCCAACCATAAGTTCAATGGATAACTCTACCTATCTTTTAGGGGGAGGCCTATGTAACTCCTTAAGAAATACATCAATATATTCCTGAATGATGGGGAAATTCTCTATTCGTAATCTTTCATTTCCTTATTCATATTCACCGATAATTTCCGTACAAAAGGCTACGGGTGGTGATTCTAGATAAAGATCAGGACGAGATATATCTCCTTTGAAAACAACTGTAGGTTTTATATTCAGGACTACTGATATTTCCTTACTTCTTAATTTGATCTTGTCATTATACTTTGAGAGCTATTGTATCCCTATTATAATGTCGAATTCCAGCATGGGAATGACTACTAGATTTTTGTTTATATTATTCTCAACAAAGTAAATACTAGAGTTTCAATACATAGTTGATGATGGGATAGTCCCTCTAGGAGTCATGATTGATAACTCTACTTCTAGAAGTTTAGGGATTGATTCTATATTTTTTGAAAACATAGAGTAAATAAAGGAATTAATATAATTAGAATCAAACAAATTACTTTCTATCTTTGAGAGAACAATAATAGTAACTTCCACCACATCATGTGGAACTTCAAATTAAGTCCTTGTGATAGAAAAAATGACCTTTATCCCTTGGCCTATGCTAAGGCTAATGGTGATTCCCATCCACTACCCTTGGTTTTGGACAATGATTGGAAAAGTGACCGAGAAGACCACACTTGAAGTATTGGACTTCAGGTATGGCCTTAACCATCTTCCCTTTGTTGTTAGTGATGAGAAGTTGAGGCTTCACCTCACTACAATAATTTCAAGCAAAATGGCCATCTCTTCCACACTTGTAACACTTCCCAATTCCAAGTAGGCAGTTCCCTGAATGCTTTTTCCCACATTTATTGCATGTGGAAAGTTTTACATACTTTCATAATCTTACTTAATCAAAGCTCCTCCATAGTTTTATATCCAAGGATATCTTATTTTCATTCGACTTGTGAGACCACTACATCTCACCAAACTCCATTTCAAATTTCATAGCACTCTATATGATTTCCTCATAGGTGTCATAGTCTCGGTTGGCTAAATTCTTCCATAGATATGGTCTTAGTCCACTCAAGAATCTATAAACCTTCTCATTAAGATCCATGAAAAATCTACAGGTATAATAAGAAAGTCTTGTGAATTTTATCTCATAGATTCCAATGGATTCATTCTCTTTTTTTCTTCAGTTCAAGGAATTAATTCTCTATTTTTGTTCTCATCGAATGAGGGAAATACTTATTAAATAAGATTACCCTAAACTCTTCTAATTCCAAAGCTTTAATTTCCCCTATTGAACTCATGTTTATAATTAGTTCCCACCACTGATCATCTTCTCTCTCTAAATGGTACACATCCCGAGTGAATTTCTCTTATTCTGAACAATGAAGTACATAAAAGATCTTTTCTATAGAGCTTATCCACTATTCCGTAATCAATGAGTTAGTAGATCCACTGAACATTGGTGGTGGTTGATGTATAAAGAACTAAATGGAAATTTGGTCCCTTCATAGTGAAACTGGTCCATCATCTTGATTCATTATATTCCCTATAACTTGAGTTAGTTTATTCATCATTCTCATGAAGGTTTCCATTCTGGCTTCCATTAGAGGGTCATCTGTGCATGGTCTTTTGTGCTCACCATTTACATGATTCCTCCTATTTCCAACCATTTTATAAAAGAATAAAACCTTAGTGAGAAACTTGTTTCATAATCTTATAATTCAAAAGTAACTTTTACATCATATAACATCATGCTTAAACATGTTATTCATTCAACACAATTAAATTTTCTATAAATCCTTCATAATGATTTATAAAAAGCTTATGATTAACCAAACATATCCCCTAGGAGTGTCAAATCTAAAGTGAAGTAAGTGCCATTTTCATTCACCAATTCCCATTCGAGTCTAACTAAAAGTGGTATTTTGGGGTTTTATCCCTAGGAACATCTATTCTAGGGCCATATCCACATGTTCATATCCAGATAAGGACTTATTTGTTTAAAAACTACTTACTTAATATTTCACCAAAATACCAGGAAGTTTTTCTGTATTTAAACTTTACTATAGGATTATTCCTAAAGTTTTCATATCCTAATTTCCATAAATAACTAAACCATACTTTGATACAAACTATGGTATCCTGCCTTTTTATTACATAACTTTTCATTATATTGTACAAATATAGAGGTTCTTTAAAAGCTAAGTCTCTTGGAAATAAGGTACATGATAAATGAAAACATAAAAAATTCTTCTAATACACTTGAAAGAAATATTCATTTGTTCATAGTAATAATATTTACAGTATCTAATAACCTGGGGACATATATCAACATAAATGGTGAGAATAAATCCTAGTAAGGGTAAACAAGGGAAACATTTTACTTGCGATCTTGAGGAATACTAATTAGAACAGAAGGAAATGCATAAAATCATGATAAATAGGCATATCATAATAAAAATTACATGAATCATAACTTGAAAATGTGGCTATAACATTTAATTGAGTCATTCATAAGCATAACACCACGTTTTATCATTGAGGTGTCATAAAAATTATCTAGGTTATTCACCAAGGTATCACGAAACTTGTCATCTCTAGAGATTAAATTATTTACCCAATGAATTAGAGTGTTATCAAGGTGAACCATTAATATGTATTAATTAATTATATTCACATATATTATAATAAAACATCTCATAAATAACACATTGAGAACAAAATAAATAGGTTTCATTTCAAAATCATGGTGTTTTAAAAAATGCTTAAAAACAAGATCCTTTTGTCATTTTAAACCCACAAAAAAGGAAGGTTTAAAGTATGTTAATACCAGAATTAAAATAGATCATTTTTACATATATTTGAATAAACTTAGAGAATATATAGGTTTTGGTATTCATAAAATAAAATAAAATAATTTCCTGATAAAAAGAGAGAAGTTTTGAGATGAAAATTTGGTAGCATGACGGCTATAAAACATGGTTATAGAAAACATTAAAAAAATATTTGAAAAGGGTATATGACTCATAAATGAATCATAAAATTTTAAATGGATATAATAAAATTTACAGATTAACATTTTATGGAAATTTGGAATACATGCCACAAAAAAAGGAAATTGAAAGGAAAAGAGACGTTGAGAATTCTCTTGCCTTGAAGAGTGACTCCTAAAACTCAAAGATCAAGACCTTATGAGATCAATGACACCTTGGGAGAACTACTTGGGAGGTAATAATATCATATATTCTTGGAAGATGATTTTTAAATGAATTTAATTAATTTGTGGGTATTTATAGTAAAAGTGAAGGAGTTTTTTATTAATTTCCTAGGACACCTCAGTAGTGGTATTTTTAAAACTATGGGATTTAAAATGGTATTTTCCCATGGTATTGGCCACCTGGGACACCTAATATAATATTTTAATCGTCAAGAGTCAAAAAGAATTATTACATCATTATTATATCATTAATTATGTCATTAAACATACTGAAAACTCAAAATTCTATTTAGACTATTCATTGAAAATTCAAATATTTCAGAAAAATCCCAAAAATTTACCCTGCCAATTTTTCGATGTGTAGAACTCAAAAATGAACTCCATTTTCTGAAAATGAATTTATCTTAAATTAAAATAATTATTAATTTTTAAATAAGTATTTATTTTTTATAAAAATACTAACACATAATAATAATTTATAAAACATTTATTTACTTACATTATGATATAATTATATAACATTACCAATTAAGATGACTAGAATATATTTATACCTCCTTAGGTGAGGTTACTATTCCATTGGACAAATTACTATTAATAAGGGTAACATTACTATTCTAAAGGGTCAAGTTACTATTCACCAAAAAAATTAAATTTATCCAAATAGACTCTAAATATCTTATTGATCGCAATATTGTATGTCCGTTTTTCAAAAATAATTTCACATAATCAATTATTTAAATTATAATACTTATATAAAAAATACAGTATTTTTAACTATTCATAACAGCTATGAAATTAATTAGAGAAATATTGAAAATTTAACCTAGATTGATTTTGACATTTGAAATTCAAAAATGATGTTTATTTTATCATAATAATTCTTTAAGTATGAGAAATATCTAAAAAGTATAATTTTTACTTGTAAAATAAATTTATCAAATTTCTCTCAATTAAACATATATTTTATTAAGAAAAACTATTCTTAAAATGGAAATGATGAAATAAAATTTTTATTAAAACAAAGGGGTTACATTTTAACTAACTAGGTACGTGACACATAACCCCTTATAACACCTGTATACGAACTAAGGGTATGGTATGTGAAGGTTATAAACTCTTGGGGTGGCTCAGATAACATCGCCTAAGTTGTAGTCTCTACTAACTTGAATTTATCCCATTAGAAATTTCATTCAAGACTAACATGTTTAATCTCTTCTTGGGCTTGGCCTACAGTGAAGCCCAAAGATATTACCTCTCTCCCAAGTTCTGATAAATGGGCTTCATTTGGCACAACTCTATTGGTTGTGGCCATCAACTCTTCTTTCTGCATTAATTAACCATTTTCATTTCTATTTATAATACCAATTATAACATTAAAATTATTATTAATAGTATTTCAAACAATGTCCATATTGATCAGTGGTCATAATTGACCAATGGTAATAATTGACCAATGGTCATAATTGACCAATGAACATAATTGACGAATGATCATATAACAATCAAAACCCAAAGGTCACATTTCAATTATACTCACTTAATTATTAATGGGATATATTTTTGTTGAGTGAAAAATAATATAACAGGCATTTTGGGGAAACATTTATCATTCAAAAGGTTCAGTTCATTACATGTGAGGTAGCAAGAAACAAACTCCACAACACACTACATCATGCCAGCCCACCTAAACTACTACAGAAGTTCATTGTACATATTTTCCACACCTGGATGTATAGCCAATGGTGGGGTATGAAACTTCATCAACACCTCTTGATGCAACGTGACTGGAACTACCTTCCATCTCTAACAAAGGATGGCATAATCTCCTCCTCCATAAAATCCATCTGGTGTATCTCATGATGATATTTGGTCATGAGAATTCTCATGGGTGATTTATCCCAGTTGAGCTTCACTATCTTGTTGAATAAGTGGAATATCCACTACAATCTACTGAAGATATGTTTCACCCCTATCCTCCACCATGGTCAGTGATAAATAATCCAACCACTCGGACGCCTCCTATACTAATCCAAAATGTGATTTCCTGCTAAGGGAATATTCCACCACATTTTGCTTCCCTAGAGTATATACCATATCAAATTTTTAACCATATAGTAATTCAAATCAATTCCTTTGTCTTTGGTTGAGATCTCTCTAATTAAAAACGTACCTAAGACTCTGGTGGTCCAATTAAACAATGAAACACTCACCCAGAAGATAATTCCTCCACATATTCAAAGTGAAGACTATTATAACCAACTCTAAGTCATGGGTAATGTAATTATTCTTATGGAGTTTCAATTTCCTTGACCCATAAGTGATCACTACCTAACTCTTCATCAAAATTAATCTAATCCTTGATCTGGAGGAATCGAAAAACACCATGTACTCAACACCCTTCTCCAGTAGCCTCAACATAGGAGCACTAGTCAACCTCATAATCAACTCCTAAAAGAATATATAACCCTACACAGTCTGGGTAAAAATTATCACATTCCATGTCAATGAAGTCAAAGGGTTTGTAATCCTAAAAATTTATTCTGTGAAACTCTAATAGTACCCCCCCCCCCAAACCAAGAAAACTCTGCACCCATGACATGCTCCTGGGTGGATCTCAGGCATGAACTACATTAATCATCACCAGATCTGAATCTTCCTTATCACGAGCCCAACTTTCTCAGCCATATAATATTTATCACCAATAAAGGAAAATCACATACCATATATATAAAGGAATATAACTCTCATATTATGACAGTATATCTGGGATCACACCACAAATAACTATTCCATAGCTGGGATAACATCATAAGGTATCATTGCAATGTCCAATATGTCCCATGAGAAGCTCTCTACATTGAGTACCAACTTGAAATGCTAGAATATGTGAGATATAAAATAATATATCCCTTTAAAAACCTCTATCAAAATACTATAGGAAAAAGACTCGACAGGAATCTCTAACTTCAACATAATGGATGAGGCATACTCAGCAAATAACATATCACACTTCTTCAGCTCATGAAGTTCCTGAATATGCACAAACTGCAAACTGGAAAGGTAGTACTCATCATGGAAAAACTACTATAATTTCAACCATGATATCATCATCTCATCATGATTATGAGTTATCAAACCTCACTGGTGCTTGTCCTCTCAATGAAGAATTCTAGTTACAATCACAACCATCTGATTGGATTGGGTTTGAGCAATCCATAAAATTCAGACCTCTGACTCGATCCAATCCTTTTCTCCATGAGGGTCTGACTCACCATGAAACCTAAGTGGTCTTTGATATGTAACTCACATAATGCACTGATCCTATGCACATAATTTTATTTACCTATTATTAGTATAGAAACCCAACATGTAGTTGATCACTTTCCAGAGCCACTAGGGATGGATCCATGCACTACCCAATAGATGAGAGTGTTTCTATATTATCTCATCAAGAAGAAATATTATGAATAGGTCCCTAAAATAAGGCAATATAACTCAGTTGTTCATCATCATAACCATGTATCATTATCCTAGTTGGCTTTCATCTCGAAGGAAATCAAAATGTTAATAATACATAACACGGTTTGATGAGTATATATAGGGAGTTGACTCAATAAGAACATTATATTCAAAATAATCAAACATATATGATGTGTATACCATTGGTTCCCTACAACTAATTCCTAGACATGTCATATTGAAAACTAGGTTTTCGGATTCCTAGTGTATGGATATGTCGGATGTTGTAATATCACTAGGTTTGATGGCCTGAGAGCCAAAATCAGTACACTCTGACATCATTTCACTAAGTTCCCAAAACAATCCTTATGAAATGTCCAAATCCAAACACTTACTAGATGAAAAAACACCTTTGATACCACTTTTTCATTACTCAACCCACCAAGAACCCTCCTGGTCCAGCAGTAAGTTGAGGGTGACACCCAAAGCCCACCTCTAATAAGCCAGGGGCAGGTGACAAGAATTTATTAGGAAAAACAATAAAATGGGAGGCCTCATCTTAGAGTCCCTATATACCCACACATAACAAAATCTATGAAATAGTGTGGAGATATGATGAAATACTGAAACATCAAAGGTATAATCAATGCATGCAACAACCTCAAAGAAGTAAATCAAAGTACAATGAAGTGAATACAAGATCTATGGGGGAAAACTTGCCTAAATATAAATTAGGACCTAACTTGAAAACAACCAAAGAATGAAAAATTGAAGAAATTTAGGCTCACAATCTCCAAGTCCAACTATTTAACATGCTCATCTCTTCCAACTATGAATATACTCCTTTGATACCAAGTCCACTAAAGTCAAAATTGATATGTCTATCATATTTATAAGACACAACATGTGAGATCATATCCCATGTTGGGGTGAGAATATATATACCCAGTAATATTCCATAAAAACTAATAGATAAATAATATGAAGAAATATTTAACTAAAACACAATAAAGAGGGTACATAAAACCCAACATTAGAGATTCTCAAAAGAAACCCAAGTGAAGAGAGAAAGGGGATCTATATCTCCTCAAATATCTAAGAATTATGAGACCACCTACATCTTCAAAAATTATACATTCAATACAAATCACCATGTTCAACCTCACAATAATCAGAGTGGAGGTCCCGCACCTTACTATTATTCTCCACGGTCAAGGGAGATCAAACTCTAGTTGAGGAACCACTCCTTGCCAAATCTCAAAGATGGGGAAGTACTGCTTTTTATATATAGGAATCGTTCCCTTTTTAGTGTGTTGGTTACTAAATCTACCTATATGAAGAGTATAGGGGCCCACTCACTAGTGTGATAGGGGTACATACCCAGTAATCTCTCTAATGATCGATCTCAACCACTATTATTGGCCAAGCATCACTAAAAGAAGTTTCACTCCTATAACACCTCGTTTAATATCTTTTTTTTCAAAAATGAAGGCTTCCATCATGTCATATATAGAAAAAAACTCCAGATAGGTTACTCAGTTGACTAAATCTATGTATCTAAAGAGGATATACACATGGTAGAATTTCTTGGAAAAAGTTCAGGACATGTACTTATGGTCACCCAGCGTGTAACTCTACCTGAGAACCTAGGCATCTCCTTCTCTAAAAATGGATTATATATCCATGTTTCTCTACATGGAATGTACATAGGGTCACATGGTGTGTATAAAAACCGAGGATCCTAGGAATATACTCTCGATAAATGGATCGGTTAGCTATGTAACTCTACACAGCGTGTCTTTAGGGGGGACTTGGTGTGTATACTCACCTGGGGTCTTAGGCATGTACTATCGATACACGGCTTAGTAGCTTAGGTAAGGTCCCATGACATGTGGGCCATGCCACATGGTGTGTAATATTTAAATCCTCCAAAAAATTATCCTTTGTGAGAACCCATGATAAATGTAGTGTGTTCCTCCAATACATATGGCATGTAGTCAGGTTTGACACATGCATGGAATCCATCCTTCACACAAACACCGGATCCACTATTCTTTCCACTTTTTACATTTTTAATGGATTAAAGATTACAAAAATGGAGAGGAAATCCTTTGATAATAGATTCCTAGCCTCCGGTGGTAGGAAATAAGAACTCTGATCTCTTATGGGGTAGCCTCTATGCCTCCTATAGCTATATGGGGGTCTCAATCCATGATTTTTTCACCTATATCGTATAAAACATCTTGATATAAAAATAAAACACTAGTACCCACTTTGTTCGATAATATTTCATGAATTTAGGTATTCAATCACACTCAATTTTATCCCAAGAATTTTAAATCACCTACCTAGTAGGACAATGATAAAGAACAATAATAATGGTGGTGGGTAAAACATAATAATGAGGTAAGTTCAACCTTGTATTATGTGATCCTGACCAAAAACCATGAATTGTAGAAACTAAGGATCTAAAATATAGGTGCAATAAAGATAAAAAATTTCTCTCAAGAACACCAAATAAGACTGGGCTCATGTAAAGAATGGTAAATCATAGAAAAATATGCAGATATTAAATCAATGCTTGAAAATTGTAGGGCTAAAATCCCAGAAATAAAAAGAACTACCTTAATAATAGATCGATCCCTGGTGAAGAATATTTCTAGTAGTGAAAAAAGTGATGATTCTACTACATTATTCATTTATATCACAATTATACCCATTTATTCATTATTGATCTATGTTCCCAAGTTGTCAAAGCTAACGAAGCTCTCAACATCCACCTCTCTAATCTCATATAATAATATGGATAACCCTATGTATTTTTCAAAACAATATATACAGATAATTATGTTTTAGGATATTAAATAAATAAATTATTTTATTTACTTGATGCACTTACCAATGATGTCCATCCACCAAACATTCAATGTCGACCATCTTTATGTTGTTCCTAGGTTATACCTTGTGTTTTGGAAAGAACCATAGTCTTAAATTTTCCATCTGAGGTCTCAATCAATGGGAAATTTTTTTATTCCAAAAATATGTGCACATGTCCTTTAATATATATTAATATTTTTAATAAATTAATAATAGGGTCCAAAAAACCAAAACATAGTGCCAACTTTGAGAAAAATAAAATATATATATATAAATATTCAAAGGATGAAATTACAAAAACTAGAGTTGTTACATGAGTAATTTCAGCCTAAAAATAAAATCTATACAAAAAGGGTGGGTTACTAAGCCTACTTCTGGCTATCACATTCCTAGGATCTCTCTTGTATGCTTATATACTGCCAAAGAACATAAAAAAGAGGAATAATCCTTCCATGTAGGATCTTATCATGTTGGTCCTCGATCGCTTCCAAGTACTATGAGAAGGTGACTCTATCCTCGATGTCCATATCTCCCCAAAAAATGATTTGTGATGGGTTGTACATGTATCTCCTCATTTGTGACACATGGAATAAATCATGCACTTGGTCTAACTATGGAATAATTATAAGTGGTAAGAAACCTCTTCAATCCTCTATATGATCTAGAATGACCCTATGAACCTCAAGGATATCTTGATTCCCCGTCCAATCCTATATAATTCTATTCATGGGGATACTCTCAAGAAAACATGGTTTCACTAATTGAACCCAAAAGGTATATGATGTTAGTCCATGTAATATATTTATTGACTTTTATTTGTCCTCATATATTCTTGGATCACATGAATTATATATTGCTTTCTACACCAATTCTATCCCAACAAGATATGTCTCTTTAATATCAATTCAGTATATGGGTGACCTATAGGGTCTCTCTTACAATTCCTAGAAAGGTGTCACACTGATAGTATAGTGATAGTTGTTATTATAACTAAACTATACCAATGTAAATTGATACACCCAACTCTAAATAAAGTACAACACAAAAACTCTCAGTATATCCTCTAAAACCTAGATGTTCTTCTCAATATGGACCTATTTTTAGGGGTGAAACATCACACTCATCCTTAACTGGTCTAAAAAATCCTCATGTAATCCCCTCCACAACTATTATGTTAATCAAGATTTGTGGTCAAATAAGATAATTATGGTTACACCATGAATATGGAAAATCTCCTACACATACATATGTCGCAAACTATCAACCAAAATATGATCTCTGATGGTATGGAAGTATTGAAACTTGGAAACTTGATTGATAATCACCCATATAGAGTCATGGACTCTCACTGTCTGTAGAAGACCTATCACAAAATCTATCAATATCCTATCCTACTGACATTCCAAAATCTCAATAGGTTGAGTAAAACCTAGGATTTTCCCATTGATACATGAAGCACTAATAAACAAACTTGGAAATTCTTTACCTTAGTAAATCCCACCAAAACTATAACTGAAGGTACCTATACATATTTTCCACACCGAAATGTACAAACAAGGAGAGGTTTGAAACTCTCTCAATTCCTCCTCACATAATGTGACTAGAACTGTGATCCATTATTAAAAAAGAATTATGTGATCCCATCCTTCAAAATATCCATTTGGTATATCTCCTGAGGATATTTGGTCATAAAAAACCTCATAGTCGACATCTAAAACTGATCTAATCACTATCACTAAAAAATAGGTGGATTCACTACCATCGACTAAAGATAATTTGGACCCCTCTCCTTCACCAGAGTCATATCTAAATAATTCAACTACTCTTATGTATCCTCTACCAAGAAATAATGGTATTTAATTATAATGGAATATTCCACCATTTTACCCTTCCATGAATTGTATACTATCTCAAAGATGTAATCCTAAAGGAATTCAAACCAATGCCTCTATATTAGGTTGATATCTCTATGAGTGAAGATTTACCTAAGACTCTGGTGGTCCAATTAAACAATTAAATTCTCAACCTGAAGATAACTCCTCTATATATTTAGAGATAAAACTATCATTGTAAACTCTAAGTCATGTGTAACATAATTATGCTCATGGATTCTCAAATTCCCCAACCTATAAGTAATCACTAACTACCTATTCATCAAAATGAATCTGATCCCAGCTTCAAAGGCATCCCAAAACACCATGTATTCAATTCCATCATCAGGTAACCTCAAAACAAGATCATTGTTCATCCTCATCATAAACACCTTGAAGGTTCTATAACACTACTCACCCTAGGTAAATGGTATCCATTTACAAGTTAAGGAATCCAAAGGGGATATAATCCTATAAAAAACTTCATGAACCTTTGATAGTACCCTACCAAACTAAGAAAACTATGTACCTTTGTCACACCCTTGTATAGATCCCAAGAAATAACTACATAAATATTTTCTTGATCCATGACTAAACCATGCTCAAAGATGACATGCCCAAAAAATTGAACCTCTTAGATACAAAATTGATACTTTGAAAGATTGGTATATAATTATTTCTCTCAAATTATGTCTAGGAATATTCTAAAATTACATTCATGATCCTCCTATGAAATAGAGTATATGAGAATGTCTTCAATAAAGATAACTTATGAATCAAACTAATAATGGATGGAAGATCTAGTTCAAAAGATCTATGCACATTGTGGGGGCCTTAGTCATGACAAAACGAATTACCATAAACTCATAGTGTCAATAGTGACATTGGATTGTAATATTTGGAATATAATCCTCATGAACTCTAAAATAATGGTAGTCATACCTGAGATTGATATTTGAAAACAATCTCAAACCTTTCAATAGACTGAAAAGGTCATAAATCCTTAGTAAGGGTAACTTGTTCTTGATTTTCACCTGGTTTAGGTGATGGTAATCAACACAAATTTTCAATCTCCTAGGTTCCATTTTCATGAACAATACTAGATCATCCTAGGGGGAAACACTAATTTTGATCAATCCATTTACTCAAAAGTCTTCCAAAAACACCATTAGATCATGTAGCTCAATAGGGGTCATCTGATATGCCATAAAAGATATTTATGTAGTCCTAAGTTTCATGTTGGAGAATAATTCAATGCAAAGACTCAGATGTAGTCCCAAGAAATCTTTAATAAATACATCCATATATTCCACCACTACTTCTATAAGCTACATTCTTAAAGAGCCCACTACACAAAGGTCTAATATCACCAAATGATGTGTTATAGGTTGCAGCTTCCTACTCACAAACTCTACTACCTCATCTATAAGATTTCTCTCAACTATGAAGGAGAATAACATCCCATATGTATGAAGTAATATATCTCTCATTTGATGATATTATATCTAGGAATACACCACAGATAACCAGTCCATACCCAAGATTTTTTCATAAGGTTTCATCACAAAAACCAAGAGGTCATATAAGAAACTCTCTCCACTAAGAGAAAACTTACACTGCCATAGATGTATTATATTAGAGAATCACTCAGTGTAGGAACCTTTAGATATACCTGATAGTACAAAGGATCAATAGAAAATTCTAAATATTACACAAGGGATAAGGAGATAAATTAATGAATCATGTCAGTTTCTATAAGTTTTGGAACTAAAGTAGGTAATACAAACATCATAACTTGAATCATATTTTGATTAGACAGCTCATATCCATCCATAGTTTTCAACTGGACACAGCCTCAAACACTATCCCTCTAAGCATGGAATTGGCCACCTAGGGTGGTGGTGGGATTAGGTCATAACATAGTCCTCCACCTATATCTCCTCCCTTTAGAGCCCCACTTGTTCCTATATCAGAACTGCCTCCTTGGGAGTCACTCTAACCATGTGTAGGAGATCCCTAATCATGACATCACCTCTATCATGAAGGTGAATCCACTAATTTTCCACCATCTACAGAATGTATGTTTATGAAATCATGATCCATGTGACTTCATCCATCACAAGCATAGAATCATACCTCGTTAGGCTGGCCGAATCCTTTATGTGAACCTTGTACTGCATATCCGCATGTATGAGTCCAAGCATGACTATTCCTCCTTTTCCAATACACTGATAATTGATGCCTGCTAGCTTCTATAGATGACTCAGCCTCATGATGTCCACTGTCAGCTCTATCCACCTAGTTTCGCTCAGCTAGATTGTTCTCGATAACCAAATCCCGCTCGAGTACTCTACTATAAGTGAGAATGCATAAGGATACCTTGCTAGAATGGATACCACTCTGAATACCCTAGTCAAACATCCATGACTGTAAGTATCCATCCCATACCATATTGAGAGAATAGATTATGAGGTTGATAAACCTCATAGAATACTTAGAAACAAACAAATCACCTAAATACATCTCAAAAGACCTGGAATCTACACATAGTGCAAGCTCAAAGGGTAGTACTCATTATGGAAAAGAATATAGAAGTTAGTCTATGAAAGAATCATATCATCATGAGTCTGAGTGATCAGACCCCACCAGTACCTTTATGCTCTATAAAGATGGTTGGCTGCAAGAAAAATCATACGATTGGTCAGGTATGAACAAGTTAGAAAACTCAGACCACTACCTTGAGTCAATTTTTTACTTCCTAAGGGTTTTGATCACCATGAAACTTGATTAGTCTCTATTATGGAACTATTGTATTGTTCTAAGATTACATGGATTGGCATCCTAAATTTCTAGTGATATCAGTTTCCCAAAATATTGTCGATCACCCGCCTAGGCCACTAGGGTTGGATCCGTGTTCTTTCTGGTGGATGAAAGTTCTATTGTATGCTCTATTGAAGGAAACATCCCATAAATATGTCCCTAAACTAAGGCCTCATCACTCAATTGGTCATCATCACACCCCTATATTTGTATAATGTCTAGATATTATCATAGAGGCATCCTATAAGTTTACAAATCATAACAGGGTTAGATGAGAATATTTGGGGATCTGACTCAAGAAGGAAATGAAAGTAAAAAGACTCAATACTATATGATGAATGTATCATTTTTTCCCTGTAACAAATTACTCAACATGTTCAGTTCAATAAGCAGGTATCCAGAGTCTTGTTTTATGGATATGTAAGTTGTAGCACCATCACTGGGTTCCCTAACATGAGATTAAAACTCAATACACTCTGACAACATTTCCCTAAGTTCCCAAACCAATCCTCATGAAATAACCCAAGGAAAGGCCCACCTTTGATACCAATTTATCATGACCTGACTCATCAGGACCCCACCTAAGACAGTAGTAATCCAAAGGTGACACCCCAAGACTACATCCAATAGGCCAAGGGCTAGAGACAAGCACCAAGTAGAAAAAACACCGAAATGGGAGGCCTTAGTCTAAATTACCAATACCCACACACACAAACATCTCCACGAAACAATGTAGAGATATAGTGAATGGATAAAACATCCAAACTATAATATATTCCTATAGAAACCTATAGGAAATATATAAAATTACAGCAAATTAAAATAAAATATATAAAGGGAAAAATACATTCTAATCCATAAATGAGGTCTTAATGTAATAATAACTGAAAAAGGTAAAAACAAATAAGTGACAATCTCAAAATCACTAAGGCCAATCACCAAACATAGTCAGCTCGTCCAAGTACCACTATGCTCCTCTAATACTAGGTCTATTGAAGTCACCATCAATCTATCTATAATATTCATAAGATGAGACACATGAATTCATTTCCCATGTAGGTGTGAGAATATTCATACCCAATAGGATTCACTTAAAACTAAGAGGGTAGAAATAGAAAGGAATATTCATCTCAGACCATAAGTAAGAGGGTATATAAAATATAACATCAAATATGCTCAAAAGAAACCCAATGGATGAGAGAAAGGTTATCTATATCTCTATAACTAGATAATAATTATGAGTCATCATGTAGTTCCCAAATTTCCATCTTTGATGCCAAGTACCACGTTTAACCTCACAAGAATCATATTGGAGGGCCCACACCTCACCAATTCTCTCCACACTCATGGGAGTACTAACTCAATTAGAAGACCCACTCCCTACTAAAGCTCAAGATAAGGGAGTACCACTCTATATATAGAGGACCCATGCCCTTTTTAGTGTGGGATAGTACTAAATCTATCTATATGAAGAGTATGGGGGACCTATTCCTTAGTGAAATAGGGGAGTACCAACCCCAAAATCTCTTTGATGATAAATCCTAGCCACTATCATTGTCCAACCATCACTAGATTAAGAATATTACTCATAACACCATGTTCCATATCTCTCTTTCCAAAATTAAGGCCACCATCCTATCCTACATGGTAAACCACTCCATATAGACTACTCATGGGCCAAAATCTGAGTATCAAAATAGAAGATAAATAAGGTAGAAGTTCCGAGAAAAATTACATGTTGCTTACATAGGGTCTCATTGTATGTAAATCTACCTAGACACCTAGGTGTTTCCTTCCCTACACATGAATTATCCAGCCAAGTGGCTCTACATTTTGAACACATAGGGTCACACATCATGTATAGAGTCCTCTAGGGTACACAGTGTGTGTTATTTAACTTTTCTAAAACACCAGCCTCCATGAGAACTCGTGATACATAGTGTGGAGTCCTCTAGGGTACACAAAATGTTATTTAGTTTTACATAGATAGTAAATCCTTCCTTCACATGGGTGTTATATCCTCCATTATTTCTACCTTTCACACCATATTACATCTTGAATCTACTTAAATTGAATGGTAATGTCTCTAATCATTGATTCCCAGCCTCAGGTTATTAGAAATCAGAACTCATATCTCCCATGGGATCGCCTCTATGACTACTTTCATTGTACGAGGGTCCCAATCCATGACTCCATCACTCAGATCCCACAAAACAATACAATCTATATTCAAAACATTGATTCGTACATAATTCATGCATCCATTATGAATATATGGTTTCGATCATGCTCGAATCATCCCCAGTAATGTCAAATTACCTAGCCCATAGGCAATGGTAAAGAACATGAAAAACTGTGGTAGGAAAAGAAAAAGAATGAGGTAAGATCATCATTTTACAATGTGATTCTGTCTAACATAATAAAACATTTGGAAACCAAGGGTGTGAAATACCAATTCAATGAAGATAAACAAGTTGGTTCAGGAACAGTAAAAAAATAAGGCGCATGTGAAGAACGTGAAATCATTACAAAATAATAATACATTAAATCCATGCTTGAAAAGTAATTCAATGGAATAAATCCATAAAATAATGATCCCTACCCAAAGAAAATATAAATCACTGGTGAAGAGTACATCCACTAGAGAAAAAGATGATTATCTAGCTGCATTTATTATCTGTCTCATAATTCTCCTCAATAGTTCATCATCGATCCACATTCTTGGGATTTTAAAGTCAATGAATCTCACCACCTCTTACTCTATAATCTCCTAGGGTTATCTGGATAACCCAAGAAATTTTTCTTAATGTAATATATATAGAGAGAGAGAGATAATGAATTAGTTTTAGGAAATTAAATAAATAAATTATTTGAATTACTTAATGCACTCGCCAATGGTGACCTTCCATCGAATTCCTGATACTGAAAAAATTTGTGTCATGTCTAGGGTGAAACTCACTTTCCAAAAACAATTTCTTTATCATATTTCTCATATAAGGTACTAATCAATTAGAAAACCATTTCTTTTGAAAATATATGCATGTGTTCTTTAATATATGTTATTTTATTAAAATATTTTAATTATGGGGTCCTATAACACCCAAGACACAGTTCCAACTTCGATGAAAAATCCATAGATACATATACAAATATTCAAAGTATAAAATTACAAAAAACAGAGTTGTAACATAATTGAAGAGTGTATATGATCATATAACAATGATAGTACCTCCCTATAAATACCATATCCTGGTGTAATCTAGGCATCCCTCATAACCAAGCACAATGGCTAAAAACTCATCATAAATGTACCAATAGATAGATCTAAGGTGTCTTGTTCATATCTCCAAACTCCAAATATAAATAATGTCTTAAGGAATATTCCTAATATCCTAGGAAATCACTAAATAAAATATTCCCCCAAGTCACCATTCCTAATGTTTGGATCCCAAGCATCATGGGGATCTCGATCATGATCAAGGAAAATCATCAAGATCAGTCAGCTAGATCCAAGGGGTGGCCCAAGAATATAATCATAAAAAAAGTGATCATATTAAAATCCCAAACTTAAATACATGTATTCTAGACATACTAGTAATCCTAGGGATCCAAGGAATCCTAGGTTTCCCATATAGTCTTGAGGTCAAATCTCACCATCATAGGAATTATTCACATTTCTCAACAACTAGATCCCAAGAAACACTAGTCATCCATGTATTCATAATGTACAAATATTACTCATAATAATATCACATAAGTCCCAAATCTAGATCCTAGGAAGAACCTTTGAGAATCCCTAATAGCACTATCACATCTCTTCAAGCCCATAGGTCGGGTCTCAGTAAGCACATCTGGGAATCTTTTTCAGCATCAAGAGTAAATAAGTGAAGGTATAAATATAAGGAAGGGGTTTTTTGAATGCCTAAACCCATCCCCTCTTAACAGAACCCTTTGATCTTATATCTTTAGTATGGGTTCTATAATGACACCAGATACTATCTCTACCTATTCCCATGTCTACCCTCACTCTAGTGTCACAAGTCATAGGGAAACCTACTAGGGTCCCATTAGGTCTCACTGAGTTCTCTATGGTATCCTAGTAAAGTAATGCTAGGGATATAACCTTAATCTAATCCACTTTATCATACATCCTAGGTCATCGTAACCACCCGAGTCATCTTATAGTCTCCAAAGGGTATCTCTTATGACCAACCCCTTGGCCACACATCCCAATTAATTACCCTCTCTACCTTTGGCCCACTGGGTCACTTATAATTGGGTTTCTACCCCCATTCATTTCAATTTAATTAATTCCAACCCCTCATGTGGTTATTTTATTCTAATGGTCTAGAATCAATTTATTTTCCCAACCATTAGTGACCAAGATATCCAGCACGTACATAAGGGTCCAGTAGGTGCCTCAGTAAATTGTTCAATTCAATCTCAAGATTCTCTTTTTAGTTAACAAATTAAATAATTTAAAGAGTCCAACTTCCTAAAGTTGAGGGTCCTCTCAGACCACATATATGTAATACATAAAAAATACCATAAGGTATATGTATAAGGACCACCTACCATTTTAGAATACTTTCCCCATTTTAGTACATCTTGGAAACTCCCATTAAGGTTCACCAAGTTTAACCGACCATCGTCCCAAATACTCAAGGCTCTGTTTCATTACCAAACCACCAAATTAATTATAATTAATTTATAATTAATTAATTAATTAAAAAAAATTAAATAGAAACACATTTTAATTTTAAAATCCATAAATCCTTAAAATATCACCAATCGACCTCATCACACCGAAACCATGACAAATCGCTCTCCAACAACCCATGGCACACTCTAAAACACATTTTAGGAAAAATCCCTAAGAATTGAAACCATATCCATAATTAATATAGTTTAATTTAATGATAACCCATGTAAAATTCATGACATGATGTAGCATTAATGAAATAAAGAGCGGTGATAAGGGGACATCGTCTTAGGATGTCCTCTTCCTAAGTTGTACAAAATCCCCTTCAAAAATGGGTGATTTCACCTTTTTATAATGAAATATATATCTATAACCTAAATCAAAATGATTTTAGATTATTGGGGAAAGGATAGAGAAGCGATGGAAAGGGGAGAGAAGCATGTACCTTTCTTAATCACTAAAAATGCCTAAAAACCCACCCCTTGATAGGGATTTAAGGAGGGAAAGGTGGAGAAAATACCAGTCATGTACACCATGGGAGAAGAAAGGAGGGGGTACCCCCCTTAAACTTGAGGGGGGATAAGGGTCATTTTGACCCTTTAATTCCCCCATTAGATATCCAATACTGACTACTACTAGTCGATGGTTATAATAAACCACCTGATGACGGTCTGCAACCACTAGTAAGCTGGTAGTTGTTGCTAGATGGCCAGTGGTCTACTATAGCCAAGGCTTTAATATCCACCCTAAACACTCACAAGGTCATCCCATTCCCCTAGGAAATACTTTGAAACCCACTCCTCACCCTAAAACATTTATTTTTGGTTCCCAAACTCTCAGAACTAGATTTAAAATGTTGAAAAAAATAACCTGGACACTAATTCGAAAATTCAAATTCATTCTATAATTTTCAACTCATATGAACACTAGGTATTACAATATTCCCACCATAACACTTCTCATCCTTGAGAATCCCCAATGGTCATCCAACCAAACATACTAACCTATCTCGATCAATGACTCCTAATCATCTGGATGTATTCCATTCCAGATCACCCAAATATCCACTAATAAAACCCCACCATCTTAAGGTGATAAAACCACCAAAACCTGATCCAACACTGTCGACCATCAATGAAACACTTAGATAACACTTAATCAAGACAATATATCCTAATAAATGATTGTGTCATCATCTAATTAACCATCTGACCTATATTTATCTACACCATAGGTTTGATCCTATAATGACCAATTTTTATCCATAGTGCATCCCCTATCATATTTTTCTATCTAAAATCTAGAACTACATTACGAAAATGAACCAGTTGTGGTCCCCAACTCACTACACCCATTTTCATATGATAACACCACTCCCATATCTTGATTTTGATATGAAATTCATGAATCCAAATTGAATTAGTTTAAAAATCAATTGCATCGAAATTTCCTTAAAAACCTCAGTGAATTCCCAAAACAAACCATCGTATCCAAAACAATATACTTGATTCAGTTTTTGGATCACCACATTCCACCTCACATATAGACATTGTTCTGGCCTCTACTAGCTAACCCTTCTTAAGACTTTCAACCTTAACCATATATTAATTTCCAATACCCAATCCTAGGTGCCTCTACTCTAGGAGACAACCCTTGACCATTCAACCATTCTTATTAAAGTCTATTCCTAACTTCTATTGTAACTCAAAAATTGGTTCCTTAATCTATCAAAACCATTTTCATTCCTTATCAAACGTGCTAACTCACCTATGATCTTACATCTTCTTTATTTTTATGAAAAACATCTTGATCCAGATACCAACACATTGACTCCAATTGATAGCTAATATGAACTTACATCTAGCATCTAGTTGAACACAAAACCATTTTCTCACCTATTTTAAAATGTCATAATGACCATCCAATGACTAGTCCCATTACACTACTTACCCTTCCATATTGATTGTTTTCCTCTAATAGCCTATGGTTCCCCCCTCTGCACCATATGGATTTCCTTAAAATGATCCAAAAACATAACCTTAATAAGTTCTATTTCCAAACACATGTCTCTCATTCTAACCCACACTCATCGTCCTAACAATAACTGAATAGAATTTCAACTATATGATTTATTCCACCACACCCAATAGAAATATGATGTATCCTTCACCACAGAGAGAAATTTCAAATTTCAATAAAACCCCAGGCCTCCAATTCCACAAGATTTTTATCAACCACCATCGGTCCTCAACTCAAACAAATCCACTCATTGATTCATAATTTTAATGGGAACTATGATCAACCATCACATACCACTCCTTTATCATTCCTCATAAATGGTTTATAATCTCGTACCACCCAATCACAGAACCTAACCCATGCTATTGTGATCCGTACACCATGTTATTGGGTCGATGCACCTCAATCCCTGACTAATTGCATGACATGTCACTTTGTTAATCCTTCCACACATTTATCTTCCACCCATTATCATTCCAGTCATGATTTTTCACTAAAATAATCACCACACTACTAAATAACATAAAAATAAAATAGGGACATTCCCTCAAATGTTTTTCCCCTCCAAATCAGCCTTAAAAAAAGTACCATCACTCAAGGTTCTTATCAGAATAAGAAAACCCAAGGCATAACCATGACTTTTTCATAACCTGGTAACACCTCTCGTGCATCAGTCTTAACCCCAAGTAATGTACCCATACCTTTTAATTTCTTGGTAAATATCAAACCCAAGATAATCCCGCTCAAGGGATTCCCATAAACACACAAAACATGGACTCACTATGGTCCCTTTCGGAAAACAATGGTCTCTAGTTCCACCAACCTAGCCCAAGAGATAACTCATAGGATCAAAACTAATGGGAAACCTAATGTTCCCATCTTAGTAAACTAAAACATCCATGTGAAAGAATCCCACTATAATGTATCATGTATAAATATTTCCAGAACCTCATACTGAGTCAATAGCCCACTAGGGAACTGATTCTCACCAAGAACTCATACACAAGACTTCCCCCTCAAGAATCATAACCTCACCAAGTTCATACACACAATAACATCTCCATAGATGATCAATACCAAGGGGACATACATCACCCGTTTCATTTAAATAGAGATCTATTCCATATTGTATGGGAAAAACATATAGGTTGTCACTGGTCACTTTAAATAACCAAAACTAAATAATAATAAAAACTTACAAGGGTTCTAATGATTAGGCATCTCATGCCTATCCTAACATACCAAATTCATTATACCTCATGTTTACAAGGACTACATAATCTTCTTCATCATTTTGAATCTATTTGTAGATTCACATAATGTACCATCATAATGAATACATATACAAGTAGATCTACTTGATTAGAATTCCACAAAGTACTTATATGGGAAAACATCATTTGAGTAGTTGCTAAAATATTAAAAAATTGATCCTTGATCATAAGATAAATCATACACTAGCAGGATTATATGTCATTTGAATCATATATTTATAATATAATACATGAGATGCATCTTGCCTCTATAGAACAAGAGTTAAAACCAAATAACTGGACTCTTTCCAATGGTTCAAGACCCAAAAATTAATAATAAATCAAAAAATTCAGACATCCATGTGAGTCACAAAAGATGAAAATCGTATAAAACCATAACACCACAGACTAAAACATTAATCTCAGCCTCGATAACCTATAATTATTACCTGGACAAGTGTTATTGATACACCAGTATGATATCCATCATAGTCTCCACCACATTCCTAAATCTCCTAGTTACCATGTCTTAAATAGTATGAAAAAGTAAAAAAGAGGGCTCTGATACCACTTTTTAACATCCTTGTCGGGAGGCCACTCGACTAGGCCCCTGACTTAGTTCTACATGAGACCTCAAGTACACCTCCAAGTATTCCAAAGACTACCATCCTGAAGCAAGGTTATAGGGAAGTACTGTAACACCTTGAGATTTTAAAATAACATTATTTTTTATATCATATAAGATATGCAACATAGAGCTTAAATGAACCATGAAATATTATTATCATAACATAGCTATTAATTTGGAAGATATAAATAGGATTAACCGCATTATGAAATATATATATATATATATAAAGGAATTTATCAATAAAAAATTATTGATTAATTCTTAGTAAATGAGCATTGAATATTTAGTAAAGTCGTTGTATGCTTCAAAGAAATTCTTCAAAAAAGTTTTTTATTTATTTTTGTGAGAAAATATTAAAATTATTTTATGAAAATTTTATAAATTTTATTTAATAAAAAGGATATAATTTTAAATTAATCATATTAAAATAATCTTATGATGAATTTTTCATAATATTCTAATAGTTTTTATTTTTCAAGGAATAGTAAAAATAAGGATTTTCATCGAAAATCATATTTTATTTTTAAGTATATACAAAGTCAAGGACTATTTTGATTTTTTTAAATATAATTAGTTAATTTTGATTAAAAAAATAAATAATGGCCTTTTTGATAAATTTTATATTTAAATTTTACATAAAAAAAATTATACTTAAAAGAAAATTTTTCTGAAAAACTGTTTTTCGTTATGTTTTTAATTTCTATGTTAAATTAATTTCAGACCCTTATAGAAATTTAATATTGAAATTTTGATTCCTGATTTGGATTAGGATGTCCAAATTTTATGAATATGTAACTTTTACTTTTCTCCATAATGAATAGTAACCATAATACATTTTTATTATCATGGTAAAGGTAAAATGGATTAATTAGGGTTAAAATAATATAATAAGGTCTCAAAGTCAATGAAAAACTTTAATCTATCATATCTTATGAGTTTATTTCTACCAAGTACATCCAAATTTATAATACATTTCATTTTCATGTGATTTTCACTTGATAATGACATTTATAATATTTAAGTAAAAAAAACTAAAAATGTCATTCTCTTGACTTTAATATCTATTAAATTATTACATAAGGAAAAAATAAGTATAAGTTTAGTTAAAAATAATTATTTTAAAGATAAATTAATTTTTTATTTTAATTTATTTAATGTTTTTAGTAATTAAATACTTACCTTCAATTTAAATGAAATTCTAATACAGTATTTATTCAATTCACAGAAAAATAAAATAAATGATTTTAAAACCCATAATAGTAATGTAATTTGGAAAAAATAGTGTTTCCCACAAATTTTTTTGATAATTATTACTTAATATTAATATTTTATGTGTTTAAATTCAAACTTCATCTTCATCTTGATGCTATTAAAAGTAAAAATAAATAAATAGTGTCAAAAATGACATTAATTATATTTTATGGAAATAATATATTATTAAATTATTTAAAAATTATAAAAATATTTAATGATAAAAATTAGGATAATATATAGTCTAAAATATCATCCATTTCCATTTATTATTCAATATTTACCTTATAAGTAAAATTATAACCCTTTGAGAGTGAAAAATTTGTTACCATGGTTAAGGTTAAAATGGGTTAACTAAGGGGTAAAGCCAAGATATAAGGTTTAAAATACCACTTAAACATATCAAAATTTTATTATTTGATCGTATTATATCCAGTAACTATCTTATGTTTGAATATATGGCCATTTTTATGAATTTTAGTTATAATAAATTTATTATAATTTAATCTTTTAATAAATTCTAAAAGTGACCATCACCTCAATTATAAAAGGGAACCGCCTCCCCTCACTTATTAACACATTTTGAGCCAGATATCTTGACCAAAAACTTCCAAAATCACTCATAAACATCCTTTAATAAATTTTATATGTTATTTTATTCCAAAAATTGCATCCCTGGGATCCTTAAGAGGATATCTAAAGGATTATTTCAAAGTATAGGTAATCTCCTTAACTGATCACATTCTTTTTAATTATTATTTTACTTTCCTATAAATTTATGTTATTTATAATAAAATAATAAATTCAGTAACAAAAATATACTTAAATTTTATTATGATTATAAAATCACCATTACCCATCCTCTTTCACATCAAATGGGAAGTGAATCTGTCGCTCATGTGTATGTACGGCTTACCATCTACATGTGGCGATACAATTCATTCTTCATCATGATAATTTATAGATGGGTATTATGATGTATTTATTATTTATATATGATATTTATGAAATAATTATTCTTATTTAATGATATTATCATATCAAAATTCATACCTTTCAATCTGTTGGAAAACAATAACATCACTCATGCATACATGTGGACTACCACCTTCACGAAGCGATGTGATTTGTTTTTCATTTCCACTTTATATATATGGTAATAAATATGGATTTAATGAATATATATGATATATATAATATTATAATTATTCTGAAAATTTTGTTTATAATTTATTTTTATTTCATTCCATCTATCGAAAATTGAAAAACAACATTCATGTGTACATGCATCTTGTCGTCTCTATGAACGGTGTGATTCATTTTTTATGTCTCTAAATTTTATAAATGAATATATATATATATATAATTAATATATATGATATTGATATTATTATTAACATTTTGGATATTATGGAAACATGATCAAAATTCAAGTACAAAAATTACCAAACCAAAATATTTATGAAAAACAAAACAATTAACACTGAGAAATGACGATTTTAATATGGTGTTATTAACAAATGGGGGATAAAATGTTATAAATGGATTATATATATGATATTATAATAATTTAAATTATTCTGTTATGTAATTATAATAAATTTTAACTTATTATACACAAGGTTAGAGTGATTTCGAAGAAAGTGGAACTCAAGGTAAATTTTTACCATCTTAATTTATCGTCTTGGAGACATATGTTATGTCATGAACGTATATTATTTTATGAGGTGTATATACTATAATTTTAAATTTTATATCATTATTATCTATATTTCAATGATATTTAAATTTTCATTTTAATTTATTCTTTCATGGGGCTTATGATTAAAATGTTACTAAAGTTGTAAGGGTTTTACATTACAATCTCATTGTTTAATGGGATTGTTTATGATAAAGTTTCCAATGATGAAATATCATGATATAACTCTGAAGAAACACATTAATTTTTCTTATTATATAGTTATTTCTTTATAATAAATATTTTAATTTCATTTTCTCTTTCTATGCACTCAAAAGACTGAAATAATATCTTTGAGTAAAAATTAACTTTATTTCCCGGTTTGGTCTAATATTATTTTTCTTCCATATCCGTGTTTTCTAAAAAAAATCAAGAATGTTTATAATATCTTCCTTTTATTATTTAAATTCACTTTTTCCCATGATTTAGTTTATATAAAAAAAGGAATATTCTAGTCATTTTTTGAACAAGGTACTTTTTTACTTTTATAAAAATATGAAAGGAATGTTTCTTTTAACTTATACGGTATGAATTGATTTTCTTGCCATCATGAATGCTAACTACTTTGAATATTAATTTATAATTTTTCATGTTTATTTTAAAATAAAATTATTTCTAAAATATTTGGGAAATTTTTAGATTTTAAATAAGTGATTTCAAAGTAAAAAAGGCATATTTTCCTCAAGAAATATTTTAGATATCTCTTAAATGAATTTTCAACTAAGATTTCATCCTTTGATGTTAATTATGATTTATAGGGGATATTATCCAATAATATCATCCAATTTCATTATTTTGATGGATTATGTTAATGATTTAAAGATGTTTTTATAAAACTCATTTCTTTTCCACGGGTTAATTAAGTTTGGAAACTTTTTTCTTTTACATAGTTTATGCTATGATGAAATAATGAATTTTTTAGAAAAATCATATCTTTTTTATGGTTTATGGTATAATAAATGATTTATGATATTATGGAACACATATGTATGATTTTAATTATGTGATGGGTGAGATTAGAATTATATATCCCTCCAATGCATTAGGTAAATATGGATATCTCATGAGACAAAAAGAACCAAAATGGGGAGTAAACCAAGTTTATTAAGGGACTTTATCCATTAAGATAGTCTTGGGAATAAACATTGACTTCTATAATATTTTTGGTAGTGCACCCAATCCAATATTATAGTCTTACAAGTGATCCATGACTACTACAAAAATGATTTTCTATGCTTATGAATATAGAATGAACATATGTATTATTCCAATGTTATACTATCATGACTCATATTATTCAATTCATTTATTATTTATTTCATATGAACTAAAAATACTTATACCATGATTCAATATTATGATCTATAATATGAATGGTATGGTTTTAAAATTTAATTTTCATTTTATCACACTCTTATTCTCATATTATACTCATGTGATCATTTATATCTTCCTTGTTAATCCTTAATAATTATCTAAGCCTACCCTTTTCTTATGTTCCATTTCCCTAGGTTATGAATAAAGTTACTAATTATGATATGTATAATAAGGGTTATAGTTATGAATATTTTATTTAGTAATGATGTATTAGATTTATGAACTAGTTGTTCATGTATCCATGTTTACAAAGATACTATAACTATAGGGTTATGGTATGAATAATAACATTATGTGTTGATTATTCACATATTAAGATGAAAAATATATGTATGAAAAAGAAAGGATCACTATAGTTGGTATTAGAGTAAGTTTTAGTTAAATTTGTAATCTAGGATGAGAAAACATTAGTGATAACCATGGGGATAAGTCTATTTATAGGATAACATCCTAAAGTTTTCATAATGATCATGTATGAAATAGGTTAAACCTAAGGTTTCATAGATTGGAAAGGAGGTTTCATGATTTAGAGACAATATAAATTATTATTTTTTGATTCCCCATCATGAGTATTTTTTCTCACACTATACTTTTTGGTTTTAGTCAATAGATGGAACTAGGAGGATTTGTGTTAACACAGATAGAAAATGGAATTTTTTTCATAATGAGAAACCAAATTAAATGGGAACGTAAATGAAAAACCTTATGCTTATTTCTAATTATATATCCAATTATATGATTAACAACCTTTTCATGGATGAGTTTCTTAACACACCAAATAATATAAAGAATTATTTTCATGAAGATCATGATGGAAAGAAGATTCAACATTCTAAATGTGGAGAATATGGGAATGTGAACTCAATATAATGTCTCAAAGGAATGGTAATATGTTATTTGTGTGAAAAATAAAGGGAATATTACAAGTAATTACTAAGTAAAAATTAAGATTTTGATGAAGTAAAATGAATTCCATCCAAAGTAAGAATTTATAGTTCAGTACCTCATGTGTGGGGAATATGAGAATTATCCGAGCTAATAACCTAATATTAAGGTTAAATTGTAGACCAAGGAAGGAATTATATTGTGACACTCTTTAAAGTTAAAGGAGTGAAGTTTTTAAGTATTTTTATTACAAAATTATATCAATTATATTTTGTATATAAGAATCATGAAACATCTAATGGTTGTTCAATAGTAGTTTTTTTTAGGATTTGAAAAATTTTGTTGAATTTTTCCAACAATCAAGAAAAGTGATTTAGTTGTAAGGTGAAAATGTTTAAATTTGATAAAGAGATTATTTAAATTAATGGGATAGTATTGGTGACCTATAAATTCGGTAATGATTTTATAAAAAAGTGATTTTATCATATTTTATGAAGATTATTTTATTTTTGGATATATGGAATATATTTAATATTCCATGATGTTATTTGAGTAATAAATATTGTGTTAATTTTTTGTAAGAATATATGTTTTAATGTGAGGTTAAATTAAAATTTATGGATACCATATTGGGTTTATAATTTTATGATTGATCATAAGTTCAATGTCTTAACCACCCCTTTTTGAGCTTTTATGTGATAAGATTCTGAGGTGATTTTTATATTTTACTTGGTTTTAGTAAGAATAATCTACTGAGGTTTAAATTACCCATTTGGATAGTTTATGATTTAATGTTAAGTTAATTATGGTACATATGATAGTGGGATATAGATAATCTTGATGGTTAAAAAGTGATAAATTGATAAGGTGATATTTTCAAATATATTTATTTTCATGTTTAGGATTACCTTTAAGGTTAGTATGTAAATTTTATTCATCATATATTTTTGAATTTCACTAAATTATAAGATTATATAGTGATTTATCATGGTGATATAATGATATTTTGGGAGATACTTCATTATGTTGAGGTATATTTAACCCTTAATATTAATAAGTGATTTAACATGAAAGACTATTTGGTAAGAATGTAATTAAACTTTTGAAGATGTAAGATGAAGGGTATGATATAGCCTTTAATATTAATAAATTATTTATTTTTGAGGTTATATAGGTAATTAAGTTTTTAGAGATTAATGTTATATTTATTCTGTAAGTTTTATTAATTTTGAGAATTACCTTACCTTTTGATAACCATTTTTGGTTTTTATTATGGCATAAAAGTAGTAGGAATATCTTGGTATACTTTTTCGATTAATTAGAAGTTGGTTTTAGTGCATCATGCATGAAAAAAATCATCTCGAATACTCATAGTTTTGAACAAAATATTAGATTTTAGTGGAAATTAATTGAAGTATAAAATTATACTTTCTAAGTAAGTGTATTTCCATATGTTATTTTTCTAGATGGTAAATTCATTCCTCAAATATTGTAAAAGGATATCAAAAAAATATTGTCCTTTTACCTTAAATTCTTTTGAATTGATGGTCTTTTCACACCTCATCAATTTATGGTGTTTTAGTTGTTAACTTTTATATGATAATTCACTTTCTTTTGTTTAATGTTCTCTATCACTCTCCATCATTATATGGACATTAAATTTTATCCCATTTCATGTTAAATCACTTATTTATAAGGAATTATGAGAAAGAAGAATAAATAAGATCATTACAACATCCCAAATGACAAATTACAACACATAATTGTCCCCAACCCCAACACATAGGTAATTTAGCTACACATGGAGTAGCTAGTAACTAAACAACTCGTTACACCTGAATTCATCATCTTGAAATATTTGGATCAAAGGTCGTCAGGAAGGTAGAACGGAAGCACCTTCTCTCCTCTATTCTCTCCTTTTCTTTCTCTCTATTCTTCTCTTCTTTTCCATCTCCAGAGTACTCTCCCTTGGAATATATTTGAATGAATGAATCTCAATGACTCCTAAACTTGGAAGGCCTAACACCTATTTATAGGTTTTAGTATTACATAGTGTGTACCAGAAAGTACACGACGTACACCCTGGTAAACGTGTTTTGTCCATTTTTTCTCTACCGGTAGGTGATCTAACACACCGTCATTGACTCTGAACATAACTCTGCCTGGTAGTTGGGAGTACATAGTGTGTAGTTCCGCCCTACATGTCATGTAATAACATTCATCGACCACCAACTGCTTCTATAAGGGCCACACAGCATGTAGATGGAAAGTACATGGTGTTTATGATTTGGTCAGCAACGTAGTCTTCTCGATCCATGTTGTGGCAATCGTACAGGGCATGTATATAAAATTAAACACTGTGTCTATTTGAAATTTTGTTCTGATCATCCTCAATTTGTGCTTTTGGATGAATTCATCCTGAAAATTATCATAATCACCAAAATATATCATTTTACCCATAAAACAAAAGATATTTGGGGAAAATAAGTTTTTATGCTAAATAAAATGTATGAAAAAGTATACACAAATCGGGTACATCGAATTATCCCACACTTAGTCATTTTCTTATCCTAAAGAAAGATCTCAACATAAAATCAATAGAATCTGTACTTTAAAAAATGAAGAATTTAACTAATTATAATTGTAAATAATATAGTCATAGCCGAAGATTTTATAAAGTCACAAAACAGATTTCAATTCTAAAGATATTCTAATCATTCCTCATATATAAGTTAATTAGAAATTTTTATCCTCTTTAATTCACATTGTTTAACTTTTCATAAATAAACATGTCACTTAATGATTTACCACACCAAAAAGTACCATACTCATCACTCAGGATTATTTAATCAGAGTTATGCTCAATCTTAAGTATATGCACTATATCCATAGACTTGCAATTTTTATCATTCTCTACATTAGAAATCAAATCAAAAAAATCATGAGGGCTTTCAATAAGTTTCAATTGTTTCTGATGCTATGTTTTGGTAGGTAATGATAAAAATTAATCTTAGAGGCTTGTAAAGGAGGATGAATTCCTAAAAAATAATACATGATATTCCAAATAAATCTTAATAAAAATGATCTCCTAATCAAGATCTCTCAAAGTTATCATCACCATGATATTCCCTTGCCAATATGGGCCCCTAAACCATAAATAATATGTAATAAAGAATTTGGTTCCGCTTTTTAGTATTTCATCATTTTTTTAAATAACACATAGAGGGACCACCAAGAATATAATGGATAGTAGGCTCTAGGACCCTTTTCCCCCAAATGAATATCAGATAAACTCCCCCAAACTTAAGTTCATGGTTGTTCACCAAAATATACCATAAAAAACCAAATTCCCTCTTTTCAAAACTCAAATGAATAATCATGATAAATTATAAAAGAATTAGGGTAGGAAGGGAAAATAAGATTGTAATGTGGCTTCTTATCAAGTCAGTTCATAGTTTCTAAGGGTTTACGAATATCAGATGTAGGGTAGGTCTCAAGGTCAAATGTTCTAAAAAACAATCAAATGCCTCAATAATTTTAATGTGATTCAAATATCATCATGTTTTGAATAGAAAAACTAGAAAGTTTGGGTAGTTATGCATATCCAAAGAATCTATCAAGAAAGAGGGTATAAGAAAGAATATATCCAAAAGGATTAGAATACCTCTCAGGAATAGGAAAAATATAGGTGTTAATTAGGTCATGACATGAGTAAAAAATGATCGTTCTAATTAATGTAAATGTATAAGGATTAAAATAGATAATCAAACTATATCAGTAATCATTTTAAAATAATTTGAAAATTGAAATAAGAATGTAACTTTTTTTAAAATTACCTTTTATGCATTTATTATTTATAATTATAATTAATCAAAAATTATCCACAAGTTAAAATATGTCAACTATTAATGATGTATCCTAAATCAATTTAAGACAAAGACTCCCTCCCCCACACTTAATACATCACAAGGGCCCCCAAGTGCAATACCAAGGAAGATGAGGGAATATAGGGAAACAATGGGTGAAAGATGAGGGGAAGGAGTGGAAGAAGTAAACCCAAAGTAGAAAGGAAAAAAGAAATACTGAAAAATACTCTCCTCATAAATATAGATGTCTAAGTTTCTCCAGGGTACCTGTGACTGTAAATGGAATGGAAAAGGGAAAATGGCATGCAGATACAATAGCACATCCCAAGAATAGAACAGAATAGATACATATAATTAAAATAAATGTGCTAAAAACCGTTCAGGGAGTTTCCTCAGAAGATTCATCACCCATAACAAGAGGATCAGGCAGTGAAGGCTCGGTGACAGTAGTAGAAGACGAAGGCTTGGGGTCCTTTCTCGGAAGAGTAGACATCGCAGCCAGAGCCTTAGGAGTGGAACTCAAAGTGGGGGTCTCTGCAGTGATGCTCAAGACGATAGTAGGAGTGTTAGCAGCAGATCCAGTGGTGGAGAGGATAACCGAATTTGTGTCCAGAGCTGTATATGGTGGTGGGTCTACTGAATAAGTTCTTGAATCAGAGGTAGGAGCAGGTGATGGGGTATTGGAATGCCATAATACTGAAGAAGAAGACCTAACATCTACTCAAGCCAATCCAAATGATGATCTAGACCAACCTGGTGGTGCTCTACTATGGCTAGGTAGAGGGTGATAGAAAGATCTACCAAGGGTGCGAAAGGAGGTTGGCAGGTTGAAGGATCATAAGAAGAGGGTATGGCAGTGGAAAAAGAAGGAAGTCTAGAATAAGGGGGTGGCGTGAGGAGGGGACATCCACAGGTGGATGGGGTGGATCTTGAGAATCAACACCAGTGGGAGCAGGTGAGTCATCCCTCACACATGCGAGAGTAGGGGAATCCTGCAAAAGCCTATAGCCATCACCCCAATTCTCAACCATCCGCATGTTTATAAGCATGGGGAAGTTGAGATGATGAGGTTAGCCTAATGGGTCATGAGGGAGAGATGGCTCAAAAACTCCCAAATGGTGTGTCAGTCAGGAGGCATAAAAACCATCATTTAGGTTGCATTGACGGTTGTGAATCATGGAGTGGAAGTAGGAGGTAGCAAGTCATGGGAGGTCAGGGTAGTCATGCCATACAATAGAAGTAAAGAGCTCCATGTCCCAACTGGACATGATACCCATATCCTTATGGAGAGGAAAAATAATGGCGCAAAAGCACCAGTGAAGGAAATGAAGAGGAGGGTCCATGATGAGCGTGATCTTCTGTGATGTGGGGGTATACCTGTGGTCAGTCCCAGCAAGCTTTCACCACATGTAAATAAGGTCAGATCACTCAGGGTGGGTAAGGGTAGAAACGAGAGGTGGGGTGGAAGGATGGGGGTAGAATCCCCATCCTCAACTAAACTCGACCATAGTGAGGGAAAAAGGTCGTTATCCTAGCCAAAAACGAATTGGTTGAGCTGTATCCATGGGTGTCTAGCAGTATGTGGGCCTGTCGAACTTGAATGTAGCCATAAAGTCCAAAAATAAATCTTTGTATGTAAGAGTACTAACCTATAGTGCCTCTAGGAGATGCATGTAGCCCAAGAGCTCCTTAATCTCCTCAAAAATACCCATATTCTTTGGAACACTCACATCCAGGTAGCGACCACTCAACTGAATAGTGTGGTGGGAGAATTGCCACAATCTCTCAGCCGCAGGATGACCCTCAAGAAAAATAAGGCATGGATGTGGCGGAGCACAGGCAGCAGCCGATGCAGGCGGTGGTGGAATGACTTCTGTCAAAGCAGAGGGTCTCTCCACTGTGGTATGAGGTGGAGTAGTGGATATTGGAGTAGGAATAGAGGGTTGTGCCATAGAGGGTGGAGTTTATGGCTCGATCAAGTCTACCACTGGCATGGAGAGTATCTCTGAGGGAAGGGAGCTGGACGGAGTGGTAGAAATGGAGCTCTTGGCCACAGTGGATGGGGTGTATGTCGCAGATGAAGGCGGCATCAGGAGAGGAGGCAGAGTGGCCAACACTAGGGGCTAGAAAACTAGGAAATCTAAAGTCAGCCATTTGGAATGTTGAAGACGAATCCGACGGCAAGGAGGACGCTCACCCTCAGTAGTAGAATCAGGCCACTTCCCACTAGCATGATCTCTATCAGCCATACCTAGTCAGAAATAAAAGAAAAAAAGAAAAAGAATAGAATAAAAAAAGAAAAGGAAGAAAATGTGAGAACACTGAAAATATAATAGAACACGGTGTGTAGATCCAGGGTACATGGCATATTGGAAGAGCTATGGGAGAAACTGTGTACTCTGGATAGACACGTCATGAGATCACGTGTTAGGTAAAAACCCAGTACACGGCGTGTAACAAAGTGTACACACCATGTAGTACAAAATAGAGTAGGGGAGTGTAAATAGCCAGACACAACTCGACTAGGATAGGGGATTAGACCATAGGCACACCATGTGGAAATAAATACACTTTATGTGTGTAAACATGGTGTGCAAGGCATGTAGACCTTCCACATGGAGTCCAACGAAGGGTTGAAGTACACGACGTGTCCTGAACAGACACATCGTGTATGGAGACATGGGAAGGGGTCGTGTTTTATAGGACACGACCTAAGCCATATTGGAAAGGGGGGCACAGTACAAGGCATTTATTGAACGTACACGCCCTATATTGGCCAAATAGAGAAAAGGTTTTGTGTGTAGATGTGTATAGAAATTACACGGAGTGTGTTCGTCGCTCAACCTATGTGATGCATGGAAAGTTGAACGGTCGTATGATCTACAAATCAACCTAAACATGATGAAAACTATGAAAGAATGAGTGTATAATGGCATACCTAGTCATAATATAACAATGCCCAATAAAACAGGTCGTAAAACACCCTAAATTGGTGGATTCTAATTGGGGAGGCCGAAGAGTGTGCAGTATAAGAAAATAGGTAGGGGGTGGGTCACCCGACATGGGCTTAGGCTGGGTAGGGATCAACCTTTATAGCCGCGGTACATGGAATGTAAAAGGACCTACATTCCATGTATCACTGTATGTTTTTTAACATATAATATATATAATATAATTATTATAGTAAACTATATAATAATTAATATTAGCAATTAAAAATAAAAAAATATTTATAAATATATATATATATATATTATTTTCTAAAAATAAATCTATCCATGTAATGTATCGAGAAAAACATGTCATGTATTCTAAAATTGGAAAAAGAGAAGTACAACTTTTGATATGATTCTTGGGGAGAGGTTTGAACCAATGATCGACTGATCCAAACGTAATCCCTTAACCACTGGATGAAATGTTATACTACTACTCATATTTATTATATATATATATATAATGTACAAGGCCAATACTACACAGAATAAAGAAAATACATGTTGTGTGGTTTTAATTTGAATAAAAGGGATGAATCAGGGAGATTAACCGAATTCGAACCTGGGTTCTTTGAATCCAGGCCTGAGACTCTGCCAATCTACCAAATTCACCTGCATGTATTCCTCTATGTTTGAATATATTTTTAGTTATTAAGGAAAACATGGATCACACGATTTATATTGAAATGCATGTCGTGTGGTTTTATTAAAATGACAAATGATGGAAATGGGTCGGTTGTTAAGATTCTAACCCGAGTCTTTTGGAACTGGTTTACAAACCTGGCCAGCCAGTCCATCCCCATCATGGGTTTTATTTTATTTATAAAAACTTATGTATTATTGAAAAAAATACCACACATGCCCTATAATTAAATATGGGTATAAAAAGGATGAACCTCGTGCCAAAGGTAGGTATGGAGGGATTTGAACCGGTGACAGCTCAGATAAACTCCAGTGACCTTACCATCATCAACAGCATCATCCCTATTTATTAACTTAGTTAATCTATATATTTACAATATTAGGAATATAAACTAAAAAGATCAGTACATGTTGTGTATATAGGTGGTACACGGCGTGTAACCTCTGGGTTGCCTCCCAGAAAGTGCCTTCATTTTACGTTTTTAAATCAACTTACCTACCACATGTTACCTAAAATAAATGGTGGAGATTTTAACCATCATATCCTCCATGTGATTGTAAGGTTTTAGGCATTTTTCATTCACCTTGAATGATTTTTCATCTTCACTAGAGATTTCCACCGCACCATGGTGGAAAACTTTGATCACTTGGAATTGTCCTGAACATCTGGACTTTAACTTACCTGGAAAAAATCTCAAATAGGAGTTAAAGATCAATACCTAATCACTAGGATGGAAGGTTTTGTAGGAAATCATCCAGTCATGGATAACTCATGTCTTTTCTTTATATAGTTTGTCATTCTCATACTCATCCCATCGGATCTCATCAATCTCTGTCAGCTGGAACTTGTGCTTCTCTTCAGTAGTATTTAAATCAAAATCTATGTCCTTAAAGGCCCAATAGGCTTTATTCTCCAACTCCACTGGTAGGTGGAATGGATTCCCATAGACATGGCAGAATGGATACATCCTCATAGGTGTCTTGAAGGTGGTCTGGTATGACCATAAGGCATCATCAAGATTTTTAGACCAGTCCTTCCTTGAAGCTCCCACCATTTTCTCTAGGGTCTATTTCATATCATGATTTGATAATTCCACATGTCCACTATATTGGGGATGATAAGGTGTTCCCATGTGATGCTTCACCCCATACTTAAGTAACACTTTTTTCATTAAGGCACTGTCAAAATGTGTCCCCCTGTCGCTGATCAAAATTCAAGAAATGCCAAATCCACTAAATATGTCCTTCAAAAATTCCATAACTACATTGGTCATGTCATGTGTTGTAGCAGCATATTCCACCCACTTGGAGACATAGTCTACATAGACGAGTATGTAAGAGTTCCCATATGATGGGGGAAATGGCCCCATGCAGTCAATTCCCCAAACGTCGAAGATTTTGACTTCTAGGATGGGGTGTTGATTCATCTCAGATCATAATCCCATATTATCTGTCCTCTAACATCGATCACACCTTGTAAAAAAGTAATGAGAATCTTTATGCATGGTAAGACGGAAAAATTCAGACCGTAGGATCTTCACTATCGTATGGTCTGGTCCATTATGTCCTCCAACTAGTGAGGAGTAACAGAACTCCAGAACTCTTCAAACTTCATTCTCTGGGATGAAACCGAAAATCATACCATCACCACATGATCAAAATATTATAGGGTCTTCCCAGAAGTACCTCTTGACATAGGATAGAAACCACTTCTTCTATTGGTAAGTAAGATCGGGGTGAACTGCTCCTATAACTAAATAATTTGAAATATCTGCATACCAAGGTCATGGTGTTCCTTAAATTGATAAAATTTTCTCATCTGGTAAGTCATCCCCAATGTCCATGTCATCCTCCTTCTCTAAATGAGGCAGTTCCAGGAAAGAGAGGTGGTCATTAATAAGGTTTTCACTGCCTTTCTTGTCGTGGATCTCCAAGTCGAACTTTTGGAGGAGAAGCACCCAACGGATGAGTCATGGATTCATATCCTTCTTTTTAATCAAATAATTCAGGGATGAATGGTCATTATATACAATAACTTTAGACAAAAACAAATAATAACGAAACCTATTGAATGAAACACCACTACATGAATTTCTTTCTATGTGGTAGTGTAGTTCACCTGGGCGTCATTTAGAGTTCTGCTGGCAAAGTAAATTGGTTGGAAGATGTGATCTATCTATTACCCCAATACTGCACCCACCTCATAGTCTCTAGAATCACACATGACATCAAATTGTTCCTCACAATTTGGATCAATCATCACTAGAGATTCCACCATTAATTTCTTCAGATGCTAAAAATTTGTAGCATAACATCAAACTCAAAGATGGAATCCTTAGAGAGGAGATTGGTGAGTGGTTGGGAAATCTTCGAAAAGTCTCTCACAAACTATTTTTAGAAATCGTCATGCCCTATAAAACTTATAATGGATCTTACAGAAGTTGGTATGGGTATATTTGAAATGACTTCGATATTTGTAAGATCAAATTATATCCCTTTTATAGAGATCTGGTAGCCTAAGACGATACTGCTTTGTACCATAAAATGACATTTCTCTTAGTTTAAAACTAGGTTAGTGTGCACACACCTTTCCAAAAACAGCTCTAGATTCCTCAAACAAGTGTTGAATTAATTTCCATAGATGTAAAAAATCATTCATAAAGACCTCCAGGATTTGTTCTTCCATGTCATGGAATATTGCCAACATATGTTGTTGGAAGGTCGCAGGAGCATTGCACATCCCAAAAGATATTCTTTGATATGAAAATGTACCATAGGGGTATGTGAAGGTGATATTTTTTTGATCTTTAGGGGAAATGGAGATTTGGTTATATCTAGAATAACCATCAAGTAAGCAGTAAAACTCATGCCCCGCCAGTAATTCCATCATTAGATCTATGAAGGGCAGCGGGAAGTGATCTTTCCGTGTTGCATTGTTCAGCTTCCAATAGTCTACACAAACTCTCCAACCCATGATTGTCCGTGTAGGTATGAGTTAATTTTTATCATTGGAGACCATAGTGATACCCCCCTTTTGGGTACCACTTATATAGGATTCACCCATGGGTTGTCTGAAATAGGGTTTATGATTCCTATATCTAACAATTTTATTACATCTTTCTTCACGATTTACTTCATTGGAGGGTTCAGAGATTTCTATGGTCACTGAGAGGGTTTTCTCTTTCTTACATTATCACCTTATAGGAGAAAATGGTGGGACATATTTCCATCAGATATGTGACTTTTTATCCAATGGATTAATTTCGTCGCTTCAGAACTTGCAGAAGTGCATCTTCTTGCTCTTGAGACAAAGCTGAATTAAGTATAACTGGTAGTGTTTTTTGATCACCCAAATATCCATATTTTAGAGATGAAGGGTGAGGATTTAGCTCAAGTTGAGGTGCCTTCAGGATCGAGGGTATAATTGGATGCACCTTTGCTCACTCCAAAATGTCTGGAACAACTTTATGTTTCTAGTAATGACTGCCCTAGCCTTTGAGAAACTGTAACTCCTCAAGTGCATCTTGGATATCTGTGAAGAGTGGGTCATCAGTGATAAAAGAACTTAGCAGACCATCTTCCTTGTAGATGAAGTGCTCATCCATTATTGTTACCACATAGCAGTCCTCTTGTTCTAGTAGTGATGCATACCTAACAGCCTTGAGGACATTACAGGAGACTCTTTCATCACCTACTCTAAAGATCAGTTCTCCTTGGTGGACATCGATCAATGCCTTACTATTGGACAACAAAGGCCTTCCTAGAATCAAAGGTGCCTACTGTTCTTCCTCTATGTCAAGAATGATGAAGTTGGCAGGAATAATTAACATTCCTACCTTTAACAACACATCCTTGAGAAGCCCCTTGGGATATTTGATGGGGCGATTTGCTAGCTGGAGGGATAATTGAGTAGGTTTGAGATCATTGAGCCCCAAAATCTTGAAGACTCTGAAGTGAATAATGTTAATGATAGATCCTATGTCCTAGAGAGATTTTCCAAACTCATAGGATCCAATGGTGCATAGGATTGTGAAACTACCTAGATCTTGGAGTTTTGGAGGAAGCGAGCATTGTACCACTGCCTAGCATTCCTTATTTAGTGAAATGGTCCCCATATCCTCCATCTTTATTTTGTTTCAGAGAATATCCTTTATGAACTTTATTTACATCGGCATCTGAGTTAAAGCTTCTATGAAAGATAAGTTGATGTGAAGCTTTCGAAATACCTCCAAGATTTTACAAAACTGGTGATCTAGCTTCCTTTGCTTCATCCTCTCTAGAAATGGTAAGGTGGGATCAAAAGGTTTGACCACCTATTTTACCTTACCATGTGAGGCCTCCTTCTCTTTTGATGGTTCTTTTGATGAGGAGGGGTCCTTCATTGGGGTTTCTTTAGCTGTATAGGGTAAAGGTTGATCTAGATTTGTAGTCTTGCCTTGCTTTGTAGTTGGTGTTTGAGGTAGCTCCTTCCCACTTCGTAAAGTGACTGCGTGGACCTCTTCTCATGGGTTCTTCTCAGTGTTACCTGGTATTGTACTGAGTTACCTTGAAGAGATATAGTTTTATAATTACCCAATTTAATTTTCCAGGCTTTGAATGGAAGATTTGTTGTTTTAAAATCATGTTTCAGCAGTGGTGATAAATTTTATCATCATTTCTTCAAGTTTTGATAGGGGTTCTTGCTGAGTTTGTTGTGAAACTGGGGGAGGTGGTGGCTACATTGGTGGTTACAGATGAGGATTTTGGTACCCTTTCTACTGGTATGTCCCTTGTTTTTGTAGTATTGGATATAGTTTTCGGTACGGTTGTTGACCATAACCAGGTGGACTCTAGGGAGGAGAATTTTGATGTTGTTGCCAATAACCCATGTTTGTATATTCTCACGATGCTGGGTTCTGGTACTGAGGATATATATTCGGTGTATCTCACATATCATGTTGAAGGGTCGATAGTTGACCTAGGGCATTCACCAATGATGTGGTTGTCACCACATTCACTATATACATGATGGTTTGTTACTTGAACTTGGGATGAATTCTTTAGGTTCAATGCATCAATATTCTTGGAAACTGTGTCAATTTGGGTAGCGACCATCGTGGTGGAGTCAATGTTGTGCAAACCTCACTTTTGAGTTCCCCACTTTGAGTGGCACTGGAAGCAGTTGGCTGATATATCCTTCAGGAGGTCAAATAGTTCCTCTAGAGATTTCCACATTACAGTTCCTCCAACAGTGAAATCCACCACAAATTTAGTGTTTGTGGTCAAGCCACTATAGGAGGTTTGTACTTGCATCTATAGTGTTATTCCATGGTGAGGAAATTTCTGTTGAATATCCTTGAAGCTCTCCCAAGACTCGTATAATGATTCTGAGTCATGCTGCTAGAAGTTGTGGATCTCGTTCTGCAGTGTCACCATCTTTAATGGGGGAAATTACTTGGACAAGAATGTCTGGGCTAATGCCAACTAGGAGAGGATGGACCATTGAGGAAATACCTTGATCCAGACTTTAACCTTATCCCTTAATGAGAAGGGTAAGAGGCGAAGACGGGTGGCATATTCTGATACTCCATGGTAACAGAAGGTGTCGCAGATCTCCAGGAAGTTGGAGATATAATTTTTCGAGTCTTCACTTGGTAAACTGCTGAATTTCACTATGTTCTAGATTAGCTGCATAATGGCCATTTTGATCTAAAAGAGTTGGTCCTACACCGGTGGTCTGACAATCCATGTGTCTGCCCCTTGGATGGAGGGGATTTTGTACTCCATAAGAGTACATCATGGATGTTGTTCCAAAGGAGGAGGAGTAATGTACTGGTACTCTGGCGCAAAGTAGGACTGGTGATTGAATGGTAGCATTTCTGGAGGAAATTACTGTGGCTGTTGTGGTGTCTAGTCGTACTCTGGAATAAATGGAGCCGGTTTCCTTTGTTGGTTCTGGTCATCATCAGGACCAAATGGTTGTCCATCTCCTTAGATAGCAGTTGGAGCTCACCCATAAGTGTACGTCGTCACATCAAAAGTTTTTGTTCAATCTCTGGGTTAATTGGAAATAGCTCCAATGCCTTAGCGCTCTTGGAACGAGTGATGCGTCCACTCATACACCTATGACCCTGCACAATACTTAACACACCAAGTGTAAAATATGAAGACTAACAGTAATAAAAATATAAATGAGAGTGAGAATATAATTTTTAGAATTTTTTTGTTATTTTCACTAAAATTGATACAAACTTGATTGAAAAAAAACAATATTAACTTCTGCTCCCTGGAAACAACGCCAAAATTTGGTATCATTCCTGCTGAAGTGTTATTTCCGATAATCCAAATTATAGTACCCTAACAAGTATAGTACCAGTAAGGGGTCGATACATAAGGATAAGATGTTATTTTTGTTTTCTTTATCTAGTTTGTAATTTATTTAGTGAAGTTTTCTGAAATTAGGAATTGATTTTTTAGTGTTTTGATAAAAATATTGGATTTCAATTTCTTAAAAAATTACTTGAAAGATAAATAAAAACACATAAATATGGTTTTGGATGAAAATGTGGAGAGAAATGTGTTGGGGATGTGGATTTTAAAGGTTTTTATTAAATCAATTTTCTTATGAAGTTTTTTGTTCATGATAATTCAAATCTCTGGGTTAAGAATATAACAGAACCCCCTTGGTCTGGTGAGTTTTTTTAAATCAATAGAAACCAATTCCTTGATCTAGAAATTGAATTCTCTTAATTTTATTAATTTCATCCCTTTTGAGATGATTAAAACACCCAATGGTCATGGATGTTTTCAATCTTAATTCCTTAAGAGATCCCTAGAAATCATTTTCTTTGTATGATACAAGATTTCTAGTGATATTTAGAAAGAGTTAATAAAAAATTATGATAAAAAAGAATAAATCACATGATTACAACATCATAATTGAAAAATTACAACACATAATTGTCCACATCTCCATCACATAATGAATTTAGCTACTCATGGAGTAGCTAGTAACTAAACAACTCACAATACCTAAATTCATCCTCTTGAATGCTTCAGAGAGAAGGTCATCAGGAAGGTAGCACAGAAGCACCTTCTCTCCTCTCTTCTCTTATTTTCTTTCTCTCTCTTCTTCTCTTCTTGGTCATCTATAGAGTTCCCCCCTTGGAATATATTGGAATGAATGAATCTAAATGACTCCTGAACTTGGAAGGCCTTCCACCTATTTATAATTTTTAGTAGTACACGAAGTATACCATAAAGTACACAGTGTGTACCCTGGTAAATGCGTTAGGCCATTTTTCTCTGCTGGTAGGTGATCTAACATGTTGTCTTTGACTTTGAACATGAGTTTCCTAGTAGGTGGGAGTGCATGGATTATAGCACCACCCTACACGTCATGTAAGAACATTCATCAGCCACCAACCACTTTTATAAGTGCCACACGACATGTATATTGGAAATAGACGATGTGTATGCTTTGTCCAACAACATAGTCTTCTTGATCTGTGTCGTGGCAGTCATACACGACATATATATAAAATTACACGCTGTGTATATTTGAAATTTTATTCTGATCAACCCTAATTTGTACTTTTGGATGAATTCATCCTAAAAATTATCATAATCACCAAAATAATGCATTTTACCAATTAAAAAAAAGATATTTGGTGGAAAAAAATCCGGTACATCACAAGGATCACTTCCAAGACTACCACAGTGTACAGAGACCCATAGTTTATGGGGTTTACTCCCCTTTCCCAAAAACATAGTGGAAAGAGTCTCATAGTTGACTAGGTTAACTCCCCCTTCCATTTCATATCATCTCATGAGATATCAATCATTATACAATTAATTAAAGAGTCATACAATTCTTTCACAACCCATCACATAATTAAAACCATACATATGTGTGCCAAAAGATCATAAATCATTCATAATTTCAATATAACTTAATTAAACTATGGGAAATAAAAAATCGTGAAAAATTACTTATAAAATCATCATAATAAGCTATAAGAAGAAATAAAATGGATGTTACCATACTAAAATATCCCTATTAAAGAATAAACATCATTAAAGGATGTTTACAAAGATAAGAATACTTTTATAAAATCTTTTGAAATATGATTTGAAAAACAAGAGAAAATATCCCATTATATTTGTAACATTTGACAACTAAAAATTCCAATAAAAATAGGAATAAGGTTTCATTTGTAAAACCATGGAAAACTGTAAAGTAATATTCATAATTAATTAATTACATGATAGTAAAAAAATCATCTCATATACATTAAAAGAGGACATTCTTTTCACACTTTTGTAAAAATTCAAAACTGAGTCATTTGAAAAACCTTTGAAAATATTCATTTTAATTATTTTTAAAGAAATTAAAAGTTAGTGAAAATGAAAATTTTAAAACCTTTATATATCTGTAAAAAAAATTAAAAACTAATTTTGAGAACATGGATATGGAATAGAAAGATTTCTGAGCGAAATGAGGAAATAAGGTTGGATTTTCTTAAAATATTTCATGGTAATTTTATGTACCAAAGATAGGAAAAGTTGGAAGAAGGATTGGAAACCACTAAAATAGATATAAGAGAAGAAAATATATGGGTTTTAATAATATAAATATCATATAATTATTTTAATGTAAATTAAACATGAAAAATCAAAAATAAGAATGAAATTTTAAAATAAAAATTTATGACTTTAATAACTTTTGAATCAAAACCCCTTAAAAGAGAAAACATTAATTAAAAATTTAAATACCTTGAATAAAAATAAATTCAGTATATATTATTTCAAAGTTTCATTATATACACCATGTAAAATAAATTTAGTTTATAATATAAAATATGTCTCAATTGAGTGTAATTGAGATGAAACACCCTTACCTTAAGTCTTGAATTGCTTCGTATATAATTTTAACATCCTGTATAACAAATTTAGATTTATTATAAATATATAATAGAACCATATTCGTACTTATAAATCCATATATAATTCAATTATAACATCTTATCACTCTTTTATAAATATTTCTTTATTAAAATCATTGTTTGAAGTGTTAACTGTTCATTTTTTCATGCATGTTTTGGTTAAATATTTCTAATACTTGCACCTTTTTCATGGTTTAATCATATAAATAATCTTAATAATTTCATAATTATCATATTTAATCATTATATAAACTTTTATAACCAATCATATAAGGTGGTGGTGAAAAATTAATTAAATCATTTCATGGAGATGATAGTTTGTACGTACGCACGAGTGATGTTTTCATTTTCCAATATATAAAAGGAAATAAAGGTAAATGATAATATTTGTTTTTATAATCATAATAATGTCAAAAATATCATATATATTCATTAAATTTATCCTTATTATCATCCATGTTAATAGGATATAAAAATGAATTTCCTCAATTTGAGGAGGTAGTAGTCCACCGGTATACATGAGCATCGTTATCATTTTAAAAGAATGAGAGAGTAAGCAAGTAGATAATAACTTATATTTATATAAAAATTATTATTTAATAAATATAATATATATATATATATATTAAACCCATCTATATAACCATCCATAAGAGATTATGGTGAAAAATAAAATATATCACTTCATGTAGATAGTAGTCTGTACATACGCATGAGTGACATTTTTATCAACCATTGGTTGCAAATGAGGTGTATAATAGTTTTTTCATAAAAACAATAACATTTTATTATTTTTATGATACTGAGTTAATTATTTTAGTGTGGATACAACATATTTTATGGAGGTATAATAATAAATAAATTTATAAGAAATCAATTAATACTTAAACCTCCTCTTTTTGATATCATCATTTTGATTGAGCTTCCAACCTTTGAAGGAGATGATTATGATCCCTATAAGGGTTTAGGGATTTTTTACGGTAAATTTTTAGAGGAATTTGGTAGTTTATTGAAAACTAAACTCATGTATTCCTTTGTAAAGAATATATTTATTCTACTTTTATGTGAAAAAATAATTTTTATGTTCATAATTTTTCAATCATTAAGGGTAATAAATAGAATTTAAAAAATTAAAAGAGGAATATAAATGAACTGTGAATGATATTATCAGTAATTTACAATAAAATAGATTCAATATATGATTTTATTATTATTTTAATTATTTAAAAATAATTTTAAACATTAAATACCATTTAAGGTCATTTTCTATTCTATTCAAAAAAATTGTGTTTAAGCATATGGAGAAAATAGTCTAATTCAAATCAAAACACATAAATCATCACTAATACTTCATAATTATATTTAAAATTCATGTAATACCCTAACTAATCTGAATATTGTGATTTTTAATTTCTTTAAAATCGTTTACTTTACTATACTCTAGTTTTTATCAGAGTGGCGTTAACGCGACGTAAGATTTTTAAAAAATTATTATATTTTTAAAAATTCATAAAAATTAAATACATCAATATAAATTATTAAAAATAATTATATTTGTATTGGCTAATTAATAATGTATATTTACTCTTATCCTTACCATGAAAACATATTTAAGATATTAAATGAGAAAAACTGGAATGTTTTGTAAGTATAGTTTTATTAATATGAATAGAGAATTCATAATCTTGTTAATGAGGTCCAAAATGGAATAAAATTTTCCACAGATAAGGATTTTTCAAGAAATACTCATCCACCCATCTGGAGATAATATTTTTTTTCTTATTACATAGTTTTACATAAATAACTTGTTTAACCATTTACCAAGGTGACAACATTTTACCATGGTAAATTATTTTTATGGAAAAAAATAAAGTGATTTATTTACCTAATTTAACCATTATGATTCCAAATATGAAATAAATTATATAATATTCAATTTCTAGAATTTTTAAAAATTAACTTCAATATAACTGAATAAAAAAAATTAAAAAAGTTTTTAGAAAAATACCCAAATAAAAAATTATTTTACAGCACAATCAAGTGAAATGTCGATTATCATGGAATTTGTAATGACATAACCCTAGTTACCAAGAGTTGATGCCATATTTTATTACATTGGAATATAAACAAGGAATATGCATCTTGAAGGACTGATGTTGGGAAATAATCTCTCAAGGTATCATTGAATCATTTTTTAGGTGATTGTGTTTATTGAAAAAGTGGGCCTCCATGTTGTGTTTGTTGAAAAAAAAGACCACGATGTGCAATTTGTTGAAAAGGGGGTTTACATAGTGATTTTATGGGTTTAAGAGATGTTTTTGTATATCCATGTTTGAAAGAAGAACCTTAACAAAACAATAGACGATTTGGAGGCGGTATAAAAATAACAGATACAAGGTGGCATCGTTTTCAAGTGTTTTACAAATTTTTGGGCCTGAAAATCGGGAAATAGAGGAATGGAATTTTTCATGCAAGAGGTGTTTTGAGATCAGAATATCAAAAATTGGAGTAGTATGCAAAATGTGGTGTTGTGCGGAAGATGTGTTTTTCGCGCACGAAGAGGATTACACACTCAAGGAGGGTTTTTTACGGATGGGTTAAGTTTGCCTATAAATATGAGGTGAACCCTATCATTCGAGATATAGCTCAATAATTAGAGAAGATTTGAGCTTTGATGCACATAAAAAAATATGCAAAGGGAGTTGCACATAAAATTTTGTGTTGCACATAAAATTTGGGGTTACACGGAATTGTTGGTGTTGCACGTAAAAGTTTACATTGTGCGTAAAATGAAGGTTGCGTGGAATTATTGAGTTTGTGAAAAAAGAGAAGTTGTTATTACATGAAAAAAGGATATTTTACGAGAAAGGTAAGAGAATTATGTGCAAGGTGCAGTAACGGATGCACATAAAATTTGAGGTTGCCGAGTTCAATTTTGTGGTAAATCTATATTAATCTTTGGATGGAAGTAGAACTTCAATAAAGAATCTACATATAGTTGAGGATACAAGTATTCATTGAATTTAAGAGACCTGCAGGTCTATAAACTATGAGTGGATCTTCTAAAGAAGCAGTGATCACACTTCATTTGAGAGAGTAGTGATCTTTCATATTGTGATTGGTTGTAAACCAAGAGGGATAGTGAGTCCTCTCCGAACTTTTTAAACAGTAGTGTGCTTTTAGTGAATTGGGTACATCGGCACATCGTTGGTGTATGCTCCTTGGACATAGCCGAGTAAGGGTGAACCAAGTAAAAATTGATGTGTCCTGTGCATGATTTAATTTTTCTTTATACTTTTCTACTTGAAAGAGAGAGAAGATAGTTTTTATTAATATCTAAAAAAATTCAATAGTGGTAGTTGTTTTAATCTGTCATATCCTGATTCACCCCCCCCCCCCTCTCAGGGTATCTAACCAAGTGGGCCTAATAATTGGTATCATAGGAAAATGTTGATATTAGTATTTCTCTCTAAATAGAGGTCACCAATCATAAAGGTATTCTGATCTTCAATGGGAAAAACTTTCAGTTATAGAAGAATCAGATGCAACACAACTTCCGATCTTTGGGAATGGATGTGTTTACAACAGTGATGCATGGTATCTCAGCCGACATCAACAGTGGTGCATTATTAGAGGCTGAAAGAAGGGAACTCGATGCTGATGCTAAGGGAATCAATCCCTTAGTTGGAGCCCTATCCAATGATATATATAAAAAGGTGATGTCATGCAAAACATCTCACGCCATGTGGGAAAAGATATAGAATATATATTAAGGAGATACAAAGATCAGAGAGAGAAAGATTCAAGTTCTATGGAACAATTATGAAGATCTTAGAATAAACCCGAATATGTCTATTGATGCATTCTTTGATAGGGTAAATGTTGTAGTGGAAGACATGCAAGGTCTTGGTGAAGTAATTGAAGACATAAAGATTGTGAATCACATATTGAGGAATCTTCCACCTCACTCCAATCCAAAGGTTTCAGTATTAGAAGACAACGATTTGAAAGAGCTGACACTGGATAACTTATATAGTACCCTTGCAGCATATAAAATGCGAAATGATGATAATGATGATATGGAAAAAGGTAAATCTAAAGAGGTGTCATTCAAATCCATGAAGAAGCTCACTATTGAAGACTCTCTAGAAGAAGAATAGATAGATGAGGTGATGTCATTCCTTTCATAAAACCTTCAAAGAGGAAAAGGAAAGTTTAAAGGGAAACTTCCACTTGCTTGTTTTCGATGCGGAAAGATTGGAAATCTTGTATCAAGGTTCCCTAAAAAGTTCTAAGAAGATGATGATGTCGATAAATCCAAAATTCCTAAGAAAATATCTTTATCCTATATGAAAGGAAAGAGACCGTTCAAAAGAAATTTTTTTAAGAAGAAGAACCTTCTTTCACAAGAATGTAATAGTTCATATGAGTCAGAGGTTGAGGAGGTTGAAGAGATAGAGAACTTCAAAGATTGTGGAGAGAATGTTATGGTGGCAGTTTTCAGTAGTTCTCTAAAACAGGATGAAACCAAATCTGATAAAAAAGAAGAAGAAGTTGAAGGAAGAGTCAACATGGAAGATGAATTAAAAGAATCTCTTGAATAGATAGATGTTTGGAGATCAAAAACAAAGAAATCTAACAAGGTGGTACATGATTCCAGACTCTACATGCAACAACAGGAAGAAGAGAATTATGAGCTGGTAAAAGAAATCGAAAATGTTAAATCTTCCAAGCCATAGAGATCAGAAAAGGTTGATGGATATAAGCTCAAGATTGAAGAACAGAAAAGTTAGATTGATGGCTTGAATATCAAAGTTAAATATCAAGTCAAACATATTGAAGAACTTGAAGAACAAGTCGTTAGTATGTGATGAAAAGTGAAGGATCAAGAAAAACTATTGACCCCCAATGTGACATCAGGAAATAAGATCATTTAGAATATTGATAGAATGAAAGAGGATCCTAGAAGTTCAGTAGGAAAGAAGCAGCAATAGAGCTTAGATGTTAAGGTTGATTTAGGGATTGATCAGAAACAGAAAGAAGTTAGGGTTGAAGTCAGACCATAAGGTCCCGTTCTGAAAATGAAAATTGATGTGGGTACAAAGCAGAATCAAAAAATTCAAAGAACCCAAGGAATAATTGGAAATATAGAATTGACACATAGGAATACACCTTTTATTAGGTGTTATTACTGTGGAAATATGGGACACTCACAAAATTTGTTTTTTATAGGAAGAAGATACCAAAGGGTACAAGAACAAAGGTGGTGGCCAAACAGAGAATGGTTCTCTTGAACACATTTCAAAGGACACTGCTTTGGTGAGGATGATTTGGGCACATGGCTAGATATTATACAATAACCATACAGAGGAATGTACCAAAGCTGAATCAATATTTTTACAAGCAGCAGATCAAAGAACCAATAGGTGAGTTGAAAATAAAAAATAGATTTACAGCTTTTCAAGATGAATTTGGTCCATCATACTATAAGAATGATCAGAAGTCTCAATCTATGCAGAGTGTGAAGACAAAAATATAGACCAAGAAGAAGAGTGCAGAGAAGGCAGTGGTTGCTGAAATTTCCTTTAAAGCATCAGACCATTCTGGTGTACGGATCCTTGATAGTCGTTGCACATCTCACATGACAGGAAATAAGGATATGGTCATAGGAATAAAATATGACAAAGTAGGAGTTTTAAAATTTGGAATCGATGAAGTCCTGAAGATAATTGGATAAGGAAAGGCTAGGTTTTGGGGAAATAAAATAAGAAATGCTGATGTCTTGGTTGTAGAAGGTCTCTGTCACAATTTTCTTAGTGTCAGTCAACTATGTGACTCAGGTCATTCAATACGGTTTACCAAGAAGACGTGAGTCATAAAATTAAGAGATGGTATAGTGATCTTACAGGTAAAAAGAATAAAGGATAATCTCTACCTAGTAAATGGAGAAGAATATATGTCCTTTTTATCCAGAGAGGAAGAAAACCAATTGTGGCATAAAAAACTTTGTCATCTATATCAACCATCTCTAGAAGATCTGGTAAAGTGTGAAGTAGAAAGAGACATCCCTAAGCTATCATATCATCATACACATGCATGCAATACCTGTCAATAAGGGAAGATCATTATAAATACGTAAAAAGTGAAGGAAAAGAAGTCAATAAGAGTGCTTGAATTGGTGCATGCTGATGTCTGTGGACCTATTTAACCAAGATCCATTAACAGAAGAAGGTATTACATTCTTTTCATTGATGACTATAGTATAATGTCATGGGTATACGTCATTTACCAGAAGTACGATGTGTTCAGTTGACTAAAACAATACCGGAGGGAATCTCAAAGGATTATTGGGTAGAAAATTCTAAAGTTTCATACTGACAATGGAATGAAATTCAAAAACAGTCTGGTGGAATACAATCTCAAGAAACATGGGATAAGATATCAAGTTTATTTCGTAAGAACTCCCAATAGAATGGAGTGGTTGAAAGAAGAAATCAGATCATCAACAATATGTCTAGAATGATGCTTATAGAAAAATACCTACTAGTGAAATTTTGGAAGGAAGTAGTATTGACATCATTCTAAATTTCTAACAGGGCACTTTTGTGTCTGAATAAGGAAAGAATCCATATGAGATGTGGTATGGGAAGAAGCCAACGGTGAAGTACTTTCAAATATTTGTAAGTAAGTGATTTATACTCAACAAAGAAAAACACAGTAAATTTGAGTCATGTAGAGATGAGAGAATATTCCTTGGCTACTTAGGAAAAATAAAAAAAATAAAAATGCTTTAATAAAAGGCTAGGAAAGGTAGTTGAGAGTAATGATGTCACTATTGTGGAAAATGAAGAGAATATTCAACAGCACAGTGAACAATTTATTGATGAAGTTGATGTGGAGGAAATCAATGCAAGGGGTGAAGAAGTGACCGATGTTGATTCAGAATAAGATGATGATGATGAGCATGAGGAAGTAAAATATGTATCTACACAGAAGCCAAGAAGTCGAGCTAAATTTGATAGGCAGAATATCATCGATGATCAGCCAGCTTCAGTCCAGACAAGAAGAATGAAATCACTATAGCATACATCATTCTTATCTCAGGTGTAGCCTAAATGCTTTGTTGAGGCAGCTGAAGATAAAAACTGGGTTCAGGCTATGAATGAAGAGCTAGATCAAATTGAGAAGAATCAGACTTGGGAGACTGTTTCGAGGCCAACAAATAATAATTTCATCAGAACTAAATGGTTTTATCAAAACAAGATGAATGAAGATGTCTTAGTTATTCAGAAAAAAAAAAGAATGACTAGTATGAAAAGGATACTCCTAGATAGAGGGAATAGATGTTGATGAGACATTTGCATCAGTTTCAAGGATGGAGACAATTAGATTATTCCTAGCCATTGCAGTGCAATGAAAGTTCAAAGTGTTCTAGATGGATGTCAAATCTGCATTCTTAAATGGGTTTTGGAGGAAGAAGTGTATATTTGAGCATCCAGATGGTTTTCTCATTCATGAGGATGAAAACATATTTTGTCGACTGAAGAAGGCATTATATGGGCTAAAACAAGCACCAAGAGCGTGGTACTCAAGGATTGATCAATATTTGAAGAATCTTAGTTTCCAGTGTGGTGGATTTGATTACAATCTCTATTTCAACAATGACAATAATCAAAGGATGCCAGTACTAGTTTATATCGATGAAATATTTTTTGTAGATCAGATGAAACTCAGTTCAGACAGTTTTCCAAATTCATGAAAAGTGGGTTTGAAATGTCAATGATTAGAGAGATAACATTTTCCCTTAGTTTACAGGTAACATAAGGTAGGAATGGCCCATTTATATCTCAATCCAAATATACCAAGGAGGTTCTGAGGAGATTTGGGATGGATAATTCCAAGGAAATGAAGACTCTAGTTGCTACCCGGATGAAACTATCAAAATATAATGAAGGAAAGGAAGTTAATATCACATAATATAGGTAAATTATTAGTTTACTATACTTGACCGTGATAAGGCCTGACATTTTATTCTCCACATGCCAAGTAGTGAGACAAAAAAGTAATCCCAAGGAAACCCACATTCTTATAGTGAGAATAATACTTCGGTATATCAAGGGAAATCTGGATTTTGGCTTGATATATAATGAAAAATCTCAGTCAGAGTTATTGAGATATACTGATGATGATTGGGTTGGTTCAGCGGATGATAAGAAATCAACGTCATGAGGTGAATTCTTTCTTGGTGAATTTTGTATTTCTTTGTTAAGAAAGAAGAAAGATTACATTTCATTAAGCACTAAAGAAGTTGAGTATATTGCGGCCACTCAAGAATGCACTTTGTTACTGTGGATGAAGTAGCATCTTGATGATATGGGAGTTGAATTGAAGTATCTGATCAGAATAAAGTGTGATAACTCAAGTGCTATAAATCTCAGAAAAAATATAGTCCATCATTCAATGAGAAATCACATTGAGATAAAGTATCATTTTATCAAGGAGAAAGTTGATCAGGGAATCGTGATGTTGGAGTATGTTCCTACTAAACTATAGATTGTAGACATTCTAACAAAGGCCTTAAACAAGGAATCTATTTAGATGCATTTACTGGCTCTAGGAGTCCAGTCGACTCCCCGTACTTGAAAAAGTTTGAATATGATATGCCCCCTATCTCTAAGGTGTGATGTTTTTTTCCCAAATGTACTAATATGTGTTTTTACCCTGTTAAAGACTACAAAGGAGTGACCTTTGGGTTTGTTGACAAAGGGGGAGAAACCAGTGACTGTTCAAGGGGAGATAGTGTGGTGATTTGAGAAATCATGAAAGTTACGAGGCAAAGCTAACAGGTGGAGCAGCAAGATAGGGTAGTTGAAAGCTGAAGAGGAGTTGAAGTTGTAAGTAGATAGGGGGATTTTTAAATTTGACAATGATAAAAGTGATCGATCAAAGAATATATATCACAAAAGATGAGGATCGTGACAAAAGAAGAAGAGTGGTGTTGAAATGGTGTTTGAAGGTTTCTAGCGTTCAATAATTGGTATTAGTTTGGAAATTAGTATCAGTTTGGTGTCAACAGTTGGTGTAAAAAATGAAGTGATTCATTGATGAACTTTTCATTTACTCTTGTTTCTCATGCCGAGAATTTCTCATGTGGGCTTAGAGTATATGTTTAGTAAATCTTTGATCGCTATATAAATCGAAGGAGGTGAATGGTGGTTGAATATGGCAGAAGCTTTAACGAGGTATTGATTTATGAAAGTGTTGTCAACTAACCCGAAGGGAGATATTTTTGGGGAAAATCCCTCAAGGTATCATTGAAGCATTTTTTAAGAGATTGTGTTAGTTGAAAAAGTGGGCCTCCATGTTTTGTTTGTTGAAAAATCAGACCATGATGTACAATTTATTGATAAATGGGGTTTAAAAGGTGATTTTTTGGGTTCAAGAGATGTTGTACTATATCCATGTTTGATAGAATAACCTCAACAAAGGAATGGACGATCTATAGGTGGTACAAAAAGAGTAGATAGAAGGTGGCATCATTTCCCAGTGTGCTAAATTTTTGGGTCTAAAAATCAAGAAATAGAGGACTAGAATTTTTCATGCAAGAGGTGTTTTGGGATCAGAAGATCGAAAATTGGTAAAGTCATGAGGTGTGTGAAAAATTGGAGCAGTATGTGAAATACAGTGTTGTGCGGAAGATGTGTTTTTCACGCATGAAGAGGATTACGCGCTCAAGGAGGATTTTCACATAGGGGTTACGTTTGCCTATAAATATGAGGTGACCCATCTCATTCAAGATATAGCTCAAGACTTAGATAAGATCTGATACTTGGTGCGTGTAAAAATACACAAAGGGAGTTGCGTGTAAAATTTAGTGTTGTGCATAAAATTTGGGGTTGGACAGAATTGTTGGGGTTGCGCGTAAAAGTTTACATTGTGCATAAAATGAAGGTTGCACAGAATTGTTAAGGTTGCATGAAAATAGAAGTTGGTATTGCACACAAAAAGGATATTTTTGCGTGCAAGGAATGATATTTATGCACAAGGCATAGTAAGGGTTGTGCGTAAAATTTGAGGTTGCCCGGTTCAATTTTGTGGTAAAGCGGTATTCATCTTTGGATGAAAGTAGAAGTTCAATAGAGAATCTACATATAGTTGAGGATGCAAGTATTTATTCAATTGAAGAGACCTACAGGTCTATAAACTGTGATTGTATCTTCTGAAGAAGAATTTAGAACACTTCAGTTGATAGAGCAGTGAGCTTTCATATTGTGATTGGTTGTAATCCAAGAGGGACAGTAAGTCCTCTCTGAACTTTGTAAACAGCAGTGTGCTTTTAGTAAATTGGGTACATCGGCACATCATCGGTGTATGATCCTTTTATGTATCCTAGTGAGGATGAACCAAGTAAAAATTGTTGTGTCCCTTGTATGATTTAATTTCTGTTTATACTTTTCTACGTGAAAGAGGGAGAAGCGAGTTTTTATTAACAGCTAAACAAGATCAATAGGGGTAGTTATTTTAATTAGTCATACCTGATTCAACCCCACCCCCTCATGCTATCTAACCTAGTGGACCTAACAACTGGGTATTTTATTATATTTTTAAACAAGATACATACATAAGTTCAACATTACATCTTGAAAGGAAATACAACATAGAAATTCCTTTGAAAATGTCCATATCTCCTAGGTTATACCTGCAGTTCATTTATAAAATACTTCTTCACATCCCGGGAAAAATAAAACATAAGAAAGTGTTTGGGCTTAAATTCCCATTAAGGGTAATAAAAATATCATAAGATATCATATACATAAACATTATTCATGGTGAATGACTAAAAACACATGCCTTTAAAAAAATAAACTTGAACATAATATGGCAGGAATAAGAACTAAATAAATAATGCCATAATAAAACATAATCATAGGTATTCTACTAGTTTAATATTCACATGAAATATCAATACTAGTTTCATAAAGAGGGAATGCATAATGCAGGACATCATAACCATATCCTCAAAGCCTCATGCCAAAACATATATAACCATTTTTTCAAGGCCTCATGGCAAGACCTAGTTTGTCTCATGAGACCTACTGATGCACTGAGGGGCTATAGAGGTCACCAACTGACACTTACTAATTCCAATTCATTCCTCATATGAACAGGGATAAATATAAACAACATATGAATTCATATTGAAACTAACATATGAAATGTAAATAGCTTTCCCGTAACATTAAGCATAAACACTAACCATTCAGAGTAAATTGATGAATGGTTTTAAGATAGAACATCCATAGTCAAACTAATCATAAAATATAAAATTAAAGATTTTATATGATATAATAAAATATTAATCCCAATAATATATAAGAATCAACAAGAGTTTTGAAACATATGAAGATACTCTTATAAAATCATCAAGTAATTCTTAAGATAAATACTCTTTTACTTTGAAAATATGAGTTCTTTTGGAAAATTATTTATATAAAACCACAAGTTAAGTAAGATATTATTTTCCTAACAAAATGAGTTCTTTTATAAAGATAATTTTTGATAAAAACATATTATAGAGTTCCCTTTAAAATAGGTAATAATTTGAGAAAATCCCTTGAATCGGGCTTGTATTTCGGGAAGAAATTTTTAAAGATCCATTTAAAATGTATAACTCCCAATAAATGAAAGTCAGATTATGTTTGGTTCCCATATATATAACATTAAAACATAATTTTTTAGGATTAAATATGAATGAATAATAATTTAATTGTGGTGAGTAGAGAATAAGAGTAACCCGAATGAAAATGGAAGTTCGAGTAGAAAACCCTTACCTTAAGTTTGAAGGTGTTCTTAACTTGATCTTAATGACCTAAATAATCAAATTTAGGTTCATAAATTAATAATTAAATAACCTAATATACATTTAATGGATTTATTATAACCTTATTAGGTTCATTCATGGACTTTTTATGGGTTAATAGATTCAATTTCATTGTTTGGGAGTGTTTTCTTCCTTAGTTTTCATGATCGGTTTACTTATATTCATGTTCGGATAAACATGTAGAATGAGAATGGTTTTCCTGAATAGAAGTTTTATTTTATTAGTGAACAACCATAATATTACATGGTTATAAAATTCTTTTGGATATTGGGAGTGAAGATGAATCATCATATAAAACACTAATGAAAATTATTTGGGTTAATTGATGGTTTTTTATCACAACGAACTCATTTTGATTTATAAATTAATATTATTTTTAAAGAAGGATTCCAAAATTTTAAATATGTTATAATAAATATATTATAGTCTGGTTCAACCATAAAAATTGTTTCATGACTATAATTGAATATGGTAATAGAAATTGAAAACACATCATCCTTGAATGTGATAAATTAACACATCTCGGATGGTGTTTTCATTTCTAGTATAAAATAAGGGAAAAAGAGATATGATGAAGAATTATTAATTTATCATAACAAAATTACAGTATATGTATGGTACTAGAGTCATCACAACATTTGGATGAAGGGAGGTGAGGAAAGAAAAATAAAATAAAGGAACTTAAAATAAAAGAAATGAAAAGGGGAATTTACCTCTTGAAGTAATCTTCCTTGAGAGCCTCTTTAGGGGAGAGGTTTTTATCTTTTAATGAGACCAAGGGCTTATGGAAGTGAGAGATTATATTATAAGAATATTCTTATAGAATTTAGATAAGTAACAAGGCTTTAGAGGAGTGAAGAGAAGAGGGAGTGAGGGGGGTTTTATAATGGAAGAGAGGGGTGATTTGTGAATATCTTATTCATTATTTTATTGTTTCCATCAGGAAAACCAATAGTGTTGATTCATGCGACCCATAATAGTAATAAGTTCATGTGAGTTTGAACCAAGTGCGATTACATCATACATGATTATAAGAATAGTGAATTTAACTGATAATGTATATATATGGTAAATTACCGTATTTTACTATTCATCCAAAATTTGAGTATTTCAGAAAAATCCAAAAAATTTACCCTAACCATTTTTTGATGTGTAAAATTAAAAAATGAAATCCATTTTTTGAAAATAATTTTCTAAATATTATTAATTTAATTTTTAAACAAAATCATAATTTATTTGAAAATAACAATTTTAAAACTATAATTCATTTTATATCACATTGAAAAATTAATAAAGATCTCATAATATTATAACCTTAAGAAAATAAAATAAAAAATATGATATACTATTCATAAGGATCAAATTACTATTCATAAGGGTATGCTACCAAAAATTAAGTTTATCTTATCAAACTCTAAATATCTTACTGAATGGAACCATGTATGTCATTTTTTTCAAAATTCTAATCATAAAGGTGGTAAAATTATGTTTATCGGGTAGGTTATAACAAAGTGGTTTTTTGTATAGGTTCAATGTTTCATGCATTCAATATTAATTTTATTTTCAAAATCATGGGGTGTTACATTATCCCCCCTTACAAAAATTTAATCCTCAAAATTCACAGAATGTTACCTCTTAAAAATATTTGGGTAGGTCTTCATCATAAGCACTTTTGGATCTTATATTGCCTCTTTGATTTTATGATTTTTACAAAGTATATTTTCTAATTGAGTTGTATGATTCCTCAAAACTTATTCTTTAGTGTCCAGAATCTGGAGAATATCTTTACAGTATGATAGGTCAGGTTCTAATTCTATTTCTTCATAAGTGAGGACATGTATTCGGTCTGGCATGTACTTCCTCAACAATGAGATATGGAACACATTGTGCACTTTAGATAGGCTAGGTGGCATATCCATTCGATATGAAACAACTCCAATTCTCTCTAGGATTTAAAAAGGTCCAATGTACCTAGGGCTAAATTTCCCTTTCTTTCCAAATCTTATAATCCCCCTTCCATGGAGATACTTTCAAGAAAACACAATCTCCCACTTGAAATTACAAATCCTTCCTTCAATTATCGGTATATCTCTTTTTCCTTCTTTGGGATGCTTTGATATGTGTTTGAATAGTCTTTACCTTTGTTGTTGTTTCCTCCATAAGCTCTAGTCCCACAAGCTTCTTTTCTCCAACTTCATCCTAACAAGTTATGGTGTACGACATCTCTTTCCATACAATGCTTCATATGGTGCAATTTGAATACTTTAATGGAAACAATTTTTATAGGAAAACTCCACTAAAGGAAAATATTGATCCCATATACCTTGAAAGTCAAGTGAACGTGATCTCAACACGTCCTATAAGGTTTGGATCATCCTTTCTGATTTCTCGTCAGTTTGTTAATGGTAAGCAGTACTCAAACAAATCTTAGTATCCAAATCTTTTTGAAGAATTCTCCAGAATTTTGATGTAAATCGTGGATCACAATCAGACATAATTTAGAGAGGTTCTCTATGAATTCTCACAACTTCATTGATATAGAGTCGTGCTAGGAACTCTAGTGGAAAATCCTCCCTTATAGCGAGGAAATGTACAGATTTCATAAGTCGATCAACAATTACCCATATCGCATCATTCTTCCTTGGAGTTTGGGGTAATACAATGAAAGAATCCATGGTTATGTCATTCCATTTCCATGTATAAATAGGTATAGGTTGCATGAATCCTCTTGGATGTTTTCCTTCGGCCTTTACTTGCTGACAGACTAGACATCTTGATACATAATCGGCAATTTCCCGCTTCATGTTGTCCCTCTAGAAATGTTCCATCAAATCTCTATACATATTAGTGCTACCAGGACGTATAGAGAAATTCGAACTATGGGTATCATCCAATAACTCCCTTTTTAGCTTGGGTATAGCTGGAACACAAATCCTCTTCCAAAATTTCAGAATTTCATCTTCACACATGAATTCATCCAACTTCCCATAATCCACACCTTTAATTTTCTTTTAAAGATTCTCATAATTAGACTATGAAGTTTTAATTATTTCTAATAAATATGGTTGTGAAATAATTTTAAAAATTATTTATGTTTCACCTTATTTGATAATTCCCATATCGATCCTCATTGTTCCATGTAAAAAAGATCCTTATCAATCCTCATTTTGTTGAGAACCCCATGATCCTTCCTAATCAATGCATTAACTACCTTATTTTCCTTTCCTAGGTTGTGGTGTATGAAATAATCATAGTCCTTGAGTAGTTTGAGTCATCTCCTTTTCCTCATGTTGAGTTATTTCTATGAGAAGATATATTTCAAACTCTTGTGATCTGTATATATCTCACATTTTTCTCCATAGATTTAATGTCTCCATATCTTCAGAGAAAATATTACAGCTATTAACTCAAGATCATGAGTAAGATAGTTTTGTTCATGAATTTTTATCTTCCTTTATGCATAGGAAATAACTCTATCATTCGGCATAAGGACACAACCAAGTCCTTTCTTTGATGCATCACTATATATCACAAACCCATTATTACCTAATGGTAGAGTCAGGATCAGAGCATTCACTAATCTCCTATTCAATTCCTCAAAACATTCCTCACATTCTTTTTTTATATAAACTTAACCCATTTACATGTAATCTTGTCGTTGGATTGTCTAAATGGGAAAATTTCTGCACCAAACACTGATAATAACCTGATAAACCAGTAAAGATATTTATCTTGATTGTGTTCATTAGAGTAGGCCCCTCTTTCACAGCCTTTGTCTTCACAAAATCAATATATATTCTATAATTAGAGTCAATGTGGCTAAGGAAGGAAACTAATTGAAACCAAAATTCACATTTTATAAACTTCCCATATAATTCATTTCTTGTAAGAGTATTCAGAATAGTGAAAATTTGATTTTCATGATCTTCATAGATTTTGGAGTATACCAAGATATCATCAATAAATACCACCACAAAGTCATAAAGATATTCCATGAAAACTCTATTCATTAGATCCATGAAAATAGATGGTTCATTAGTCAGTCCAAAAGGAATTACTATAAACTCTTAATGCCCATGTCTGGTTCGAAATACTATTTTTGGAATGTCTTCCTTCCTCACATGAAACTAATGATATCCATATCAAAGGTCAATCTTTGAAAAATATTGAGCTCCATGAAGTTTATCAAATAAATCATCAATGTGAGGTAGGGGATACTTTTTCTTTACTATTATAGCATTTATCTCCCTGTAGTCAATACACAACCTTATTGATCCATCTTTCTTCTTAATGAAAAAACAGGGGCTCCCCATTGGGAAACACTAGGGAAAATAAATCCTTTATCACTCAATTTCACTAGTTGTTTCTTTAGTTCTGCTAATTCTATAGTGGTCATTCTATAAGGAGCCTTTTATATAGGTCTTGAACCAAGAATTAAATCAATAGAGAACTCAACTTCCCACTCTGTAGGATGTCCATATAAATCATCTGGAAACACAGCAACATATTCTTACACAATAGGTACATCCTCTATTTGAACATTGATGTCCTCACCTATATATATTTAGTTATCTTCCTACCCAATATTTGAATTCAGTAGATCTACTGGGGGTGGATCTAGATGAGAATCAAATGGTGATGTTTTTGCTCTAAAGATAAGGTATTTAACATTTTTCTCAAAAAATTTAACTACCTTGTTCTTGAAATAGATATTCACATCATAACATGAAATCCAACTCATAAAAAAGATTATATCAAAGTCAATCATGGGTATGATTATAAGGTTAGAAAATAAAGAACATTTATGTGTCATAAGGGGGACTGATCAACACATATTTGTTGAAATGATACATCCCCTATGAGTTTTGACTGACAACACCTTTATTAAATAAAATTTGAAATATCTAATTTTCTTAGAAAACTCGAAAGATATAAAAGAATTTGATGATCCATAATAAAATAAATCATTGGCTAAGTTCGAGGAAATGATTAAAGTACCTACCACTACATCGTTAGGAACTTCAACCTCAACATTTGTGACCACATAAGCTTGGAATTTCACCCTTGGCCTTCTTTGGGGAATGTTTCCCCGACTCTTAAGACATTCATGTGCATAATGTATCATCTCTTAAAAACTATATCATTATAAATTCTTCGTTTCTTTCTTCCCCTTACAATCACAAGATTGGTGGCCTTTTTCAACACACTTGTAATAGACTCACATTCCATTCAGGCAAGTTCCAAGGTGTTTCTTCCCATAATTACTACAAGGTGGTAGGTCAAATATTCCCTTCTTCCCCTTTTCCTTATTTCCTTTTCCAGAGTTTTCAACATCTATCTTCTTATCCTTATTTCCTTTAAATTCACAATACATAGAAAATTATTTTTCTATCTTAATATCACATGAGACTATATCTTCATATGATGAGAAATTATGGAATACTAGTGCCCTTCAGAGGAATGGTTTTAAACCATAAAAAATAGATAAATATTTTGGATTATGTATGTAGTCTGCGACATGACATGAAAACCTTGTGAATTTAGATTCATAATTTTCAACATTCTCATCCACTTTTTGATTTATATTCAGAAACTACCTTTCCATATATGCTCGTTGGTCATGAGGGAAGTATTTTTCTAGGAAAATTTCCTTAAAATCCCTCCATTGAATTTATTATATTTCTTACTCCTTTTTGTTTTGGATTAATGAACACTACTAATATGAATCTCCCAATAGATGATAAACTACCATGACAACCTTCTCTCTTTCGTTACATCCCAAAGTGATAAATATCTTCTTTAGGGAACTTATCTACTACTCAACTACAAATGGGTTTGTAGTCTCATTGAATGATGGAGGTTTTTGTCACAAAAAATGGTCTAACATAGCTCCTCCATGTTGTGGATATGAATGCTCTATATAGGTAAGGTTATTGTTCATAACCGGATTCAACTATCCCAGTATAGTTATAAGATGCTCAGCACCAATCGTAGCACCAGATCCAACATCATTATCTTGCATTAGAGGTACATACCTACATGGGATATGTGTGTTCATGTAGTTTTAATTCCTTTAGCTAGGATCCATTTCTAAATAATGGAATACACTATATTAGGTTATGAATCATAAATTATAATCTCAACTTAGAAAAATACTTAACATAAATTGAAATCATATCTAGAGTTAGTCTCTTAATCATAAACATGGTTTCTTTGAGGAAAATTTTACATTTAAATCCTTCATAATGTCTTATAAAGAAAATGTGAATTATCCTAAGTATATCCCCTGAGATCTTGAAACTAGGTGTGCAGTAAGGCCCGTTTTTGTGCCCCAGGATACACTTGGTCAAGCCCAAAACTCTTTGTCAGAGTTTTCACTCCTAGGTACATCTGTGTCAGAACAACATCCACTTGTAGTATCCAAACAGAGATGTATTTTCTAGAAAGATCCGAACAATATATTATTTACTAAAATTATATGATATTTGTATATAATTATCCTCATATATTATCTTAGATTTTTGTTCTCTAATCTATGTTTTCTAAATCTAGTTCCCAAATTTTCTAATAAACTTATGCTGATACAAACTGTGAGGACCCGACCCTAGTTTCTAGGAGATGGTGACTTATTTTATTACATTGTCATATAAACAATAAATATGCATCTCTAAGGACCAAGTAGTTTAGTTTCGTCGAAAAAAAGATATATAAATAACTTCAAAATTACAACTTGAAATTAAATACAACATATAAATTCCTTTTAAAACATCCATATCTCACAGTTTATTCCTGTAGTTCATTCATAAAATACTTCTTCACATCCTAGAAAAAATAAAACATAAGTAAGGGGTGACATAAAATTCTTATTAAGGGTAATAAATACAGAAAAACATATCATAAACATAAACATTTTGCATATTAAATGATTAAACACACATGCCATTAAAAAATAAACTTGAACATAATATGGCAGGAATAAGTGATGAATAAATAATTCCATAATAAAACATAATAATGGGTATTCAACTTGTAGAATAACCACATGAAATAAGAATAATATTTTCATACTAAAGGAATTAATAATTCGGTACATCTTAACCATACCATCAAGTCCTCATGCCAAGACCATAAATAACCATTATTTCAAGGCCTCGTGTCAAGACCTAGTCTGCCTCATGAGGCCTACTGATGCACTGAGGGGATATAGCAGGCCCCACCAAAATCTTACTAAGTATAATGCATTCCTCATATGAATGGAAATAAACATAAACATCATATAAATTCACATTGAAACTAACATATGAAATATAAATAACTTTCCCCAAACATTAAGCATAAACATTAACCATTCAGAGTAAATTGGTGAATGGTTTTAAGATAACACATCCACAGTCAAACAAATCATAAACCATTCAATTAAATATTGTATAGAATATAATAAAAAATTAATCCCAATAATACATAATAATTAACAAGAGTGTTGAAACAGATGAAGATACTCTTATTAAATAATCGAGTAATTCTTGAGATAAATACTCTTTTACTTTGAAAAGAAGAGTTCTTTTGAAAAATCCTTTTTATAAAAATATAATTAAAGTGGGATAGTATTTTAATAAAAAAATTAGTAATTTTAGAAAGATAATGGTCTCTAAAAACATATTATAGATTTCCCTTGAAAATAGGTAAGAATTTGATAAATTCCCTTAAATCGAGCTTGTATTTCGAGAATATTTTTTGAAATATCCTTTTAAAAATTATAACTCCCCATAAATGAAGGTAGGGTTATAGTTGGTGATCATATATAGAAAATTAAAACATAATTTATGACTATTAAATATGAATTAATAATAATTTACTTGAGGTAAGTAGATAATAAGAGTAACCTGAATGAAAATGGAGGTTCGGGTAGAAAAATCTTACCTTAAGTCTGAAGGCGTTCCTTTCTTGATATTAATGACATGAATAATCAAATTCAGGTTCATAAATTAATAATTCACAAACCTTAAATACATGTAATTGATTTATTATAACCTTATTAGGTTCATTCATGGCTTTTTGATGGGTTAAGAGATTTAATTTCATTATTTAGGAGTGTTTTCTTCCTTAGTTTTCATGATTGGTTTACTTATATTCATGTATGGATAAACATGTAGAATGGGAATGGTTTTATAGAATATGAGTTTTATGTTATTAGTGAACAACCAGAAGATTACATGATTATAAATTTTTTTTGGTTATTGTGAGTGAAGATGAATCATTATATAAAACTTTAATGACAATTGTTTGGGTTAATTGGCGGTTTTTGATAACAAAGAACTCGTTTTGATTGATAAATTAATATCAATTTTATAAAATGGTTGCAGATCCTTAAATAAGTTATAATAAATATATTCTATTCTATTTTCAACTATAAAAATGGTTTCATGACCATAATTAAATATGGTAATAGAAATTGAAAACTCGTCATCCTTGAATGTGATAAATTAAAACATCTCGGATGGTACTTTACTTTCTAGTATAAAAGAAGGGGAAAGGAGAGATGATAAAGAATTATTCATTTATAATAATAAAAAATACAGTACATTTAAGGTACTGGAGTCATCACAACATTTTGATGAAGGGAGGTGAGGAAAGAAAAACGAAAAAAGGAACTTGAAATAAAAGAAATGGAAAGAGGAATTTAGCTGTTGAAGTAATATTCCTGGAGAGCCGCTTCAGGGAAGAGGTTTTGGTCATTATATGAGACCAAGGGATGATGGATATAGGGGAGGATCTTGGGATGAAAATTGGGTATAATCTAGACAAGTCACAAGGCTTTATAGGATTGAAGAGAAGAGGGAGTAGGTGGGGTTATAGTGGAGGAGAGGGGTGATTTCTGAATATCTTATTCATTATTTTATTATTTCCCTCAAGACAACCAATAATGTTGATTCATGTGAACCATAATAGTAATACGTGCATGTGATTTTGAAAAAGTGTGCTTACATCATCCATGATTCCAGGAATAGTGAATTTAACTGATAATGTATATATACGGTAAATTAACATGTTTTACTATTCATAAAAAATTCGAGTATTTAAGAAAAATCCCAAAAATTCACCCTAACCATTTTTCAATGTGTAAAATTAAAAAATGAACTCTATTTTTTGAAAATAATTTTATAAATATGATTAATTTAATTTTTAAATAAAATCATAATTTATTCGAAAAATTTCATTTTTAAAACTATAATTTGTTTTATATCACGTTGAAAATTTAATCAAAATATCATAATCTTATAACCTTGAGACAATAAAATAATAATATGATTTACTATTCATAAGGGTCATATTACTATTCATACGGGTATGTTACTATTCACTAAAAAATAATTTTGCCTTATCAGACTCTAAATATCTTACTGAACGTGGTCGTGTATGTCATTTTTTCGAAATCCAAATCATAGAGGTGGTAAAATTATGTTTACTAGCTAGGTTATAAAAAATTGGTGTTTTGTAGAGACTTAGTGATTCATGAATTCAATATTAAATTTACTTTCAAAATCTTGTGGTGTTACAGAATTAGTTAGATTAAGTTTAATAAAATGTGGTTATGTGACTTTTAATCAAATCCAAAACATAAATAAAATTTTAAATCACTTTATTTGAATAAAATAAATAAGAGTTTTTCAAGATTCGGTATTTTTCACTATTCACTCAAAAACTAGCCTTTTCAAAAAAAACTAAAACTTCACTATAAGATAATTTTAACATGATTGTTTCAAAAATGATTTTATATTTATCAAATAAAATATCTATAAGTTTCATAAATTATTTCAAATATCTATGCACAAAATGCAATAAAAACCATTTTTTAGGAAAATGTATTTTTGAAGCATAAAATGACTTTATTATCATTTATGAAAATGTAACTATATTGACTCATACATTTGATACATAGATATAATATCTTAATGTATTTATATTCATTACATGACATAACGATCCATGCCAGAATTTTATAGGTCTAATACCTTTAAAACTTGGATATATAAACAATCGGTTCATAATTAGCACCCTTCTTAGACATATTATACTTTATAACTTTATTCATAACCATGGGAAAGGAAACATAAGAAAAGGTGATCTTGTATTCTTGTTAAGGGAAATAAATAGAGTTATAAATGATCACTTAAACATAACATGGTCATTAATATATGATAACATGATCATAACATTTGAAAACCATACCATGTATATCATAGATCATAATCTTGAGTCATGGAAAAAATATTTCCAATTCATAAAACATAAATCATAAATGAATCAAATATAGGATCTATGAGAACATAACATTTGAAAAATACATAAGTTTTTGACATACACATAAACATAAAAAATCATTTTCTTAGTAGTCAAATATCATTTCTGAGACTATCATAGTGGATTGGGTTCACTCCCTAAACAATCATAGTAGTCAAGGTTCACTCACAAGACTATAATAGTGGATATAATCCCTTACTGAATTGGGTTCACTCCCCATTACAGTAGTATTTATCTCATTAGATATCCATCTTTACCTAATTCAAGGTATATATAATTTCAGTCCAACCCATCACACAATCCTAAAAATGTGTTATACAAGATCATCAAACATTCATCATATCATAACCCATGAAAATAAACAGGTTTCATTAACATTTCACCATCATGAAACCCATGGAAAAGAAATGGGTTTCATAAAAATATTTTCATCATAATCATAAACCATCCATGGAAATAACAAGGATTAAATCATTGGATCATATCCCCATTAAATATTAGGAACATTAAAGGATGTCATCTTAGATGGAAAATCCTCTTGAAATTCCACTTGGAACATTTATTGAGGAAAATTTCCTTTCCAAATTAAAATAATTTATTTAAAATTAAAAATATTAAATAAAACATTTTATTTGAAAAGAAACTTGAAAATTTTTAAGGGAAACTTCAAATAATTGAGTGTTCATTATGGAAGAAAAAATTCTTCTCAACGTGTATAGTAAAACAAATATTTTTTTCACATTTTTGGTAAAAAGTCAAAGGTAACTCATTAATAAATCATAAGAATATTCATTGTAAACTATTTTTAAAAATTAAAACATGGGTAAAAATTAATTTAAACATTCATATATGGATATTAAAACATTCTTTGAAAACGTTTTTTAAAAACCTGCATATGGAATAAAAAGGATTTTCGACCGAAGAAAGAAATAAAATCATTTTACTTAAAAATATTATTTTGGTTTCTTGAGTAATTAAAGTGAGTAAAATGAATTTAAAACATGTAATCCCAATAAATAACTATAGGATAATAAAATTTATGAGTTTCTTTAGATGTATATCATAAGATTTCATCATCAGAAAATTAATCATAAACAATTCTGATAAACAATGAGATTATAACGCATACTCTTACCGCTTTGGTAAATTTTGAATCATAATCCACATGAAATAAATATAATTATATTCATATTTATATGCCATAATTTTCAGGATAATAATCCTAAAATACATTCATGGGTAGTATATACACAGCACAAAAGAATCAAGTTATGAATGTGGCATGTGTCCCATTGAAATAAAAGTGAGACGAATATCCCTTACCTCAGGTCTGACTCTCTTTGTACATTTTATAACATAATATATAATAAATATATATTTTTTATAAATATATTATGGAATAATAATAATATATATCGTACCATATATTATTTACTTGTTACCTTTTTAACACCTTTTATTAATAATTCTTTGTTAAAATCACTTTTTTGGGTAATAACTGCTTTGTTTTTCATGTATGATTTGGTTTAGTAGTTTTGTTCCTTGTAATTTGATTATTTTTTCATCATATCAATAATTTTAATCATTATATAAATATAGTATATATTAATTATATACATATTTAGATCCATCCATAAAATTTGAGATATAAAAATTAATTACACTGTTCAGGGAGACGGTACATCATATGTACCATGAACGTTGTTTCCATTTTTTTGATGGATGGAATGAAAGAAAGTTATATAATAATAAACCTTTATTGATTAATTTTTATATCATATATATCATATATATTCATTAAATCAATCCTTATTGCCATTTATGTCAAAATAAAATGAAAAACGTATTAGATCGCTTCATGGAGGCGGTAGTCCACACGTACTCATGAGTGTTGTTATAATTTTTCAATAGATTAGAAGGTAATAAGATAGATTGGATATTAAAATTACATAACTATATTTATTTCATAAATACCATATATATATCCATCCATGATAGACCATGATGTAAAATGAATTACATTAGTTCACGAGGTAGTATTTTGTCGTACGCACGGTCGACATTTTCACTTTCCATTTGATGGAAGAGGAGATGGATATTGGGTATGAAATTAGTATAATAACATATAATTATATTGTAAATAATTATTTTATTAAATCAACATATTATAATAGGATTTTAATGAGGTTTTATAATAAATAAAACAAAAATGTTCAGTTAAGAACAATACCTCTTCTTCAGATAACAACTTTAGGTTTGTACCTTAAGCCCTCTTAGGAGGGTTTACTAGTAAAACCAGAAATATAGGATGTATGGAAGTAATAATATTGTTGGTAAAATAATTTACAAACAAAAATTATATTGATGTTTTTAGGGGATAGAATATGAGATTTTCTTTTAAAAGTGGAGGGAACCCACTTGGAAATTTCTTAAAAGAATTCAAAATGATTAAGTCATTCCCAAGAAAAATGATTCCAAATAGACATAGATTCAAATTTAAGATGTGATAAGGCCTAAATATAAACATAAAATATTATTTATACAATTTTAATTGGAAAATTACTCTTATATTTAGTTTCACCCCCCCCCCCATAAACCCTTTTTAACCTTAACCACAATAATTAATTTTTACTATTTTTACTAGTCATCGTGAAAAAAAATTAAGATGGAATTATTATTTAATATTAATTATTATGATTAAAAATATGGAATCCATTTTATCAAATTTAATTCACAGAAGTGTAAGAATTTAGTTTAAAATTAAACCCATTGACGTGACAAAAAAGTTGTATTCCAAAGAAAAGTTTTGATAAGTATAAAAAGTTTTTATATAAAAATTCAATATAAAATAGATTCCAATTACATAATTTCGATTTATAAAAATATAATTAAACTATTTTTACTTTTAAATTATTTTAAAACAATATTTTACTTTGTAAACTCTTTAGATAAAAATGTAGTTTTTAATAAAAATCAGTATTTTCACTATTCATTAAAAAAATTATCTTTTTAGAAAATTGTCAAAAAAACACACTAAGATAATTTTTATATGTTGATTTAAAAAATAAATTTAATTTTTTCAAATTAGTTTTTTAAAATTTCCAAAAATTAATTTTAAAATAAGTGTTAAAAACATGACGAACCCGTTTTTAAGATAAATACATTTTTATGCTTAAAATTGGAATTATTTGTATCCCATTATTTGAAAAACATTATATGAATGAAAAAAAATTATTGAATATATAGTATATAAAAATCATTAAAAAAATCACCAATAGTTTTTAATTTAATTTATTGAGATAAAAATTCATTTCACTAATAAAACACTTTTTTCAAGAATAATTATTTTCTTTCAAATGATTTTTATTTTCATTTCTAATCAATTGATAACCAGTGAATTTATTTTATACATGTGTAGACCATATAATTTTTATAATTTATTTATTCATATTCATAATATGTAATTTAATAACTAGGTTATAATTTTCACATTAAATAATAATATTTTCATAGTATATCATGGTTCGGTTAAACTCAGTGTCGTGTATAACACAAGTTACCAGAGAAATTAAATTTTTTTGGAAAAACTATTTCATAAAATTTATAGATGTTACATTATAACCCCTTTAAAAATAATTTCTCCCTAGAAATTCCATTATTCTGATACAAAAAAACTAAGGAAATCTATGCCTCTTCATATCCTCAGGTTACCATGTAACTTCCTCAAATTGGTGGTTTTGTAAGAAAACATTGACCAGGTGAGTGGTATTGTTTAATAAAACTTTTTATATATGATCTACAATCTCCATTGGTCATTCCTTATAAGAGATATCTTGCTCCATTGGTACAATATCTGAGTTCAGTACATGTGAAGTGTTTGGTATATACTTCCTCATGATAGATAAATGGAACATATTGTGAACTTGAGAATGGTTTGGTTAATGAGCTAAGGGATATGCTAACATCCTAAATCGATCAAGATTCTATAAAGGAACAATATACCTAGGGCTCAGATTTACATTATTTCTAAATCTCATAGTCTTTTTCTATAGATAAATTCATATAAATACCTTCTCATGAACTTTAAATTTCAGATCATGCTAATGATTATCAACATAACTTTTTTGTTGACTATGGGATTCCTTGATGTGATGATTAATATAACTAACTTTCTATTTCATTTATTTATCAATATCTAGTCCTAATTTCTTTTTTTCTCTAACTACATCCCATCAAATTGTATTTTTTTATTTATTTCCATGAATATCTTCATAATAAGCCATCTAAATGATCGAGTGAAATTTATTATGATAAGAAAACTCGACAATAGGAAGGTGTTGATCCAAACCACCTTTTAAATCCATAGAAAAAGATCTCAACGTATACTATAGGGTTTGAATAGACCTCTCAGACTAACCATTTGTATGACCATGACAAGCAGTGTTGAAACATAACTCTATATCCAAATCCTGCTAAAGAATTCTCTAGAACTTCAAGGTAAACCTCATATCCATATTATATATAATAGACTGTGGTACTCCATACAACCCTACCACTCCAATAATATATACCCCAGAAATATGATCTAGAGAGAAGTATTATCTGATAGAAATAAATTGTACTAACTTTGTTAGGAGATCAACTATAACCCATATAGTATTGTATCCTTCAGTTGTTTTGGGGAGTCTGACAACAAATCTATGGTGATGTCTTCCCATTTCCATTCTAGTATGTGTAATGGTTGTAACATCCCCTTATAATTTTTTCTATTATCCTTAACATTCTAAAATACCTTGCACCAAGATAAAAACTATGTAATATCTCTCTTCATGACATCCCACTAGAAATATTATTTAAGATCTTTATACATATTTGTACTTCCAGGATTAATAGAAAATGAAGAAATATGAGCCTCCTCTAACAGATCCTTCTTAAAATCAAGTATGGATGGAACATATACACAGTTCCTGAATTGTATCATTCCTTCAAAATCAATATTGAATTTAGGAATTTTTACCTTCTTCTATAGTTCTATATCTTCCTTCTACACCTCCTTAATCCTCATATGGATAGATGGTTGAACAATCATCTAGGAGATATAATATTTCTCCCCTTCTTTCAAGATTTCTAGATCCATACTTTAAAAATTCATAAATATTAGATATTTTTGTGTCCTCATAATTTATAATCTAATATGATTCTTTTGACTTAAAGAATCAGCCATCATGTTTGTTTTCTTAGGGCGGTAATGTATTGAGCAATAATAATATTTAATCAGCTCCAACCATCTTCTCTGGTTAATATTTAAATATTTTTGAGTTAACATATACTTTAATATTTTATTATCAATATATATATCACACCTTTCTCTATAAATATAATTCCACCATATATTTAATGAAAAAATTACTGCAACCAACCCCAAGTCATGATTTGGGTAATTTTTCTCATGTACACTCAATTTTTATTATGCATAAACTATCACCATATCATTCTTCTTAAGAATTAATCCTAATATATTCATTGATGCATCACTCAAGATTATAAACCCTTCTCCATTGGAGGGTAATATAATCATAAGTTCACTAAATAACCTTCAATTTAGTTCCTTGAAATTTTATTTAAATTCATTGGTTCAAAGGAACTTGGCTCTATTCTGAGTTAAATTGGTTAGTTTATTAGACAGCCATGAGAAATTATCTGTAAATTATTAATAATATCCATCAAAGCAGAGAAAACTATGGATATTGGTCATATTGGTTGGTTTAGGATAATTTTTAATAACATCAGTCTTTGATAGATCAATAGGTATACCCTCTCTTGAGATTATATGTCCTAAAAATGAAGCATTTTTAGCAAAATTCACATTGTAAATTTTTCAGACATCGGTTCCTTATTCAGGGACTTTAGCACAATTCTCATGAAATCTTCCTGTTCTTCCTTACTATTTGAATATATAATATAATCATCTATAAAGACTACCATAAACTGATAAAGGTAATCTTGAAAGACTATATTAATTAAATCCATGAAGATAGTGGGGGAATTAGTAAGACCAAATGGAATCTATATATATTCATAGTGCACATACCTTGTATAGGATGTTATCTTGAGTATATACTCCTTCTTGAACATCAATTGATGATATCCCAAAAAAGTTCAATCTTGGAAATGTATTGAGCTCTATTTAGTTGATCAAACAAGTTGTCAATATGGGGTAGAGGATTCTTGTTCTTGATTGTGATCTTGTTCAGTTCCCAATAATCAATTCAAATCCACATTGATCCATCTTTCTTCTTAAAAAATAATAGGTATACCCCAAGGTAAAACATGTGTATGAATAAATCAATTTCCAATATTCTCTTGGAGATGCTTCTTCAATTCTTGCAATTCAATCATGTCTATTATATATGGAGCCTTTGCAAAAGTTGTATAACCAAGAATGTATTTTATTGAGAACTCAACATCATTGTTTTGTGGGAGACTAAGAAACTCTTCTGAAAAAACATCAACAAACTCCCACACAATAAGAATATCTTTGATTTTGAGTTTCACCCCAACTATCTAAGATAAACAATACTTCTTAATAGGAATCAAGACCTGTAAAATGGATGTGATTTCTATCGAAAGTTAATATTTATCATCACATTGATATATGACCATAGGTTGGTTTGTAATATCAAATGTGTCTTCCCTTTATTGATAATTGATGCGACATTTATGAAAATGAAGGCAGTCCATGCCTAAGATAACAGAAAATTCAACTAGATGGGGAATAAAGAGATTTTTAGGAAGCGCATTCCCACAAACTTGAATCAGAGAATATTCATAGACTTGTGACGTGATCATAATACCATTAAGGGGTTTCACTAATAATTAAGAGTATAATTATTGAGTATATGAATTAACATTCTTTGATTCTTCTCCTTGTATATAACAATTCATATAACTAAGCTCATATATCGTACTTCAATATTTGAGCATACCTGTTACCACCTCAACTTCATTATTTTATCTTCAACCCATTACTAAAACCAAAATGTTATTAATGACCATAATATATCTTTGATTTAAATTATCAATCATGTAATCATAAAATATCATGGAACCTTATTCTCAATCTATGACACCTAAGGTTTAACCTTTGTCATTCAAGATCATTATCTATTCAAATACTTCATGATGGTTCATAAAAAAATGTGAATTAACCTAATAATATACCATAGGAGTATCAAACTAGGTGAAAAGTTAAGAAAAACTCTCAATTAATCAAAATTATGTATGAGATATACTTGACCAAATATTTTCAAGGTTATTACCTGTAGATGCATATGTTCCAAAACCACATCCAAGTATGTTTTTCTAGGAAAACCATACTCTTTTCTTAACCATAACTTAGAATGTTCTCATATAGTTAGGATTATCATATGTTTTTCCACTAAAGTTTTCTTATCCTAGTTTACAAAGTTTAACCTAACCTTTCTCTAATACCAATTATAGTGACCCATACATTTCATTCATAGATATCACATCTTAGTAGATGAATATTCATTACATTACATAACAATCCATTCCAGAATCATATTGGTCTAGTTCCTTTGGAAACATGGATACAAAAACAAATGTTTATTCATAACTAGAACCCTTATCAGACATGTAATACTTTATAACATTATTTATAACATGGGGAATGATACATAATCAATGGTGAGAAAAGATGCTTGGTGAGGGTAATCAAGGGAGATATCAATTATCACTTAAACATAATGTGAGAATAAGGGTATGAGAACATGATCATAATATTTTAAATTCATACCCTACATATCATAGATTATAATCTTGATTCTTTGAATAAATATTGGCAGTTCATAATACATGGATCATAATGGAATCAAAGAATAAGATCTGTGAGATCAGAACATTGGCATAAGACATTTGTTTTTGGCATAACTGTAATCATTGAAAATCATTTCCTTAATAGTAAAGGTTTATTTCAAATAATATCATAGTGGATTGGATTCACTCCCCAAACCATCATAGTAGTCAAGGTTCACTATGAAGACTATCATAGTGGATAGAGTCCCTTACTGAACTAGGTTCACTCTCCATTATAGTCATGTTTATCTGATAAGATATCCATATTTACTAAATTCATTATAGGGATATATAATTAAAGTACCACCATCACATAATCAAAATCATATAAATGTTTTCCACAAGATTATAAAACATTCATCACATCATAAACCCTGAAAAGTAATAGGTTTTAAAAGAATTTCATCATGATATAACATGTGGAAAAGAAATTGGTTTCATATTCATTTCATCAATTCATCATAACATAACCCATGGAAAAGGAAGGGATTTCATAAATATATTTTCATAATAATCATAAACCATCTAGAGATATAACAATGATGATATCATCGGATCATATCCCTATTAAGGATTAGGAACATCAAAGGATGTCATATTAGATGGAAAATGATTTTGAAATTCCACTTGGAAAATTTCTTAAGGATAATATCCTTTCTAATTTGAATTTATTTATTTAAAATCAAAAATATTCCCAACTATTAAATAAAATATTTTCTTTGAAAATAAACTTGGTAACTTTTAAATTAAGCGTCAAATAATTGAGTGTTCATGGTGGTGGAAAATTCTATTCATGTAGTGGGTGGTAAAATAAATATTCCTTTCACATTTTTGGTAAAAATTAAAAGGCACCTCATTTAGAAAATGAAAATAATATTCCTTTTAAAAAAATTTATAAAAATTAAAACATGGGTAAAAATATAATAAACTTTCATAGAATAATATTAAAATTTTCTTTGAAAACATTTTTTATAAGAAAAATGATTTAAGACTGAGAAATAAATAAATTTGTTTTTCCTTAAAACATTATTTCAGTTTAATGAGTACTTAAAGTGATTAAAATGAATGTAAAACATCCAACCTCAAGAAATAACCAAAGTGGAAGAAAATTCATGAGTTTATTAAGGCATAGATCATAATATTTCATCATCAGAAACTTAATCATAAAAATACTGATAAATAAAGATATTTTGATATAAACCATTACCACTTTGGTAAAATTTTAATCATAATACTCATGAAATCAAGAAAATTCTATTTTTATGTATATCCTATAATTTTTATGAGAATAATCACAAAATACATTCATGGGTAGTATATATGTAACACCTTGAGTTTTTATATACTTTTTTGAAAAAAATTAAATTTATTTGATGGATTTCATTATACTCTACACCAAATTAACCATGTTATACACACATACCAACTTAGATTATGTTACATGCAATAGTGAGTTTCTACGAAATAATATTTTATTATTATAATTATTTAAATGATATTTTTATAACATAAAATTAGTAATATGAATTGTATTAAATAATTTTTAAATATTATTTTAAATGGTTTTCTATAAATAAAACAAATTTATAATAAAAAATATAATTTTTGGTAACGTATTTATATGTTTGAAAATACTATTTTCTTAAAAGAACTCATTTTTACATTCTTTCATGAATAAAAATAAAAATAATTTTAGAAAATTAGAAATTTAATTTGATAAAATAAACTTTATTTTTGAATTAATAATGTAACAATTATATTAGGGATAATTTTAGTTAATTTTTTGAAAAAATTTATTTTTTGGATGAATAGTGAAAAATAATTAATTTTAATTCAGAACTACTTTTTATTATAATTTATTAATATAGTTAAATTATATTTTAAATTGGTTTTAAAGTATAATTAGATAAATTATAAATAATTCATTTCATTTTAGTTCATTGGGACTAATTTCACATTAAAAATTGTATTTAAAAACATTTCAAACTTTTAGACTCTTTCACTTTAAAAACTCATCATCTCATCCTGTTTATGAAATTAAATTTAAATTAATTTCCACAAATTATATGATTATAAATTTGAAAAATGTATTAAATATTTATAATAATCCTAATTTATAAATTATAATATAGTTAACTTAGTTTTTGACCAAAAATATTACCGAAAGTAATTAAAATTAATTACAGTGATTATGGTAAAATGAGCTTAAATAAATAACTAAACATAGAATATAACGTGTAAAAATGACCCTACACTTGTCTAAAAAATATTTTCTGGACATATTTAGACCATTAAACCTATAATTATTGATAATGGTTCATTTTTAACCCTTGGGGGACAATTAAAATTTGGGGAGCACTCAAATATTTTCAATAATACGCAATGTGTCATTTTCCCCACTTATAAAAGGCCTCATATCCTCCCCTTATCTTCACACCACAAAATACATTTTCATTGGCCAAAACCTACCCAAATATCCTACCAAATTCCCTCCCTTAATCTTAGAATCCTCACTTTGTGTATAAATCCATCCAAGGAATCCTTTTGGTTCAAACCAAAAGGAGTTACCCAAATAAGAGGTAACATACTTTAAAAAGAAAATTATTTTTATTTCTCTATAAACCCACTAAAATATTATTATTCCATGATTAAATAATAACCCAAGTATCATAAATATACTTATATTTTGTTATATTGATTTTTTAACCTACAATCACACACACTTCTATCAAATGGGATATGAAATCATCATTTGTGTGTACGGAAGACTATTACCTCGTGAACCGATGTAGTTCATTCTTCCATTCCCACCTTTCAAGGTTGGTAATAATGATTTAATTTATGTATTTATATTATATATTTTATATTTATGATTTATTGATTCTTTTCTATTATTACATAACACATTACTTTGTACTATCAATTTTTTGTAAATATGATAGCTTCATTTGTGGATGTGTGGATTACCGCCTCCTCAAAGCGATGTTATTCAAATTACATTTTACATATAATGTATTAAGAATGATTTTATTAAAATTATATGATATATATGAAATAATAATTATAATTTAATTATATTATATATATATATATACATATATTTCATTTAGTTTCTTTCTTTCAATATGATAAGAAAATGGAAACAATGTCCATGCATACGTACGGTCTACCGTCTCCATGAACGGTTTATTTCATTTTCTATTTCTATATTTTGTAGATTATTATAAATAAATATATAATAAATATTTATATTATATTTATACCATTATTATTATTATTTATATTATTAAATCATGATATAAGTTAGAGGACCAAAAATATAATAAATCAAAACACATATGAAATACAAAGCAGTTATTACCTGAAACGTAACTTTAACATGGAATTGTTAATAAACGGGTAATATAATTTCATAATTAAATCATATATGGTATGATATAATTTAATATGTTTCTGTAATATATTTATAATAAACTTAAATTTATTTTATAGGAGTTTTGAATGAGTATGATGTTAGTCCAGAGATAAAGTATAGGGATTTCTTCTCACTTTTTATATATGTGAGATCCATAACATATTCACCACTAGTTTCTTTTGTGTGGTATATAAAATAACATATTACATGTTATATAATTAATTTAATATATTTAATTATATTAAAATTTTCATGTTATTCCATTCTTTCATAGATCTCATGATTCAAAAGTTACTCAAAGTAGTAAGGGGATTTGTAGTCTCACTTTTATTTCAGCGAGACTTATGACATATTCACTAATAATTTATTTTATGTGTTGTATATTCTTAACATTAATGTATTATATGATTATTATCCTTAAATTTATTTTTATTTATATATCCATTTTATTATCTATCTTTCATGGTATTTACGGTTAAAAATTTACCACATCGGTAAGGAAATTTTGTCTCAATTTACTTCTTTGAGACGCATGTTTTTCTATGCACCTATATTCTTTTACGAGGTGTATATATTGTCCCTTTGACTTGTTATATCATGAATATTATTCTTTTAATTATATTATAAGTTTCATGTAATGTTATTATCTCATGGGGATTATGATTTAAAGTTGCCAAAGTGGTAAACAATTATTGTTATAATCTCATCGTTTATTGGGATTGTTTAAGATTATGATTCCATTAATGAAATATTATGTTCCATATCTCAATAAATATCATGAATTTTATTATCCAATATTTATTAATGATATCTTCATGTAATGTTTCCATTTTTATACTCCTCGGTACATAAGATAATTAAGAAATTATTTTTAATAAAACACAACTTTAATTATATTTTCAGTCAGAATTCTTTGTTCTTTCAAAACTATGTTTTCTAAAAAAAATTAAAAATATTCTAAATTTATCTATGATTTTAAAACAAAATACCTATGTTTTAGATTTTTACATATGATTTTAAAAGTAACCTTCATTTGTTTTCAATCAAGTCACTTTTATAAACTTTTTACGATACAAAGGGAATGTTCAAAAAGTATGGACTTACCCACCATCATGAATTTCATTTCCTTGAAGCTTCCTTTGAAAGTTATAAGTTTATTTTTAAAGGTAATTTTTTCCTAATATTCTAGAAATTCATTTTTTTCAAATTGGTTTTAAAATAAAATGGTTTTCATAAAAATTTAAAAGTGTTTTCAAAGAAAAAGGTTTTAAAAATGTTTTCAAGATTAATTTATAAGTTTTAAAAGTTATTTTAAATGAAATTTTTTCAAAATATTTTCAATATTCCTTTATAAATTTTAAAAGTTTTTTTCAATGAAAAGGTTTTTAAAATTTTTTCAATATTTCTTTATAATTTTTCAAATTTATTTTCAAAGAAAATTTTTTTAGAATGTTTTCAATATTCCTTTATAATTTTTCAAGGTTATTTTCAAAGAAAATGGTGTTCAAAAGGTTTATGTTTCAAAAATAATTATTCAAAGAAGAAAGTATTTTTTACTCAAGATATGTTTTTAATATAATTTAGAATTATTTACCATTCAAGATAACATCTATTGGTGTTGATCATTCCTTTCTAGGGATATGATTCAAGGGTTCCATTAATTTTATTTCTATTAATGGTTTTTGTTTTCATGGAATGATGGTTATGAAACCCATTTCTCTTTTACAAGTTATATGTTTATGAAACATGTTTATCTTTAATATGTTATATCATTTTGAAACCTAATTCTTTTCATGGGTTATGTTTGATTAATTCATTATGAAACCTATATATTTTTCAAATGATATTATATGATGACATGTTTATGAAACTCATTTCATTTCATGGGTTATGATATAATGTTTATAAAACCCATATATTTCTATGGGTCATGATATGATGATTGATTATGATCGTACGGACCACATATGTATGATTTTATTATGTGATCAGTGGCACTTATATCTCCCTCCAATGCATTGGGTAATGATTTATATCTCATGAGATAATGATGGGAAACAAGTTGATAGGATTAATCCACTATGGGAATAAGGGGAAACCCAATCCATTATAGGAAGAAGGGGAAACCCAATCCCTTCGGAAGAAAGGAATATGCCTAGGGATGGTGGTGTGTCTCACCCAGAAGGTGTAGTCCATATGAAGTTCCCTAATAAGTTTTAACAATGTTCCTTGAATTATAGGGAATGATATTACATGTTTATGTGTCTAGAATAATTCTATGCCTTATTCCTACATTATTATTTCAAGTCTTATTCTCTTGATTCCCTCATGATTCTTGTCTTATGAACTAACAATATTTATTCCATGACTCATGTATATAATCTTTGATATGTGGGTTCTGATATTATAATGTTATTCCCATGTCATCATACTCTTATGTTCATGATTATGCTTATGTATGTCCCTTGTTTACCCTTACTGAGAATTTGATATCACTATTTATTATGTTTCTTTTCCTCAAGTTATGAATATATGTATTATGTATGATGTGTCTAAGAAGTTTTCTAGTCATATATAACCTAGTGGGAGATAATGTAGCTCACTTATGTGTGAGTGTTTATGTTCCCATGTTTCTAAAGTAAATAAACTAATATTGTCTTTGGGTGTCTATTTTTGTAATGTTTTAAGTATTCTAAAAAAAGATTAAATGTCAATGTATGTTAAGTAACGGTCTTTATAGTTGGTATTAGAGAAAAAATTTAATTAACCTTTGGAAAATAGGATGAGAAAAACATAGTGATAACCCTAAATAAATGTATAAGGATAACTATAAGTAGTAGGAACAGTATTGGAAAATGTCCTGGAATTTTGTTAAAGGATAGAGTGATTGGTTTCCTAGAAATAAAACCTTATCTGGATACTATAAGTGGATGTGGATCTAGAACAGATGCATATAGAGGCAACACCCCCAAAAATATTGTATTTATATACACTCGATCAGGAACTAGTGAACAACAAGGGGCCTTGCTACACACCTGTTTCGACACTCCCGAGGGATATTCTTTTGGAATTCACAAACACTTTATGAACTGTAATGAAGTATTTAAATAGATGATAACTTTTAATGGACTAGGATAAACTTATGGTGTCATATATTAAATAAGGTTTCACAATTTAGTTATCCTATAAGTTATTTTTTCATGATTATATGGTTCCTCGCTATGGTAATTGTTTCTTACTATATGATTTTTAGTTTTAAGTCAATGGCTAGAACCCAATGGAACCATGTTAATAGTTATTAAAATGAACAATGCAACGATTTTCCTCCTGATCAACCAAATTCTTTGGGCTATGGAATTCAAAATATCATTGCAATGATCACCCAAATTTCTCAAGATATGAATCATGTTCGACTTATAAATAAGAAAATAAGGGAACAACATTCTATTGATTCATTTATGATTCAATGCCCACCTTATCTTAAAGGGTCTTCTAATATACTTGTGGTTGAACAATAAATTGGTACCACTGAAAATATATTTTCTATCCTCTATTGTTCGAAACATAAAAATTTCATTCTAGTTGTCTATCATTTAGAAGATTAAGTGGACTAGTGGTGGACTCTGATCAAGAATATGAGAAAGCAAGATAAAATTCAATCCATGGATTGGGATGAGTTCAAGAACTTATTTTCCAATAATTAATTTCCTCATGTTATTTTTACAGATATGGAAAAGGATTTCCTTGAGTTATAGAAAAATGATGATGAATCTATCGATACCTATAAGTATAATTTTGCAAAACTTGTGTAGTGGGCTTCTGGAATTATCATCCAACCTGAAATTAAGGTTAACCAATTCTTCAGTGGCTTAAATCCAAGTATCATAATGGAATTATCCCTAAGATACTTCATTAGTTATGAATATATTATGTGTTGTGTAATCAAGGTTGAAATGTAGTTTGAGTTACATATCAATATCATAGTTTTGACAAGAAAAGGAAGATGGAGTTAAAAGGAAAATCTAAAAACCATAGAGAGAAAAAGGAGATCTTTACTATATGCTCTAAGTGTGGAAATAGCGAGGAGGAAATTTTATTATGGGGTGTAATAATTGTTTTAAGTGTCTATGTTAAGGCCATCAGGAAATTAATTTCTAAACTAATGGAAATAAGTAGGATAATGATGAAAAAATAAAGAAATATGCACATAATGAACCTCCCACACTTTAGTGCTTCAAGTGTAAGGAGAATGGGAATTATTATAACCAGTAAAAAAAACTAAGGGTTAGTGATGATGATTAGTTTCAGTAACCTCTTAAGCCAAGGGACACGAGGAAATATCATATGATCATTGTTTCCGATGAGGGTTTGATAATGACGTGGTGAAAGGTATTCTTACCATCTACTCTAGAACTACTAATGAATTATTTTATTCTAAATTTACCCACTCTTTCATATCTAAATAATTTGATAAGTGTATCAATATTCCACCCAAATGATTAGATGTGGAATCATTAGTGAAGTCCCTTAATGGTACGATGATTGTATCTCAAGTATATGATTCCTCTCTGGTTGATGTTTGTGGGAAGGTGCTTCCTACAAATCTTTCCATTCTTCTTTTGGCTTAATTTGATGTCATCTTAGTCATGGATTGGATTTCTCTACATAAATCCCATATAAATTATCAAGAAAAGTAAGTTTTTCTTGATATTACAAAACCAACCTATGATTTTCTATCAATGTGATGATAAGTATAAACTTTTTATGGATATTAAATTGATTATATGGGTTTTAATTATAATTCAAAAGGCATGTTTTTATGAAATGGATAGAGAGAAACTCAACATCAATGATATTATTATTGTTTAGGAATCTTTTTATGTTTTCCTAGAAGAGTTTCCTAGCCTTCCACCAAAATTTGAAGTTGAGTTATCAATAGAATTCATATCAGATGCCACACCAATTTCAAATAATCCTTATAGAATAACCCCAATTGAGTTGCAGGAATTGAAGAAAAAAATCTAAGAAAAACTTGATAAGGGATTCATTCAACCAAGTGTGTCACCTTGGCTGCACCTATTCTTTTTGTGAAAAAGAAACATGGATCAATGTGACTCTAATTTTATTATCAAGAGTTAAACAAGATCATGGTAAAAAAACAAGTATCATCTTTCCCATATTGTTGAGTTTCTTGATCAACTACATCGAGATCGATAATTTTCCAAGATTTACCTTTATTATGGATATCATCAACTGAGGATCAAGAAATAGGATATACCCAATATATTATTTCTTACAAGGTATGAACACTTTGAATATATAGTTGTGTATTTTGGTCTTATTAATTCCCCTACTATCTTCATGGATTTGATGAATATGGTCTTTAGAGATTACCTTGATAAGTTCATGGTAGTATTTATAGATGATATTATTATCTACTCAAAGTAAAAGTAAGATCATTAAGACCACTTGAGAATTGTAATAAATACCCTAAGGAAGGATAAATTGTATAAAAATTTTACAAAGTGTGAATTTTGGCTGAAAAAGGTTTCATTTTGGGTCACATAATCTCAAGAGATGGTATGGAATTAGATCCATCAAATATTGAGGCTATTGAATGCTGGCCTAGAACAACTATGGTGACTGAGATCCATAACTTTCTTGGTTTATCTAGATATTATTGACGGTTTGTGGATAATTTCTCACAACTATCTAATCCTTTGACCAAGTTAACTATTAAGGGTGCCAAGATTCTTTGGATAGATGAATGTGTGGAAATTTTCAAGGAATTAAAGAAAATGTCAGTTAGTGCACCTGTGATTACATTTCCCTATAGTGGAGAAGGATTTTTAATCTATAATAATACATCCAAGTAGGGATTGGTATGTGTTATTATGAATAATAACATGGTTATAGCTTATTCCTCATGTCAGTTGAAGATCTATGAGAAAAATTACCCAACTCATGATTTGTAGTTAGTAGTGGTAATTTTTGCATTAAATATTTCTATGAATTATCTTTATAGGGAAAAGTGTGATACATATACCGATCGTAAAATTTTGAAATATATAATCACAAAAAAGGAATTGAACATGCTCTAGATAATATGGTTAGAGTTGATAAAGTATTATGAGTGCTCAATATATTACCACCATAAGAAAGTGAACAAGGTGGTTGATGCTTTGAGTCAAAAGGATCATACTAGCTTATCCATGATGATGATCACAAAAGATCCAATATTTCTGGATTTTCAAAGGATAGATCTATAAATATTGAAGGAAGGGTAAAAAACTTATCCTGCTCAATTGAATGTTCAACTCTCTATCCAAGTGAATATTAAAATGGTAGATAAGGAAGATGTAGAACTGTAAAATAAGGTTATAAATGTCCCTAAGTTTAACCTTGATTAGGATAGAATGATAAGTTTCAGGAATCGTGTATGTGTTCTATCCATACCAGATTTAAAGAAAGAGTTTCTAGAGGAATATCATAGTCATTAAATCTCTATTCATCCTATAAGTATAAATATGTACAGATATTTGAAGGAATACTTATAGTGGGATGGAATAAAGAGTTATAACATATATTTTGAATCTCAATACTAGTTATTCCTGAAAGTCAAGGCTGAAAGGAAAAAATTCAAAGTAAATGTTGCATTTATTACCCATACCTAAATGGAAATGAAGGAACATCAGTATATAATTTCTCACTGGAATCCCCAAAACCTCTAAAGGTCATAATATTATATGGTTGTTAGTTGGTTTCCTTAATAAGTTATCACACTTCATCAATATCAAATAATAATTCTCTCTAGATTAGTTTTCCAAGATATACATTAAGTGGGAAGTTAGCATGGAGTACTACATTCCATTGTATATGATCAAAATCTAAGGTTTGACCCAAATTTTTTGTGAAGTCTTCAACAAGAACTTGATATGTAATTTATTTTCAACACTACTTATCATCCTCAGATGGATGGTCAGTCTAAAAGAACAATTTAAACCCTAAAGGATATGTTGAGATCTTACTCGTTGGATTTCAAAGGTGGTTGGGATCAACACCTTCCTCTAGTTTAGTTTTCTTAGAAAAAATATATTTCACTCAATCCTTCATATATATCCTTATGAATCCCTCTATTTAAATAAATTTAAATCTCCAGATTTCTGGAATAAATTCATAGAAATAAAGCTATTGGGACTTGATATCATTGAATAAATGGTAGAGAAGGTTAAAACAATTCAGTAGCATATCAAGGAAGCTCAAAGTTTTCATAAATGTTATGCTAATAAATGATAGTTTGATCTATAATTTGAAGTTAGTTAGAATGTGTTTCTATTAATTTCTCCATGGAATAAGTTTATGAGATTCGATAAGAAAGGGAAACTAAGCCCAATGTATATTGGTCCCTTCGAGATTATTGATCATATTAGGATGGAATCCTATCACTTGTAACTTCCACCAAAGCTCTCTCAAGTCCATGATGTGTTCCATTTATCTCTCTAGAGGAAGTACATATCCAACCCTTCACATGTACTAAACTCAGAGGTCATACCACTAGAGAACGATCTTTCTTATGAGGAACAACCTGTTGAGATTCTAAATCTAGCAGATAAAGTTCTAAAAAACAAGACCACTCACCTGCTCAATGTTTTGTGGAGAAATCACCAGTTATAGGAAGCTATGTGGGAACTTGAAGATAATATTAAGCATAAGTATCCTTATTTTTGTATCATAATGATGAATTTTGAGGGAGAAATTCATTTTAATGGGGGTAGGATGTGACACCCTGAGATTTTATGTTTTTTTTTTGAAAAAATTAAATTTCTTTTATGGATTTCGTTATAATATACACCAATTTAAGCTTTTAATAAACACAACATCATCTTATCTTGAGTTACACACAACACTGAGTTTCTACAAAACAATATTTTATTATTATAATTATTTAAAAAAGATAGTAATAATATAGTCGTTAAGCATAGTAATATGAATAGTAGTAACTATTTTTAAAATATTATTTATAATTTTTTTATAAAAATAAAACAAATATATAATAAAATATATAATTTTTTATAGAGTCTTTATATGTATTAAAATACTACTTTTTTAAAATAACTGCTTTTTACGTCCTTCTATGAACAATAATAAAATTAATTTTAGAAAAATTAATAATTTAATTTGAAAAAATAAACTTCATTTTTTAATTAAAAATTTAAAAATTATATTAGGGTGAATTTTAGTGATTTTTTTAAAAAACATCATTTTTGGATAAATAGTGAAAAATACTGAATTTTAATTCAAATTTTCTTCTTCAAATAATTTATTTATATATTTAAACTGTTTATTTATTTATTTTTAAAGTATAATTATATCAATAATACATAATTCAATCCAATTTAGTCCATTTTAACAAATTTCACATTGAAATTGGATATAAAAACATTTTGGAATTTATCACTTTAAAACCCCATCGTCTTATCCCGTATGTGGGATTAAATTTAAAGTAATTTCTACCACTTATGTGATTAGAATTTTTAAAAATTGATTCCATATCTTTTATAAACATAATTTATAATTTCCAATAATATCAACTTAGTTTTTTACCAAAAATATTAGTGAAAGTAATTAAAATTGATTATAGTGATTAAGGTAAAAACGAGTTTAATTAATGACTAAACTTATAATATAAGGTGTAAAAGTGACCATAAAATTCTCTAAAAATTATTTTATTTCCATATTTAGACCATTAAATATATTATTATCTATAATAGTTTCCTTTTAATCCTTTTAGGATAATAAAAATGTTGGTAGCACTCAAATCTTTTCAAGAATACACAATGTGTCCTTTTCCCCACTAATAAAAGGTTGCATATCCCCCCTATCTCCACACCTATAAATCCTTTAGATCACCAAAAACCTACCCAAATATCCTATAACATTATCTCCCTTTATCCTAGAATCCTCTTTTTTTAATAAATTCAACCAAGGAAGCCCTTTGGTGAAAACCAAAAGGAGTTATCCAAAGAAGAGGTAATGTCTTTCAACAAGAACTTTGTTTTTATTTATTTCTCCACCCCATAAAATATTCCTATTACATGATTAAATAATAACCTAATTATAATAAATATAATTATATTTTATTTTATGAATGTTTATACCTACACTCACACACACTTCCATCAAATTGGATATGCGGTCATCGTTCGTGTGTATGGCAGACTACCGCCTCACGAACCGATGTCATTTGTTTTTCATTTTACACCTTTAAAGGTTGTGGATAATGATGTAATTTATATTATTATATTATATATATGATATTTATGATGTATTTATTCTTGTTTAATTATTATATAACACATAATTTCATTCTTTCCATTTTTTGTAAATATGATAACTTTGTTTGTGGACGTGTGGATTACTGCCTCCTCAAAGTGATGAGATTCATTCACACTTTACAAGGAATGTATTAAGAATTTGTTTAGTGAAATTATATGATATATATGAAATAATAATTCTAATATAATGATATCATATATATATATATATCATTTAATTACTTTCTTTCAATGTGATAATAAAATGGAAATAATATTTATGTGTACGTACAGCCTACCGTCTCCATGAACGATGTATTTCATTTTCTATTTATATATTTTATAGATTATTATTAATACATAAATACTGAATATATATGATATTTATATAATTTTTATCATTATACATATTTTTAAATCTTTATATAAGTAAGAGGACAAAAAATACAACAAATCAAAACACATACTAAAGACAAAGCAGTTATTATATGAAACGTAACTTTAATATGGAATTGTTAATAAACGAGTAATATAGGGTCATAAGTAAATAATATATGGAATTATATAATTTAATATGGTTATTTAATATATTTATAATAAATTTATATTTATTATACATGAGGTTTGAATGAGTATGAAGAGATTCAAGATATAAGGTAAGGTAATTTCATCACACTTTTTATATTCATGAGATCCATGCCATATTCACTACTTGTTTATTTTCTGTGGGGTATAACTGAACTATGAAATGTTATATAATTATTTTAATTTATTTTATTATATTAATAGTTTCAATTAATTCCATTATTTCATATATCTCATGGTTCAAAAGTTACTCAAAGTAGTAAGGGGATTTCAAGTCTCTCTTTTATTTCTGCGGGACTTATACCATATTCACCACTCGTTACTTTTTTGTGGTGTATATACTTACCATGAATGTATTATATGATTCTTATCCTAAAATTTATGGGTATTTACATTTCAATTTTATGATCTCTCTTTTATGGTATTTACGGTTAAAAAGTTACCACATCGGTAAGGAAATTTTGTCTCTATTTTCCTTCTTTGAGACACATTTTTCTATGCACCTATATTATTTTACAAGATTTATATGATATCTATTTGACATGTTATATTGTGTATATTGTTATTTTAATGATATTATAAGTTTAATTTAATGTTATTCTCTCATGTGTATTATGATTTAAAGTTACCAATGTGGTAAGAGATTATTATTACAATATCATTGTTTATCAGGATTATTTATGATTATCCTTCCATTAAGGAAATATTATGATCCATATATAAAGAAATATCATGAATTTTTTTCTTCTATATTTATTAATTATACCTTAATTTAATGGTACCATTTTTTCACTCTTTGGTACTTACTATAATTAAGAAAGTATTTTTAATAAAATATGACTTTATTTCTATTTTTGGTCAGAAATCTGTGTTCTTTCAAAACGTGTTTTCTAAAAATGTTTTCAAAAATCCTCTATTATTATCCTATGATGTTTAAAATAAATGGTTTACTAATGTTTTACCTTTAAGAATATGGTTTTAGAAGGAACATTCTTGTCATTTTCCAATCAAGTCACTTTTATAAACTTTTTATGGTGAAAAATAAATGTTTTCCATATACAAACTTACCCTACATCATGGCCGTCATTTACTTGAAGATTTATTTGAAAGTTTATGAGGTTATTTTTAAACAAAATGGTTTCATAATATTATATAAATTCATTTTTTTAAAGTGGTAATAAATTAAAATGGTTTTTTAAAAAAATTAAGTGTTTCCAAAGAAAAAGGTTTTAAAAATGTTTTCAAGATTCCTTTATAATTTTTCAAAGTTATTTTCAAATAAAAGGTTTTAAAAATGTTTTCAAGATTCCTTTATAATTTTTTGAAGTTATTTTCAAAGAAAATGTTTTTGACATGTTTCCATGATTCCTTTATAATTTTTCAAATTTATTTTCAAATAAAAGGTTTTCATAATGTTTTTAATCTTACTTTATATGTTTTTAAGGATATTTTGAAAGAAAATAGTTTTCAAAAGGATTTATATTTCAAAAATATGCTTTCAAATAAGAAAGGATGTTTTCCTTAAGAAATTTTTTTAAGATACTTTATAATTATTTACCATCCATGATGAAATCTATTGGTGTTACTAATACCTTTATGTGGATATGATCCAAGGGTTTTATTCATATTACTTCTATGAAAGTTTTATATTTTGATGGCATTATAGTTATAAAACGCATTTCTATTTCAAGGGTTATATGTTTGTGAAACCCTTTTCTATTCCACTGGTTATATACTTTTGAAACCTTCTTCTTTTCATAGGTTATTATTGATGAAATGATTATGAAATTTGTATCTTTTCCATAGGTTATGACATGATGGAATGTTTATGATACTAATTTCATTTCATGGTGATGATATGATGTTTATGAAATCCATATCTTTTTATGGGTCATTATATGATGATTTTTTATGATATTGTGGAACATGTATATATTATTTTATTAAGTTATTGGTGGGAACTTATCTCCCTCAAATGCATTGGGTAAAGATTTATATCTCATGAGATAATGATGGGAGACAAGTCAATGGTCTTGATCCACTATAGGAAGAAGGGGAAACCCAATCCACTATGGGAAGAAGGGGAAACCAAATACACTATGGTAATATGGGGAAACCCGGTCCCTTATAAGTAAATGAATGTAAATAGGGATGTTGGTGTGTCCCACCCAATAGGCTTAGTACCCATGAAGTGCCTTGATAAGTTTTGGAAATGTTCCTTGACTTATAGGGAATGATATTCCATATTTATGTGTCTGCCATAATTCTATGTCTTATTCCTATATTAGGATTTCTTGGATTATTCTCTTGATTACCTCATTATTCATGTCTTATGAACTGCCAATATTTATTCCATGACTCGTGAATGTGATCGTTGATATACAGGGTATGATCTTCTAATTTTATGCTCATGTTCTCATACCCTTATGTTCATGATTATGCTTATGTATCTCCCTTGTTTACCCTTACTAGGCATCTGATTTCACCATTTATTGTGTTTCCTTTCCCCAGGTTATGAATATATGTATCATGTATTATGTTTCTAATAAGGGTTCTAGTCAAAGATAACCTAGTGTTAGATAATGTATCTAACTTATTTATTGGTTTTTATGTTCTCATGTTTCCAAAGGAACTAAAATAATACAGTCTTTGGGCATCTGTTTGTGTAATATTTTTAGTATTTTGAAAAAAATATTTAATATTAATGTATTTTAATTAAGGGTCTCTATAATAAACACCATCAAAAATAAACAAGTAGTGAATATGTCATGTATCCCATATAAATAAAATTGAGACCAAAAATATCTTACCTCAGGTCGAAATTATTTTATACATGTTTGAACCTCCAATATAATAAATATAGATTTATTATACATATATTCCATAATTGTGATCATATATATCATACCATATATTATTTACTTATAACCTTTTACTACCCATTCATTAACAATTCTTTGTTAAAATCATTGTTTCTGGTAATAACTTCTTTGTTTTTCATATATGTTTTGGTTCGGTAGTTTTGTTCATTATACATTGATTATGGTTCCATCATATACAAAATGTTAATAATGATTTAAATATCATATATATTCATTCTATATATATATATTCATCCATAAAATTAAAGATAGAAAAATGAATTACACTATTTATGGAGACGGTAGGTCATACGTACACATGAATGTCATTTCCATTTTTCGATGGGTGGAATGAAAGAAAGGTATATAATAATTCACAATCCTAGAATCATTTTTATATCATAGATATCACATATATATATATTAATTAAATCTATCCTTATTTCTATCCATTTAAAAATAAAATAAAATAAGTATCACATCACTTTGTAGAGGTGGTAGTCTACACATACGCATGGATGACATTATTATTTTTCAACAGATTAGAAGGTATAAAGGTTACGGGTGCCCATGGGTCAGGTTGGGTCAGGTTTGAGGGTTTTTCGGACCCAAACCAACCAAAAATATGTCGGGTAGGGTCACATGTTTTTTCCTTCAAACCTGGCCTAACCCAACCCATCTAACATCAGGTCGGGTCGATCGGGTCGATCAGGTCGATCGTTTGTGTAAAAAAAATGTTGCCCCATGTTAATAGCTTGCAATTCGCCACAGTGTCATCTCATTAACTTCGCAGTCTCCTTCAAATTCTCCTCACTCACAGGTATGTTGTATCTCGATTTTCAGGCTTCATCTCCTAGTGTACTTCCTCTTCAGTAGCAATATGCGACTAGTATAGTGTGGGTTCGATTTGGGGGATGTGGGTGCTTGATTCCTCCTTAGCTAGCAGCAGCATGGATTAAACCGGATGAGATTCTCTTCTTCATCACCAGTGTCGGTTCGGGCAGATTCATTGAGGACATGGCACGCATCAGTGAAAATGGGTGGAGATCAAGTGGATCATGTATAGGCTACGCTTGATTTTCTTCTCTAGTGAGCTCTAACAGATGTCTCCGTTCAATTTGGGATTTCAAACGAATGTACAAAAGTTCACAAAAGTTTACATGATTCAGCACTTTATCTTCCTCACCACACCAGGGGGACTTCAACGATGAATCGACACCAAAAGGCAGTGGTATGCGGTGTCGATAGTGGGAGTGTGGGATGCCCCCATTTTTCTCTATAGGTATTCTGTGGTGGATCATGGTTCATAGCAGTCTTCATTGATACAAGATGGAGGTGAAGGTGGAAGAGTAGTCTCCGGTGGTGGATATGGCAGGGTCACAGTGGAGGCAAAGTCAAAGGTGGAGGGGCATTCTCTGGTGGTGGATATGGCAGGGTCGCGATGGAGACGACAAAGCCAGAGGCAACGTGCGAGTCAATAGGAGGCGCAGCGTAGGGGTAGTTTCGGGTTGGTTGGGTCGGGTTGGTTCATTTTCTTCTCAACCTGTGACCTGACCCAACCCAATAATGGGTCAACTCGAAATGACCTGACCCGTACATATTAAATCATAAACCCAAACCCACCCGACCCAACCTGGTCGGGTCGGTCTGGGTTTAGACACCCCTAATAAAGGTAGTTGTGATATTATAATTAAAAAAAGTATAATTATGTCATAAATATCATATGTATACATTAAATACATTTTGTGAAACTAATGACTCTTAAAAGTTTATGCAGGCTTCTTTGGCAGATGTTGTTACTTCTGAAAATATGGGAACAGTGCAAGCTACCCCTGGAGATTATGTGCAGGATATCACTTCTCAGGAGCATGTGCTGGCATCTGTGCATGACCCTGTCTCTAAATCCACAATATCTATTTAGAATTACATTAATGATGATACACATACTATTACATCTAAAAATGGTGTTGTGAAGTACAATTTTTTCACCATGATGGAGTCCATTAATTCTCTGAAGTTTGATGAGCTATACAGGGAGATCCAGGAGAGAAAAGGTACTAAAACTTTAAAAAAATATGTGACTAATTTCTATACATTGATGATCAAGAAGGATGGTACAAAGGATTTTCAAACATTATAGTTCTCAAATGATGACTTTTTGGATGATAAACACATTTCCAAAGGTGGTAAAGAGCTATATGTTGACCAGAACATTGATGTGGTTGATGAATCACTGGACTCTGATGATCTGGGCGGTGTATGGAAGACTCTAAAGTAGTGAAGGAGAGGAAGACACCTAAGAGGCCAAGGTTTATATCATGGAAGGGGGGTAGAAATAAATAACGAATAATTTTCTTATGTATTTAATTTTAGTGGTTTTTTTTCAATTTTTACATTGCACTCCCTATGTTTACTTTTTACACTTTTTTTTAATAAATTTTTGGGGCCATGGAGTTTCTCTATGGTCTAATATATTTTGGTATGATAAAAAAATAATTTGGACTTATTATCTAATATTTAATATTTTGATTCAAAATATTGAATCCATTTTACCAAATTTAATTCAAAAAATTGAGATAATTTAATTCAAAATTTTACTTGTGGACGCGACGAAAAAGTAGTTTTCTGAAGAAAAATCTTCATAAGTATAAATTGTTTTTATATCAAAATTCAACATGGAATTTATTATAATGAACTAAATTAGAATAAAAATAAAATAATTTAAGTAATTATAATTTTAAACCATTTTAAAACAATATATAACTTAGTAAATATTTTAAACGAAAAGGCTACTTTTAATTAAAAACACTATTTTCACTATTCAACAAAAAATTAATCTTTTTAGAAAATTCTAAAAAAATTCACACTGATAGAATTTTGAAATGTTCATTTATAGAATAAAATTTATTTTTTCAAATAAATTTTCTAAAAGTGGTAAAACAATATTTTTAAAATAAGTTCACAAAATGCGACGAAATACTTTTTAGAAAACAAAATACAGTTTTAAGCATAAAACTAGATTTATTCTTATCCAATTCCGAGAAAAATATTAAATGAATATAATAAAAATTTGAATTGTTATATAATATATAAATTTCATTAAAATAATTCAAAAATAATGTTTAATTTAATTTATTATGATAAAACACATTGCACACATAAAATAGTTTGTCAGACAATCATTTCTTTTTCTTTCAAAAGATTTTTATTTTCATTTATAATCAATTGATAATGAATTAATTTATTTTATACAAATTTAAACCATATAATTTTCATAATTTATTTATTCATATTCATATCGTCTAATTTAACAGCTAGTTTATAAATGTCACATTAAATAATAATATTTTAATTATATATTGAGGTTCCTTTAAACTCGGTGTTGCGTGTAAAACAAGATATCGAAGAAATTAAATTTATTTGAAAAAAAATATTTCATAAAATCTCAAGGTGTTACAGTATCCAAAATAAAATAAATTTTAATGAATTTTATTATATATATAATCTAAAAAATTTATTAAAATTATTCATCAATAGTGAATAATTTAATCTATTATGTAGAAATACATTGTTTATATGAAAAATATATCTTTTACTTTTAAATTATTTTATTTTAATTTTTAACCAATTAAAAACCAGTAAATTCATATTTTTAAATCTTTAAAAAATACTTTTCCATAAGTTTGATACTCTGAATTAACCTATATATGAAAAAAATGCTCATAAAAAATATTTGAAAATAATTTTATAGGATCAATAGTATTTGAAAATTGAAATTAATAATTTTTTTGACAATTATATTTTATTTAAATACTATATAATTTATTTCATTTTATAAGGAATAATAACTATTCACATAATTCTAGTGTTTTGTTCTTCAAAAGATATCGAGCATATGAGGTTTATTAAAAGGAAATATATTCTAAAATCTTAAGGTGTTCCATTCTACCACATTAAATAAATTCCATACTCATGATTTTAATTTTTTTTCTTACCAAAATGAAAGTATCTCATCATATTATCATATTTAAAATTCCTCAAAAAATTTAATTCAAAGTTCAAGACTAGGAAAGTCATCATTTTTTAATAAACATTTCTTAAACCATTATTCATATAGTTAATGAGTTTTAAAATATGTACCTTGATAGTTTTGTGATGTTTTCCATATTAGACTATAGTTTTATCACCGTCTTTATTTCATCTAGGGAATTTTTTCCATTGAGAAAATGATTATGTGAAAATATACTTACTTGATTTCATCCCATTCAATAATATTAATTTCATGATCATCCACCCCCTTTGATTAATTATAATGATTAATGAACAAGGTGAATATTTCATTACTAAAATACTAAAATTGACTCTTCATAGGCCATGATAGCTACAAAATGATTAATTTATATATGATTACTAAATCCATAATATTGTAATAAGTATAAATAAACCATTATATTAATAATAAATAATTAAATCTCCAAGACCTCAATATAAACACCATAAGTTTAACTTATAATTCTTCAAAATGTACACAAACAAATTTGAAAGCAAAAAAGTCAAAAAAAAATTGATCTCATATCCTTAAAAAGAATTAAATTTTATCCCCAAACAACATTAATCACTCATATATTCATATACCCAAATATTTATATACCTTAATCATATATTCTCTAAAATATATTGTTCCAAAAATATCTTGATTCACCATGACATAAAACCAAAACAAAATCATATATGATTCTAAAAATTTACTTTATATTTTTTTATAAAATAATAAAATCATTGATAAGATAACATGTACCATAAATTGAAACTTAAAATAAAATTAGCCAAAAATAACATGAATTACTTTCTCATCAAATTACTAATCAATTTCTTGTCCACCAATATTGCCTAACTTACATCCTCAATAATAATTAAATATTTATCCTGAGTAACCATCTTAATCTAAAAATCAAACACATATTAACCCTAAGGATTATTTATCCTTAAATCATATATTATTAAATAAATATCTCTAAAAAATATCACCATGTCATAGTATCATTTTTCAAGGCTATCGATACCATTCAATATATGTTTGAAAATTCATAAATTAAAACTAATTTAGAATAATCCATAGATCTTTCATGATCCTTATAAATTATAAAATATTCTGGAATATCATTTATAAATATTAATACATAATAATTCTTGAAACCAAATATATAAGCACTTTAATTACCCAACTTACTTCATAAACCTTTAATCAATATTTTCAAATTATTCTTAAATAATTCCTTCCTACATTATAAAATATGAATCATATATTAAGATTCATCAATATCTATTTAATCATGCTTCCTAATTTTATCATAAGCAGTACTATTAAAATAATTCATACCTTTCATATGTTATTTCCATTTTAGTCATTTAAGTGATAAAACCTTTATTTTTATGACCTTTTAAATCCCCTTCTCAAGTATTCCCCTAAGGAAAAAAATTGTTCTCTTCAAATTACATTAATTGAACTTTTCATTTTTTTTTCTTGAGAATTAATTGCCCAGTGCCCTTATTTTCCACACATAAAACATATTTTATTCCCTTTAATATGATTACCTAGGTTCTCATTTCTACATTTCTGATATAAAGTAAATTGAATATTCTTTCATTCAAGGTCTTCATCGCCTAAAATAACATAAAACTTCATATTTATATTATTAATTGTATTAGTAAACTCACCAAGGTTCAGGTTTTAAATCATAAATCAAGATAGTTAGTTAGGAATAACAATAAAATTTTCCATTAAAACTTCTATATATATTGGTTTCTCATTTGTAAAACCACCACATTATCATTCACACCCATTTTTATCTTTTTTCCTCTTGGATTTATCCATTTAAAATAACAAAAAATATCAATGTGTGTCTAAAATAATAATAATTAGAGTAAGCAGTCATATAATCATAAAAATCCTTACAATGATTTCCTAATTTATGACACCTTCTTAACCTATGAATCTTTAGGTTCATCCTACATTTCTTTCAATTCATCATATATTTCTTATGGTTCTATCCACATATTTCTCAAAACTGAATCTCTAAAAATAACTAAACCCTACATTGATACCAATAGAGGTGAGCCAAGAAACACTTACATAAATATTACATACTTTTAGATGAATATTCAACACATATAACAAAAATAAATTCCCCATAACCATAAAGGTTTAGTGTTTTTGAAGACTAGATATATAATCAACTTATTTTATGAAAAATCATCAATATCTCCCAAAAACTTATTCTCACATAAAACCCTTCTTAGAAATACCTTACTTAATATCCTTCTTTGTAACCTGGGGAAAAGAAACATAAGAAAGGATGAACTTAGATGCTCAGTAAGGGTAAACATGGGATTTATCAATTGATGGTTATAAGTGAGTATTAGATAAGCATATGTGTATGTGAACATGATCATAACTTACAAAAATATACCAAACCAGTCATAGACCACAAATCATGAGTCATGGAATAAGTCTTTATAATAATAAAATACATGAGTCATAAGAGTATATAATCATAAATAATAAATCATAATCCATGATATTATATCATAATTATAAGACATAAGTCTATGGTATATACATAAGTATAAAAAATAATTTCTTTGGTCAAGGCTAGCTACCAAGACTATTATAGTGGCTGAAGTCATGCAGTGGATTGAGTTCACTCCTCATTTGTAACATCCTCGCTTGAATTAGGTGTATGGTATATTATGTTTATAAAACTATCCATTATCTTTTTAGTTCACCTATGATATGGGTGTTTAAGAAGTTGGTTTATATGTGAAAAGAGTCTAGGAACAAAATTTTGGATGTTCTTTTGAGGCTAGGTTGTGTGGTGGCTGGAAAGATTCCACTAACTAGTTAGTGGAACCCACCAGACAACCGGTGAGGCTACTGCGGGTCCTCATTTTTATAAATAACCCACCAGCCTATTAGTGGTGTTAAAAGAACCCAGGTGGTTCTTCCCAATATACCAATTAGCTAGGGGATGGACACTGGCCTTCCGATGGTACCTCAGGCTGGATGGTGAGTCCCATAAGCTAGTCAGTGGAGTCTGGATGAGTGTGCATTAAATACACCATATAGATTTTAATTTATACTTAGTTTTCACCTTCATTAAAAAAAATCGTATACTAATCAGACTATTTTTTATTTGAGACTTCTTCCCTTGACTCTTGGAATCTATCATTCATCTCCCATTAGTTATTCAATGATTGATTGGTGATGTAAGAACAGTGAGTTTCCTATAGATTTACATCAATTTCCTCATTATCTTTGACAAATGTGCATGGATATATGATATATATGTTTTCTATGCTGATATGATAAATAATTATTCTTTCCTTCATAGATCAATGGCATATTTAGCTTTCTAACAATGTATCCTGATCAGGTTGAGATCTACCATTGATTACAAACATCATGTTCGTATATATTTATAGATCATAATCCTAGACCTATTCTGGATGGTTAATTGATTATAAAATTATAATATATTTATGGTCATCTGGTATATTAATGGTGGATTCTACATGTCAATGGCATCCCCTTTAATAAGAGCTAGAACTCTCATGGATAGTGGTTGTGTATGGGTAAGTCTTCATAGATCGACCACTATGAGACTCTCTTCTTATTGAATCTCATATTGTAACTCTTTTTCGATGATAGATTGTAGATAGATTTATGTTAATTAGTTATACATGAGGTTCTATTATATAATTGATGAGGAAATCACATCCCATTCATGAATCGACATGGATTTGGTGAATTGAAATTATTTCCTTTAACATATCTCAGAACTAGTTTCATCGACAACCTCTGTGAGGTATATAATTATAGAACTACCCTTCCTAAAATGGAATCTTACTAATTATTTTTTCTAAATTCCCTTCTTGATGAACTTTAACCTGAGATAGTTATCTTTGATGTGTGATCTAGTTCTTCATGTGTGTGAAACATGATTTCAGATTTGATTCTTTGACAAAATTTAGAGTACTTATTCAATGATCTTGAGGTAGGAATTTCTAAACCATTTTAGGACCTTATATACTCTTATTTCCTTGATTTCATATTTTGATGGAATAAATTGTTGATGATTCTTAATGGTGATTTCTTGAGGGTGTGTGTGTGTCCCATGATACCCATATATGATGCTTGGTTATGTAAGTATTGTTAGCTTGTTACCATAATTGATGTTGATCACATGTTTTTATACGTTGCTACTATATTCTTATGATGACCTGTTATTATTTTCCTTATTATTCTCTACTCTATTGTGTTTATTTACCATGTTATAGAGGTATTTTCTTGGTATTCATAAAAGGTCTAATACCATTGTATGATTACCCCTTAGATTGGGAGTGTTTATAACATATGGAGATGACAATGGTTAACTCATACATATGGTAGGGGAATGAAATCCCTATGGATCATCCTGAAACATAATTCCTTATGGATACCGATTAACCTACGAGAACTCGATGCCTTGAGGATGCCGAGTACATGTTCACTAGTTGGAATTTTGGCATGACGTGATGCTCAATGCCTTGAGGATTTTAATTAATATGTTCACTAGCCTTGTGTCTAGTTCTTGATGAATTTTGAAATTTTATGATTTTATTTCTAGCATGAAGTTAAAGTAGGTGTGTTTGGGGCTCATGAAGGCTTGGTTATTACACTGGGGATTGGAATAATATTATTTATGATTTATTGCACATTTATTATTATCATGGAATACACCTATTATAGTTGTGAACATGTGTTAAGGATGCATTGGTGTTTACCTACTGGGTTTTATTACTCAAACACTACATGGTAATCTCAATACACTTGTTGAATTCATGTATAGGGATCTAGGAAAGGGAAAGGGGCCTATAAAAGATAGTTGAGTTAAGGATCATGAAGCTGGTAGTGGTACCAAAATGTACTATATAGGATTCCATAGTGTGAATTTATTTATTACATTCACTCTTATACTCTATTTTGGCTTTCCACATTGGGATCCTAGTTTATTAGTTTATTTAATTTTATTTCATGTGTGTAATATGATATTACATTATGATTATTTATCTTCCAAATTTATTACTTTGAGTTATTTTATATTTTATTTATTTCTTGGTGTACAGATATGATACTGAGTGTATAGTATCCCCATTGATGTAATTGAGAACATCACTACTAGTTAGAAACCTATTGTGTATAGGGAGGCATGCATGAGATCTTATAGATATTTGGCTTGGTCCCAGTGGTTTGGATTAGGGTGTTACAAAATGGTATCAGGGCACAATTTTATTTCTTGTATTTTGACTAACTTTTGAAATTGTAGAAAAGTGATAAGTTGTGTAGGACTTGGATAGGGTAGTTTCCATGTTCTTGGCCAGTCCATCAGCTAAAGACCTATGAGTTACCATTAATAGGAATTATGTTACAGTTTTATGGGATTTGGGTGTTTTCATGAATCATCAGTGGGAATATATGATCACATGTCATATATATACTTTTTTTTGTTTCATAGTTGTTCTTTCATTTAATTTCTTGATATGTGCTATCTGTTTGGGATAGAAGTGTTTTTCTTTGATTGAGTGGTATATATGTATTCTCTATTGATGTGATATATCTATTTTTGAATTAAATAGTTGATATTGAGAATGTAATTATGTTATGTATATATATGATTGTGAATAATATATAGGTATATAGGACCTTTATTAGTGCCAAGAGGAATATTACTTGCGCTATGGGTACTACCATATGAGAACCTTTCTACAATCCCATTGGATAATTAGGATATTCGACCTAATAACACACCAAGAGATTCTGTGAATGGACTTGACTATTGAGAATGGCCTGGAGTAGGATCAAGAAGTTGGTCTTCTTCCACCCTGCATTACTTAGGTAGGTGGAACTCCTACTACTGTGATTAGTGCCTCCTCTGATAGCAAGAAGAAGAATATTGGTGATGTGTAAGAGAGTATTCATACATAGGTTGAGCTGAGTATGGATTATTCATCCCTGATCAAAATAAGTTCCATAATGATTCAACTATGGGAAGGATGGATATTATCACAAGTTCTATATAACACCTTAGAGAAAGTATCGATAGTGTGGGAATATGGAGAATCTCCCAGAGTTTTTCTCTAAAGCTTCAAGGCTGAGTTTCTATTTGGGTTTAGGAAGGGAATAATTTATAACCCAAGGATCTGTCCAGGGTTCTAAACCATAGGCTTAGATTTTGATGACTCAGATGAGTCACATACCTTAGGGACTGGTTCATGAAGCTGAGAAATACTGATTTTATGAATTTGATAAAACTCTAGATGATGATGGTGAGGGATCATCTATTGCTTGAGGTATAGTATTGATCACTTCTTCACTATCTTCTGATTTGTTTGATATCGGTGTTTCCCATTCCTTTATATCTACACAAGTTATTATTGCACTTGAATTACCTATCAAGTTATCTTCTGAGTTTCTTTCGTTCAATACACCATTGGGCACGAAATTGAACCATCTTCAATGAGGCCCAGAGCATCCTATAGTAATTTTTGGTTATGAACATTTATATGAAATCAGGACTATAGAGATAATATACTTTTATTTGATTCTTATAATGAACTGTCTGACCATATTCTAATATCTCATTGATTTATATCAGAGACTGGTACTATTTATATCACCCAAGGGAGATAATTTTATATTGAATAGTGTTTGGGAGTTGGGAGAAAATATAGTGGGTCCATAAATGATACATATTAGGATAATCATCTAACAAAGTTTATGCTTGGATATTTCATTAGGATCATTGGTTTCCCCTAATATTTTCCTCCAATTTTGGATCTCTATCAAGATGTATTTCCAGATGACTTCATAAGAATTCTTCATGATAAAGGAGTGGAGTTGGAGATAGAACTAGCATCAGGTGTGAAACCCATTTTGATACCCCCTTATTGTATGGAATATGTTGAGTTGAAAGATCTCAAGGTATAGTTTGAGGGATTCAAAAAAATGGATTTATTAGGCCAAGTACATCTCCATGGGGTTCACTTATTTTGTTTTCAGTAAATTGTACAGTAATCTTAGACTCTGCATAGATTACTAAAAACTAAATCTAGTGACGGTGAAGAATATTTATTTTTCCTTCCGAAGATTGATGATATCTTTTATTAGTTTTAAGGAGACCAGTGGTTTGACAATATTGATCTCTGTTCGGGCTATCACCAGTTGCAAGTTGGAGAGGAGGGTATCCCAAAAATAGAGTTTCAAAGTAGGTATGGGTTATATGAGTACTTGGTGATGTCTTTTGGTCTGACGAATGCACCATAAATGTTTATGGGTCTCATGAAAAATATATTATATCCATATATAAACTCATTCATAATGGTTTTCATTGATGATATTCTCATCTACTCATCAACCTCATAGAAACATGTTAGACACATCGAGATAGTCCTGAGTACACTTTGAGCAGATCATCTTTATTCCAAGTTGTTTAAGTATAAATTTTCAATCCATGAGGTTCAATTATTATGGAATGTGTTTTTTAAGGCTAGTAAATCCATGTAATTGGAGATATAATATGCAGTGATGTCCTATAAATGTCTCTGAAATATATTTTAGAACTGGATCTTTCCGGGTATAGTGGGATATTATTGATTTTTTGTCTAGGACTTCTCTCATTCATCAACTCCCATAACTACACTGAAAAAGAAAGGGGCTATGTTTCATGGGTTGGACTAGTGTGAATAGATATTTCTTTATTTTAAGGGGGGTTTACTATAGCACCAGTATTGATTCTTCTGAAGTCAAGGGTTAGTTATTATATATATTGTGATGCATCATGAGTTGTCTTGGGGGTAGTATTGATACCAAGGGATCATGTAGTATCTTATGTGTCACGTCATTTTTGATCCCAAGATTATAACTATACAAACCAAAACTTAAATCTATAATCTATGGTCTATTCTTTGAAGTGTTCCAACACTATCTCTTTGATGAGAGGGGTTTTATCTATACATACCACAAGACCCTCCATTATATCTTCATACAACATGAATTGAATTTAAGGTAGAGTTTTATGGTTGGTGTTATACATATTTTTAGCTTTAATATGGCCTATTCACTAGGTAAAAGAAATGTCATTATATATTCTATTATCTCCAAGACACGGGCTGGTCAGGATCTAAGTGAAAATACTTTTATGGAATAGTGGTGCCTGGTGATATTATTGGCTAACTAGAGGATAAATGTTTTCAAGGACCGAGGATCAATGAAATTTTACCCATTAGTGATTAAATATTCATTATTGGACCAGGTAGATACTATTTAAGAATTATACCCTAAGTGTGTTGTGATGTGCGAGTAGCTATCTGGTGGTGACACGATACATGGGTGGTCATTGGATGATAATGATGTGATCCTAGTACATGGGAGATTTTGGGTTCCAAATTATACCAGGCAAGATATTATGAGATACTTTCATACCTCTAAGTGGGAACTACATCCAAGATAAATAAAGATATACCATGACTTTAAGAGTTTATTCTCGTATCTGGGTATAAAGAGGGACATTTCTAAGTTCATTTCTCAATGACTTTCTTTCGAGAGAATAAATTTTGAGCACTAGCATTTTGGTGGTTTACTCTAACCACTTCCTAGGACCATGTGGAAGTTAGAGGGTTTCATTATGGACTATGTGATGAGGTAATATAGAAACCTGAAGATTCATGATGCTTTTTGTATGGTTGTTGTTCAACTTATGAAACCTTATGATTTCTTATTGATCCATAAGACTCACTTTGTAGATGATATAATAAAGTAGTGTCTCTATTAGATAGTATACTTTTAGTAATTTTCCTTGATAATTGTATTAGACATATGTGCACATTTTATATCATGTTTTGTTAGGTCTTGAAAAAGTCCTTAAGGAGTTATATGAGATTGATCACATTGTATTATACCTAACTATATGGATAATTAGAGCAGACAATTTATATATTAGAGAATATTCTTTGAGATTACATTCTAAACTTTGTAAAAGTATGGTATGATCACCTAACCATAGTTGAGTTTACATACGATAATAGTTACTAGTATTTGATTTATATTTAACCTTATAAGGATCTTTATACTAGACCATTTTTTCACCGATTTATTGGAATGACGTTGGTGAGGCAGTAGTTTTTTATCCAAGTATGGTATAGGGGATCTCCAAGAGAGTGTAGCTGATTCAGAAGAGGTTGATTGTAGTTAAGATTAGGAAAAATTATTATTCCAACCATATAATGATAATTTTGGAGTTTTTTTTAGGAAACTAGGATTTTCTGAGAGTGACTCCTCTATTAATCCATTTACATTTTAGGAATCAAGGGAAGCTATATCTATGTTATGTTAGACACTTCGAGATCATCAAGTGGATTAGAATAGTGATGTACTATCTAGATCTTCATTCTCTCTACTGAGGTATTCTCAATTTTTGTATGTATATCATATCCATAAGTACATGCTCAGTCATATGAATGTCATAAACTTTTAGGATTTTGGGTTGGATCTTGATGCATCGTACGTGAAAAGCCTGATGTGCATTATAGATCAGAGCGATAAATCCATATGAGGTAAAATGGTACCACTTGTTCGGATCATATAGAATTATGGATAGATCCAAGAGGAGAATTCAGAGTGGGAAGTATATTTTTGGGATCAATGGACATAGTTATTTTATAAAAACCTTTGAAGGTACTTATCAAGGATGAGAAGTAATTAGAGGGGATAATTGTATCATCCCCAATTTAATTTGATGTACAAGATGCTAAGTTTATTAAATTTTATGTTATCTTTTTGGTCCATCACTGATATAGGTGTTTAAGAGGTTGGTATTTATGTGAAAAGGGATTGGAAATTGAAGATTGGAAGTTTTTTTTAGGATGGACTGTGTGGTGGCTAGAAACCTACCATCAACTAGCTAGAGGAACCTGCCTACAAGTTGGTGAGGCTATAGTATGTATTAATTTTTTTGTAGAAACCACCAGCCATCCCATGGTTCTAGTAGAATCTAGGTGTTTTTTACAATTACATTGTTCATTTGGGGGCTAGACACCAACCATTTGATGGTTCCCCCAGATATTTTGTGAGGCCCACTATCTATCCAGTACAGTCTAGGCAGGTGTGCATTAAATTTAGCCCATAGATTTTAATTACCACTCAATTTTTACTTTCTTTAATACACAATTCCAAACCTAATCACCATATTTTGGATTTTATACCTCATCCCTTAACTATTGTCCTCTCCCATTCACCCCCCCCCTGGTTATTCAATATTGGATCGATTTGGTGATGCTAGAATGATGAGTTTCCTCTTGATCTGCACTAATTTTCTCTTACTTGTTGAAAGAAGAGCAAGGATCTATGATGGATATATAGTTATTATGTTGATCTGATGATGAATTATTATTTAATTTATAGATCAATGGAAGAACTAGATTTTTTATGGTGTCTTTTTATCAGATCGAGATATTCCACCAATTACAAATGTATTTCATGTATATGTTTATAGATCATCTTCCTATACCTATTTTTGATATAGGGTTTATGATAAAACTATAATACAATGATGATCCTTTGGTATATTAGTTGTGGATTTGATGTGTCAATGAAATCCCCTTTAAACAGAGCTATAACTCTCATGGATAGTGGACTTTTATAGGTATTCTTCATAGATCGATCATCTTGAGACTCCCTTATTCTTGAATCTCATCTTGAATCTCTTTTTTGAAGACTAATTAATGATGGATAGAGGATATTTTGATAGACCTAAGGTTATATTATATAATTAATAAGGAATTCTCGATCTATTCATGAATCAGCAATAGATCTGGTGAATTGGAATCCTCACCTTCGACATACCTAGGAACTAGTTCCATTCACAGACTTTGTGGGGTATGTAATTCAATAACTACCCTTCTTGGTATGGGATCTTCTTGAGTCTCTTTTATAAACATTCTTCTTCATGAACTAGAACCTAAAATAGGTATCCTTGATGTATGAGATAGTTCTCTATGGGATAAAACCATGATTTAGACATTGTTTACTTGACAAACATTGGTATACTTCATCAATAAGGTTAAGTTAGGGAGTTCATTAACATGTGAGGCCCATGTATACTCTTGTTTCCTTGATTTCATATTGTGATATCATAGCTTGTTGACCATGATTAGTGGTGATTTCTTAAGGGTGTGTGTGTGTATCATGTGATATCTATACATGATTCTTAATTCCATGAGTATTGATATTTTATATTTTTACCATGCTTGATGTTTATTGCATGTTGTAATACATTGCTACTATATTCTCATTATTACATGTTATGAATTTCCTTATTATGATATGCCTTGTTGTGTTTATTTATCGTGCCTTTGAGGTATTTTCTTAGTACTCGTAATAGGTGGACCATTATGGAATAATTACCCCTTATATGGGGGGAGTATGTGTGACTTGCGGCAATGATGAAAGTGAACTAATACATAATGTAGAAGCATAATGGCCTTATTTCCAAACCTAAAACTTGATGCCTTATGGATATTGAGTAACCCACAATAACTTGATGCCTTGAGGATAAAAAATACATGTTCACTAGACAACCTTATAGCCTGACCCAAGACTCGATGCCATAAGAATACCAAGTAACATTTCCACTATCCTTGTGGCTAGTTCTTGATCACTTTCAATATTTTTTTATTATCCTTATCACATGAAGTCCAATTAGGTATGGTTGGGGATCACAGTGGCTTGGTTAGAACATGGGTGATCAGTGTATGATTATTTTTTCTTGCTTGTACATTTATTATTATCATAGAGTGCACCTTTTTATACATGTGCACACATTTTAAGGACGCATTGTTGGTTTCATACTGGGTTTTATTACTCACAATATTCACATACATCTTGATGTGTATGCAGATTTCAGGTATAGGGATCCATACATCTTCATGTGCATGCACATTGGCAGTTTCCTACTAGGTTTACTCTGGAGGATTTTGTAGTGATTATTTATTAAATGAACTATTATAATCTAGTTTGGAATGCTACATTAGGATCCTAGTTTATTGATTTATTTTCTTTTATGACATGTGTTCGATTTGATATTATATTATGATGACTTATCTTCCACCTTGATTACTCTAAGTTGTTTTATAATTTATTTATATTCTTGGTTTGTGGCTGTGATACTGAGGGTATAGTATCCCCATTGATGGAATTAAAACCCTTCCTACTATTTGGTATCTTATTGGATATGGGGAATCACACATGAGGTTGTGTGGTTCTATGAATCAAACCTTATGGTTTGGGTTGGGGCATTACAGCATTCTCAGAAACATAGTGGACAAAGTGCCATAGTGGATTGGGTTCCTTAACCATTCCCTTTCAAATCATCTCATGACATATAAATCATTACCTAATTCATTATAGATATATATAATTATAGGACCACCCATCACATAATGAAAATTATGCATATGTTTTTCATAAGATTATAAAAACATTCACCATTTCATCATAACTTAATTAAATCATGAGAATGAAATGAGTTTAATTAAAACTTCCTTAAAAAATCATCATAATAATATATAAAGAGAATGAAAGTGTGCGTTTTAAAAAGAAAATATCCATATTAAATCACAAAAATCCTTAAAATATATTGACATAGATGAAAAGTACTTCTATAAAATATTTTTAAATATTCTTTGAAAAATGGTAGAAAACATCTCATTCTTTTGGAAACTTTTAAAAAATTAAAAATTCCTAAAACAATGGGAATGTAGTTTTATTTGTAAAACAATGGAAAATTTTAAATAAATATTATTGATGAAGGGAGTATATAAAAGAATAAAAATACTTTCATGACATATATATTAAAAGAGAACATTTTTCCCACTTTTATAAAAATTCAAGTGAGTCGTATAAAAAAACCTTTGAAAAATATTCATTTTAATCATTTGTAGAAAAAGAAGTAAAAATTAAATTTTTAAAAAAATTATGTATAGTTAAAATTTTCATAAAAAATTGAAGAACGTGGATATGGAAGAGAAGGATTCACAAATGAAAAAATAAAATAAGGTGAGTTTTTAATAGAAATGTTTTATTAATCATTTTAAGTACCAAAGGGAGGAAAATATGGAATAAAACATTGAAACCCTAGAAATAACCAATGGGTGAGAAAATATATGGGGTTTAAGAAGAGAAATATAATATAATTATTTTAGAAAAAAATTAAACATGAACAATCCTTAATAAGAGTGAGACTGTAAAATAAACCTTTGTGACTTTAATAACTTTTAAATCAAAACCCCTTAAAAGAGAAAACTTGAATTGAAAATTTTAATATCATGAATAAAAATAAATTCATGATATAATATGTCAAATGGGTATTATATAACAATATGAAATAAATTAAGTGCATAATATAAAATATGTCTCAATAGAGTAGAATTGAGAAAAACACCCTTACCTCGAGTATTGACATACTTCAAACGTACTCTTAACCTATTGTATAATAAAGTTATATTTATTATAAATTTATACCAGAACCAGATTAGTATTTATAATTACATATATTATTCATTTAAATTATTATAGAACCTTTTTATTAATAGTCCTTCAGTAAAATCATTTTTCTCGGTGTTAACTAATCCATTTTACATGCATGTTTTGGTTAGATAGTTATAGACACTACACCTTGGTTAAGGTTCAATAATATATAGAATATTAATCATTTAATAAGTATAATATTTATTCATTACATAAACTTTTATAATAATTAATATAATGTGGTGATGAAAAATTAATTACATCACTTCATGGAGATGGTAGTCCATACATACAGACGAGTGATGTTTTCACTATCTAACAGATGTAAATAGAGAAAGTTAAATAAAAATATATATTTATATAATAATAATAATATTCTAAATATAATATAATTTCATTCAATATATCTTTATTACCATATATGTTAAGTGGAAATGAAAAAATAATGATGTTGTTTCATGGATTTGGTTGTATATAGGCACGCAGAAGTGGTGTTATAGTTTTCCAACAGATGTGGGGTTAAGTAGGCTGATAATATCATATATTTATATAAATATAATTATGTCATAAATATAATATATATATATACCTTAAAAATATCTATATAAACATCCATAATATATGGCTATGAAAAATAAAATACATCGCTTCATAGAGACGTTAGTCCATACATATGCATGATCGATGGTTTTTTCAATCATTTAATGGAAATGAGATGTATAATAGTTATTACATCGATATAATAACATTTTAGTATATTTATGATAATAAATTAATTATTTTAGTATGGATAAAATATATTTTAATGAGGTATAAGATAAAAATAAACTTAAAATAAATAACATAATACTGAAACCTCCTCTTTTGACACTCTCCTTTCGATTGAGATTAAGGCCATTGAAAGAGAAGTTTATGGTCCCTCTACGGAATTGGGGAAGAGTAAAAGGAAATATTGAGAGTTATTTGGAAATATTTTTGAGATAAAACCAAACTCATATATTCCTTTGTAAAGCATATATTGATTGCCTTTTTATAGAAAAAAATCAATGAAATGTTCACAATTTTTCGATCTTTAATGGTCATGAAAGTAATTTTAAAAATTAAATGTATAATATATATGAACCATGAAATATAGGATCAAAATTTACAGATATAATTTATTCAATAAATAATTTATTATTATTTTCTAATTATTTAAAAATAATTTTTATACATTAAATACCATTTAAGGTCATTTTCAGGATAATTCACAAAATTTAAATCTAAAAATATAAATAATAGAATAGAATTAGCATTAAAACATGTAAATCATCACTTATAATTCATAATTATCTATAAAAGTTTTTGAATACCCTAAATCATCTTAAACTTGTGACTTTTAATATCTTTTAAATCATTTACATTATTTTTCTCTTGTTTTTATCAACATTGCGTTTGAGTTTTAAGCAATTATGATATTTTTAAAAATTAAAAAACATTATAAAAATTAATAAAATTTATTAATAATAATTATTTTCATATAGTTTTATTCATAATGTATACTTACTCTTATCCTTATAATGATGTCATATTTAATTATTATAAGAGAGAAAGTGACATTTTTGTAAATATAATTTTATTAATATAAAAAGGGAAATAATAATCATATAAAGAGGATAAAAAATGGATAAAAATGAAAAGGTATATGGTATTGGTATATTAAGACTCATAAAATAATATATATATATATATATATATATAATATTTTTTGTTCTTATTACATAACTTTACCTTAATTAACTTGTTTTTTTCATTATCATGGTGACAACTTTTTACCTTGGTAAATTTCTTGTATCCCACAAATAAAAGTGACATATTTACCTAATTTGAAACTTTTTATTACAAATATGAAATGGATTTTATAAGATTAAATTTATATAAGTGTTCAAAATTAATGTTAATATAAGTTTTCAAAAAATAATGGAAATGGTTTTCAGAAAAATACCCTTTTAAACATAAAAATGATTTTTACACCAAACTCAAGTATAAAATTGATTTTATTAAAACTAGTGGGATTATGTTTAATAAAATGATATGTGTATGAATTTTAATCCAATAAATAATATAATGGTTCCTTTAAATGACTTAATTTAAAGAAAAGTTATAATAGTTTTGCAAAAATGTGTATTTTTTACTATTCACTCAAAAATCAATCTTTTTCAAAAAAATCCCAAATTTTCACCCTAAGATAATTTTTACATGTTGATTCAAAAAATGATGTTATATTTATAAAATATAATTTCTAAAATTGGTATAAATTAATTATAATATCCACACATCATATGAAATAAAAACTATTTTTGAAGAAAATGTATTTTTAAAGCATAAAATGACTTTATTCTCATTCCTTGCATAGTAACCACAATTAAAGGAATGTTAGTTCATTTGATTATATAAAAAATCTACACATTTAATTAAAAAAACCATCAATTATGTTTAATTTAATATATTATGAAAAAATATATTTTTCACATAAAAAATAGCTCTTTTACCTTCAAATGCTTTTATTTTTATTTTTAACCTATTGACAATCAATGAATTCATTTTTCTACATGTGTAAATACTAATATTACCAAAGTTTAATAATATTAATTAACTTATACATGACAAAAAAATCTTATAAAAAATATATTTGAAAATAGTTTTCTTGGATCGATAGTATATCCAAAGTGAAGTTGATAATTATTTTGATAATTATATTTTATTTAAATACCATATAATGTACTTAATTTTATAATGAATAGTCATTATTAATGTAAGTTTAGTGTTTTGTGTTTCTAAATATATCAAACACATTGAATTTATTAAATATAAATATATTATTAAATCTCATGGTTTTATAAAAAATGTCTTTGAATTATTTGTGATGTGTATGAGTAGATGGAATGTCAATTCGATGTGCAGAATGATCGGAATTACTAAATAAGCAGTTTTTAAAATTATTAAAGTCTTTAAAAACGTGAATCAAGGGGTAAAAACCAATAAAATGGCCACCAATTTATGTGAAATGATAGTAAAACTATCTTTAAATAATTTTTCACATGTATAAGAATATGGGACATCAATATGATGTGTGGTGTGATCATAATGGTCGAATAACAAGTTATTAAGGATATCAATGTTTTTTAAAACATGTTCCATGGGATAAAAACCAGGAAAAATACTTTTATTGTTTTTAAATATTATCATATCAATCATATATTTATGTTTAAAGTGTATCAACCAACATTGCATCAATACAAGTTATTTTTTCTATAGAATAATCAAAAATGAATTTTTAGTGTTTTAAAACACAAAAACATGTGTGTAATAGTAAAAACCATTAAGAATGACCCTAAATTTATATTAAATCATAGGAAAATTTTATTTGAATTATTTTTTATGTGTAAGAGCGTATATAGAATCAATACGATATGTGGTGTGCATAGAATTATCGAATAACCGATTTTAAAATTTATCAAAAGTCTTTAAAAACTTGTGTCCAGAGGCCAAAACCAAGAAAAAAACATTTGGTTTTCATGAAATAATATAAAAAGTGTATTTGAATTATTTTTTATGTGTATGATTAGAATACACAACAATAGAATGTGTGGTGTTCTCAAAATGATTGAATAACTAGTTTTTAAAGATATCAATGTTTTTAAAAAAATGTGTCAGGGGTTCAAAAATAATAAAATGACCTATAACTGATATGAAACCATATGAAATCTAAAATAGATTTTTTATTAAAATGTATTAACCAAATTTGTGTCAATCCAAGTTTTTGATTTCTCGGGATGAATGGAAACACATTTTTAGTGTTTTGAAACACTAAAACCTATGTGTAATAGTAATACCCATAGAAAAAGACCCCAAATTAATATTAAGTCATAGTGAAATGTTCTTATATTTATATTTGACATGTATGAGAAAACAAAATGTAAATATGATGTGTATTGTGCTCGAAATGACTAAATTTCCAATTTTTAAAATAATCAAAGTTAATAAAAACATGAATCAGAGGTTCAAATCCAAGTAAAGGAACTCTAGTTTCCATGGTATCATATGAAATCAAATATAAATTTATTTTTTAAACATTGGAACTAACACCACATGAGTACAAGTTGTTGTTTTCCTAGGATGAATGGAAACCCATTTTCATTGTTTTAAAACATTACAACATGTGTATAACAGTAAAAATCATAGAAAATGACCACATATTTACATAAAATCATAGGAAATAAGTCTTAAAATTTATTTTATATGTGTATGAGTAGAATAAATGTCAATTAGATATATGATGTTCTTATAATGATTGAGTAACCAATTTTTAAAATTATCATAGTTTATAAAAATGGGCATCATGGGATCAAAGCCAAGAAAACAACCTTCAATTATCATGAAATCATGAGGTAGCTATATTTGAATTATTTGTTATGAGTAAAAGTAGAATAAATGTCAATATGATGTTCAGTGTGCTCAAAATGACTGAATAAAAAGTTTTTAAAGATATTAAAGCCTTTAAAAATGTGCTCTAGGGATTCAAAACCAAGAAAAAACTATTATTGGCATGAATTCATAGTAAATCAAAAATAGATTTATTTTAAAAAGTTTTTGAATTGAATATGAATCAATCCATGTTTTTATTTTCTTTAGATGAACAAAAAATTATTTTTACTGTTTTAAAAGACTAAAAAATGCTTTTAATGGTCAAAACCATAGAAAATAACTTTGAATTGATGTGAAATCATAGGAAAACTATCTTTGAATTATTTTTTATGTGTATGAGTATATGTAAAATCAATATTATGTGTGGTGTACTCGCAATTATTGAAAAACTAGTAATTAAAATTATCAAACTCATATAAAACACATTTCAAGGTGTCAACCCAAAACAATGACCATTAATTTCCATGAAATTACAAGAAAATTGTCTTTGAATTATTTTTGACATGTATGGGTAGATGAAATATCAATATAACATGTGTTTTTCTTTAAATTACTGATATATATCACAGTCCTTAAAAACATGCGTTGATGGGTCGAAACCAAGAAAACAACCACTAATTTCCATGAAATCATATGACATAAACAATTTATTGATTTTTGAAATGATGGAATTGACTCTATATAAATTAGAGTTTTCATTTTCTCAAGATGAATGAAAATATATTTTTTGTGTTTTAAAACACTAAAACATGTGTGTAACTATTAAATAAATAGAAAACAACCTCAAATTGACATCAAATCATAAGAAAGTTTTCATTGAATTATTTATGACATGTATGAGTAGAAAACATGTCAATCCAATGTGTTATGTACATTTAATAACTATATAATCATTTTCTAAAAATATTAATATTTAAAAATGTGTTTCAAGTAATCAAAACCAAGGAAAAAACCTATAATTTTTATAAAATCATTAAACCACAGTCATAGATTGATTTTTGAGGTATAAGAACTAACTTAATGTAAATGGGTGTTTGTTTTCTTAGGATGATTGAAAATATATTTTTAGTGTTTTAAAACACTAAAACGTGTATGCGAGGTTCAAAACCATAGAAAATTCCCTTATATTGATATAAAATAATAGGACAACTGTTTTTGAATTATTTTTTATGAGTGTGAGAAGACAACATGTCAATCTGACATGTGGTCTATTCAAAATAATTGAATAATAAGTTTTAGATTAAAAAATGATTAGAAACAAGTAATATGTTGAAAAAAATTACCACATTTTATTTATTGTAAAAACAATTAATTTAAAAAATTGACTATGTTTTAATTATTATTTTTCCTTATGTTTCTACTATAAAAACTTTTATCATTAATTTATTTTATTTTCATCTATATGAGATGATGGATGGGGAGTCTGGAAAATAATTCAAAGAGATTAGTTTTCAGTTTATTAATTTATATATGATATAGACATATATTGAATTTTTGAATTATGGTTGTTTTTTGTTTTAATTTTTAAAAACTATATCTCTAGTGTGTATTAGTTTTAATTTTTTCAAAACAATTAATAACCTATAGCGACCACCATTTGGAAATCACTATATAGCATGTTTTTTTCTATAGCAGCTGAAAAAATCACTATTGTAGATATGGGATTTATTAGTTCTATAAAATACTTTCATCAATTCTAAAAATACAATGAAGTTGTAGGTGAATTTAATAGTTGTTAACTTTTGACAATGCTAAAAACAGTGTTGATAAAAGCACTAATCAAGTAGGACCTTAATTGATGCTATTTTGGTGCTAATAAAGGGGGAATTTATCAGCCTTTTTGTAGAACTAATCAAGTGGGTTTTTTATCAGCACTTTTTTAGCAATAATAAAGGAAACTTTTATGAGTGCTAGAAATAATGATAAAAAAATCCAAGTTGCAGAAGTGTGCTATTGAAATTACTTTCACTATAATAAAAAATAGAGAATTTAATTTCAATTAAATTTACATAAAAATATAATAAAAAACAATGTAAAATTATTATAAACATTTAAAATGTTGGTATATACTATTATATTATACATAAAATTTATCAAAAACATCAAAATATTCAAAAACATTAATATTTCAGTGTATTTGGACCCTAAACCCCTCTAAAATAGCTTGATCATTCTACCAAATTCTGAACAAACAATCACATCCTAAAAAAGAGTGTATGTATATAAAAAACAATTAGTATTTTCTAAATACAATATATAAATAAATAAAACATAAATATGATATAATTCATTAATAAAATGTCACTTTTATTCTGAAAATGTACACTTTGAGTCATATCAGTCACACCATGTGTCGGATTAATGTTTGGTTGATTCTTACACATCACAAATGGTTTTTGGATCATTATCCTATATTATCATGATAATATAATAACATTTTCTTGACTTTGAGTATGTGATTCATTTTTTGAACTAAAATGTCAATTTTAAATAAAATCATTCACTTTGTATCATATCAGGAACACCATGTACCAGACATGATGTGAAGTTAATTCTAACACATTAAAAATTATTTATGTATCATGGTCCTAAAATATCAAGAATATCTGAGTTTTTTTTCATGGTTTTTAGTGAGTGATAAATGATTTTAACTAAAATGTCATTTTAAACACTGAAAATGCATAATTTGAGTCATACTGGTCACACCATGTATCATATTGACATGATAATAATTACTACACATCAAAAATTACTTATTTATATTTTTTCATAATGTTTCAAGACCATAAGAGTTCATTTTATTTGTTTTCAGTGACTGACACATGTTTTTAACTAAAATTTAACTTTTAAACTAAAAACACACATTTTGACTCATATCGATCTAACCATGTATCATATTTAGGTGAGTATGACTTCTACATTTTAAAAATGACTTATGTATCATTTTACTAAAGTATCAAAACAATATGAATGTTTCTTCTTGCTTTTGAGTATGTTATGAATATTTGAAACTAAAATGTGAATTTAAAATAAAAACATGCACTTTTAGTCATACCAGCCACACCATGTGTCTGATTGATATACAGTTGATTCATACACATCAAAAATTACTTCTGGATAATTTTATTAAAGTTTCGTGACAATGAAATTGTGTTTTCTTAGTTTTTAGTGAGTGAAACACATTTACTAGAATGTCATTTTTAAACTAAAAACATGAACATTGAGTCATTCTAGTCAAATCATATATAATATTGACATGTGACTAATTACTACTAATCACAAATGATTTATGGTCCATTTTTATAAAATATTAAGATAGTATGATTTTTTCCTTTGTTTTTAGTGAGTGGCGCATTTTTTACTAAAATATCATTTTTATACTGAAAACACGCACTTTGATCCATATCAGTCACACCATGTATCATATTGACATGTGGATAGTTCCTATATTCCAAAAATGATTTATGGATAATTTTAATAAGGTATAAAGACCATATGAGTTTATTTTTTGGTTTTCATTGAGTGACACGCATTTTAAACTAAAATATCACTTTTAAATTGAAAACACACATTTTGAGTCATACAACTCACACCATGTATTAGATTGTGGTGAGGATGATTCATGCACCTCACAAATGACTTATATATCATTTTACTAAGGTATCAATAAAATAATAATGTATTTTCTTGATTTAAAGTATTCCACACATATTTTGAACTAAGATTTCATTTTTAAATAAAAATAGACACTTTGAGTCACACCAAGAACACCATGTGTCAGATTGACAAACAGTTGATTCCTACATGTAAAAAATAACTTATGGATATTTATTTGAAGTATCAATATAATACGACTATGTTTTATTAGTTTAATATGAATGAAACATGTTTTAACTAAAATATTGTTTTTAAACTGAAAACACACACTTTAAGTTATATCAGCCACATCGAGTATCGTATTGATGTATGACTGATTCTTACTAATCATAAATCATCTATGTATCTTTTTTCTAAAATATCAAGATAATCTAATAATTTTTTTCTCAATTTTTAATGATTTTAATTGTAACATTTTATCCCAGGTTACACTAATATAGTTCCCCAAGACGGTGTGCCACATGACCTCAAGTGTGCCACCCCATAATCCAGAGGCTACAAACTAACAAATAAGGTCTAATGGAAATTTTGGGGAGACTATACCCACTTTACTAAATTAAACCAATATTGTAAAATAAGATAAACATAGACATGAAATAATAATAAATAACCAAAAAATAATATAGTAAATTATGATATGTCATGATAGTCTAAAGTTACAAAAGATACCCAAAATAAGATACTAATGAGAATCCTTGAAATGGAACCCGACATCATTCCTAGTCCCCTTATCTAGGCTCTGTCCTGGCTCCCATATCATTCATCTAACATCAATCCCTTTCCCTTATCCTGACCTAAAACCATAAAGTCTACTAAGGTACCAAATGGTGACCTAAGTAGGTTGTGAGTGAAACTTAGTAGTCCACCACCAATGGTTTATACAATAATATCTAGTCTAATACTATGTATGTGGAAGCAAAATAAACAATAGGAAAATAGTATATAGATCAGGTTTCATTATTTAACAATATTCAAATTACCAACATTTGTTTTGGTTCAAATTCATACTCATACCCATCAAACCTTCTTTTTCCCAAGATAGTCATCTGAACCATATTTCATAGGTGTTACAAGTTGACATACAAGGAGAATTATTACATGTAACCTACCGAGATTATGAATGCCATATATGAACATCCCAACCATGATGTGGAATATTAAATCCATCATCCCAAACCATGATATAGAACTCCATGTCCATACCCTTAGAGTCAGGAGCATCAATCCATCCTCTAAAACTAGGATGCATTGGGGCACCTAGAGCATCAGTTTTTCCTACCCAAGGGAGAGGATCATAAATCCAAAATCCCAACCAACTATTAGTCACATTTATGAGGGTCACTATTAGTGAACTATTTTTACACAATAACAATAAGGTTGCACCTTTTCATTTTTCATTTTTCATGGTTCACTACATTTAACATGTTCCAAATTCTCATAGAAAACCCATTTCCCCCATTTAAGTGCCATTAAAACCATTTTTTCACCCCTTTAAAGCTATTAAACCACATGAATATTACTCTTTAACCATTTATCACATTTACCCATTTACAAGATATAACTTGTTTGACTTATTCATGTTAATACAAACACCCCTTTATTCCATGTTAATATTCTAAACATAGTTACACTTGGTTCAATATCAGAATGACTTCAATTTATCATTTAATAATTAAATTTCCATGTTAAAGGGAGTGGTACACCCCATGGGTGACCTTAGGCCTGGTCTACTCATCCTCAATGAATCCAATGGGGATTGTGAGGGGTCTAACATGACATTTAAAAACTCAATTCATAATTTACTATCAGAGAATAAAATTTGTAACATAACGACTCAAAATCAAAACAACATACACATGAATAAACATCAAGACTATTAGAAATAACTTATAGACCACCTACCTAACGTTCACAGACAGACACTCTCTTAAACACAACCCTAGATTCAAGACCAAAAAATATTTAATTATAAAATTAAGAATATTGTAGAAAAATAAGGTTTTATCTCTTTGTAAGGATATAAAAAACCCATCATTATTCTCCCAGAAAAAAAAAGAAAGAGGAGTGGTAGACTCACCCAGAGTTTTGATTCACAACCAATGGCACTTAAAATAACCCAATATTGGTGGATAATGATCCTTGGAAGAGGGGAGATCATTTGGTTCATAACCCTTGATGTTGTAGAAGGAAATGGGAGGAAAATATGGTAAGATATTTTAAGTCTTGATGGGGGGATGGTAAAATCCACCACTTTTAATGAGGTTCATAGTTCGGCCGCATGGTTGGCCAATCCATGTGCCAACCCTATGGAACTCTCTATCCAAGATGGGTCTAATCCATATAGTTTGGTTGGGCCAACTAAATGGTATGAAAAATATTGTGGTGTTTGTGCTCCTACCCATGTATAATGGAGTTAGGTTGCATTGTTTCCTGATACATGGCACATGGTCAGTACTAACTATGTTCCAACCATTCTCTATGCACTGGATGGACTCTTTTACTCCTTTTTTACATCCCAAACTCTAGGAACACCCATAAAGCCCCTCATATTATTAGGAATGATTTTATTGAAAAAAAGGGGAGTTAAAACTATATTTAAATGTGATGTACCTTGAAATAAGTTCGGGATCTTAAAACCTCCCCACCTTATAATAACTCATCCTCAACATGCACTCCCAAGAATCTCTAATATTACAAGGTAAAAATATCAGGTCACTAAGCCCATATATCCATCTCCCTCTCCTAAGTTTCCTCCTAAATCATCCATGGTTTCATAGCACTCATACTGAATACATAGTCTTTCCCCACAAAAGTTTATCACTTTAATCCACAAAACAAACTGGATGCTCCTCGAAGGACGCATCAGCCTCAAACTCAACACCATCAACATATATCACATGATAAGTGTCAAGGTGATACTTCTAAAGCTGTGACATGTAAAAAAAATATGTATAAAACTATACCATTGTGGGAGATCCAATTTATATTTCACTATTTTTATCCTCTCCAAAATCTTAAACAGACCCACATACCTGGGTGACAACTTTCCCTATTTCTGAATCTGATAGTGACCCAACCTTGGCGATGCCTATAAAAACACACAGTCACCCATCATAAACTCAAGAGTTAAATTACATCGATTATAATATGACTTATGTCTTCTCTGGGTTATAGTCATATGCTTTTGAATCAACTAAACATGATCTGACATCTTCTACACAAGACTCGGTCCCAACAACTATGATTCCTCTAATTCCATCCAACATAAAGGTGATCTGCATGAACTACTATAGAGTTCCTCATATGGTTCCATATGAATATACACCTAATAACTGTTATTATAAGTAAACTCGATGAGTATTAAGTTTTTCTCCTAATATCCACCAATTTCTAGGACGCATGGCCTCAATGTGTCCTCTAATACTTGGATAGTTTGTTCTAAAGACCAATATGTTTTTTGGTAAAAATTCATACTAAAAAACAACAGAGTACCCAATGTATTCTGCATTACTTTTTAGAGGTGTGAAATAAAACATAAATCATGATCTAAAATAATACTCTAAGGTGCCCAATGAAAATATACTATCTCCTAAACATAAAATCCACATAACTAGTCGATGGTGAAATTCTCCCAAATCGATAGGAAATAAGATACCTTTTTCAATCGATCCACAATCACCCATATCGTGTCATTATTCTTATTCATCCTCGGAACACTTACCGTAAAATCCATATTAACACCTTCCCACTTCCACTTCAAAATTCAAAATGGTTGTAAAATTCCAATAATTCATTGATGCTCAGCCTTCACCTGATAATAAGTATAGAATCATGTCATGAAACCTATAATTTCTCTTTTTATTCCCAACCAGCTATACTATTTATGAAGATCACAGTACATTTTTTTCAAACCATGATAAACCACCAACTTCAAGGCATGAAACTCATGCATTATATCTTCCCACATATAAGAAGGTACAATAACACAGCCACAAACATAAATAATCTAATCTTCATCAATAGTCTAATCAGAGGTAACTCTCCATATTCAAAAAGGTCTCTCAAAGACAGACATTATAAATCCACATACTTCTTCCTCTTAACATGATTCATAAGAGATTGATCAACCGAAAAGGACATGAGTGTCATCTGTTCATGCTCTTTCTAGACACCTATATATATATTAGCAAAAAAATCCATTGTCTTCCAATAAAAACAAGACTCTTTAACCTCCTGAGTTTGTTTCTTATGAATCAAAACATCTACAACACAATTCTTCATTCCCGACATATAATCTAGATCAATGTAAAAATACTACATTTACTCAATCTATATATGTTACTAGAGATTTAAATCACATAAGAAAAATATATATTTATGGATCTTATGATTAGTATAAATAACAAAATTCTTGCCTAAAATATACTTCCACCATAGTTTCAAGGAATAAACCACTACATCCAACTTGAGATCTTGTTTTATAAGGTTTCATTCATTTGGCCTCAAATTTAATGATTCATACACCACAACTCGATATATTTTCATTAACAATTCCCCAAGACCAATCCTAGATGCATCACAAAACAAAGTATACTCATTACCTAGATTGAGTAAGATCAAAATTGTTGTTGTATTCAACAACTTATTCAGCTCTTAAAAATAATTCTCACAAGCTCTAGACCACTCAATATTTACACCCTTATTATTAAATCCTAAGAGTGGAACTTCCAAGTAAGAAAATTCTTTTATTTACCTTTGATAATAACCCACTAAGCCTAAAAAGTTACAAATATCAAAAACATTCTTGGGATGCTCCCAAGATAAAACGTCTTGAACCTTCTCTAGGTCTATGGACACACCTTACTCTGAGATTATGAAGCCTAATAGATATACCTTTTTGATCTAGAAATAAAACTTGAATATCTTGTCATATGGTCAATGCTCTCTCGGTGTACTCAAGGCAATGTTAAGATATATGGCATGATAATCATGAGTATGAGAGTACACCAAGACATCATCCACAAATACAACTTTGAACTGATCTAGGTATGGGTGAAATATTCAATTCATCAAACCCATAAAAATGTTAAGATCATTAATTGTCCCAAAAGGCATCTCAATGAACTCATATAAACCATGCATACTTATGAAAACAATTTATGATATATCAGAAGGTATCACTCTCAACTGATGATACCCTAACCTTAGATTAATTATTTAGAAAACAAAAGAACTCTTAATCTAGTAAAAAAGATCATTGATATGTGAAATAGGATTTCATTTCTTAATCATAATTTAATTCAACTTATTATAATCAACACATAACTACAAATTTATGCCATCATTCTTAGAAAAAAACCAATGAACCCCAAAGTGACGTACTCTCATGGATAAACCCATTATCCTTAAACTCCTCTAAATGAGTATTAATCTCCTAAATATATTTTGGTTCCATTATGTAAGGTGTAATAGAAACTGGTTCCGCTCTAGTAATTAACTCGATCGTGAACTCAACATCTCTCTCGAGTGGAAAACCTGAAAATTATCAGTAAACACATCTTGAAATTGATCCTCTATTGGGAAAAGATGTCATAATACACTCCCTCATAATCAAGTAGAAAACTCACAACTTAGGCTATGAGCTCGCCCGGTTGTAAAATAATTGGCCCTGTATGGCCTTCTAGGATATCCCATTCCCCATGGTGAACATAAATGTCACCCATAGGAGATGTGAAACTCAATATTCTATGGTAATAATCAATGTGATCCTGGTATGTAACCAACCATTACATCCCTAGTATCATGTCAAAACCTATCATATCAATCACAAACAAGTCCCAAAGGCAATAGTACCCACCAACCTTGAGGTAACACTCCTTATATTGATGGATACCCTCGGATCACACCCCTAACAATGTGTTGATCAACATAACCCCAAACATGTACTCCATTGTAGACCAAAACCACATAAAAACTAGTTAGATTTAAAATAATGTGTGGCTTATATATCAAATAAAGCACTAGAAATAGTGGAATCTATAAGAATCGTACCTTAGGTAGTCGGTGGTCCAACCTCACCACCGATGGGTGTAAGCTGAACTACATGAAACTAGTATATCCCTCTACCTTAGGCTCCTTTTTGAGTCCCATAGGTTTTACTACACTACTATTATGGATGATCTTTTCCTGAATTACCATGCCCCCCACCTGGACTAATATGTCCAGTGGAACTCCATCTTCCCTACTGATATAGGGTAGTAGAACCCCTTCTAGTGCATTATACTATCCTAGATCCTCCATCACATCCCATATATAGATGGCTCCTCCAGAACTTATGTATGTGAGACATCCTCTTTCAAGATGAACATTCCACTGGTGTTTGTGGAAACTGAACACACATGTGTCCTGGTCTTCGACACTTACAGCAAATCACTCGATCATTGCCATGTGAGACTGATCTTTTCCCTTAGCTAATTTGTCTGCCACCACCTTGGTGGAAGTTCTCATAATAGTGCTTCAAATTATCTAAATATGTACCACAAAATATCCCAAATGAATCTATCTTCCCATTACTATAATCCTCCTTTAGGTTCACCTCATAAATGAGATCTCAATCTACTACCTCAGTAAACCTCTTCAAACGAAATATTTTTACCTGGCACTTTTTCTCACATCTAAGTTCATCTAAAAAATGTGTAGTCATAGCTACCTCGTTTCCTATCAATGTTGAAGAAAAATATTGATGGTAAGTGGATAATATATAATAATCCATCACTAGAATACTCCCCTAATCCAATTGCATAAACTCTTCATCTTTCATGTTCCTCAGGGTCTCGAGGTAAAAGTTCTCTAAGAACTTCTCTTGGAACTTATTCCAAGCCATGACTTACAACTACTCATCTTGAGCCTGAATATCCCACCAGCGCTTTGCTGGTCCTTGTAACATATATGCTTCAATCTTGAAACATTCCTCTAGAGGGGTCTCTAAGTGGTCTAGTATCATATGTATAGACTCAATCCAAAAATCTTCTACCTTGGGTCCACCCTCTCCAGAAAACATCAGAGGGTGTTGTAGCTGAAGCTATCTTGTCAGATCAAACATACTCAGTGTAGCCTTCTCTAGGACTATCTCTATAAACTACATAAAATGAAAAAATTTATCATTGAATTTATCTTCCCCCTATCACTTGGGACCAACAGAAGTTCATATCCTGCTACTGTAGGAGCATTCTCAGGGATTCCCTCTTGTCACCCAACTGGTAAAAATCATCATGGAGGCATCTCTCAATAATTCCAAACACACATCTCAAATCACTTGAAATATAATTTCCACAATTTACAAAAAATATGACTTAGTATTATACATTAGAAACTAATCTACATACACTATCCCAACATATATAATCACTTCTCTCTCAATACCCTCAACCATACCTATCATGATACATAGTTAACAAGGGGTAAAGAAAACTTACACAATAACAATCCTTTAATTAGACACCAATTTAACAATATCTCTTTCAAAAAACATAAATATTTATCAGATAAACACCATTTTATCTATTTAAATTTATCACTTACCAATTAAAAGGTGTTAAAACTTCTTATTATGCATTATTTTCTTAAAAACAAAAGAAAACCAAAAAAGTGTTTCCATTTCCCACAACCCAACCATTACCTTTATTTCCATGAGTGCCTAATATAATGCATGATACATAAATCTTGAGTTCCTAAAATGTTTCATGCATATAAAAACCTCATTCCATTCTGGGTAATGAATAAAATCTGAGGAAATAGTAACATCACATAATAAGTGCATCACCTAAGGTGAAATAACATCCAAATATAATAGCAAGGATCAAGAGAAACAATCCCATCCTAGGAACTTGGATTTTCCCCTGCACATGGGTTTACAACTCCCATGAATGATCTCACTTACATGGTATGACATATCCTAATATCTTTTCTACCTTTCCCAAATAGTAATACAATAGAAAAAAGAAAACCCCTCTAATACCACTTTGTAACGTCCCATCCCAGGTGCCACTAAACTAGTGCCCTAACCCGGTGCACCACATGACCTATAGAATGCCTCCCAGTATGATAGAGGATACCAAATAGAATTTAGGGTATAATGGAACATGTGGGGATATTATACCATCTTTGAAAGAGTAAAATAATGGTGGGAAAAAAGGTAAACATTGACATGAAATAATAATAAAAAACCAAGAATCACATACCACATTCCCAGGATGGGTAAGTACCAACAAACCAATACAAAAAATTATGACATGATTTATAATCTAAAGTATCAAAAGAAAACCAAAATAATACACTAAATACAATCCCTCAAATGGGTCTTGATGTCATATCAATTCCCATCATCCATGGTTTGTCCTGATTACCATATCAACCATATAACATAGGGTTCCTTCCCTTATCATTTCCTACAACCATGAAGTCTGGTCGGGTACCCAAAGGTGGTCGGATTAGGGTGTGAGTACAACTCAGTAGGCCACCACCAATAATTCCAACAATAATATCCAGTCTAAAATAGTGTATATAGAAGTATAATAAAAAATATGCAATATTAGATAAAACATGTTTCATTATTTAAAAATATTTAAATTACACACATTTGTTTTTGGTTCCAAGTGATACCCATACCCATAAAACTTTCATTGTCATGTGCCATTCATCTAAACCATGTCTCATAGGGATCATAGGTAGACATACATGGAGCATCAATCCAAGTATCCAAGCAAGATTTGGAACACCATGTCTGACCATCCCAACTATGATGTGGAACGTTATGTCCATCATCTCAAACCATGATAAGGGTCTCCATGACTATACCCATAGAGTCAAGAGCATCAGTCCATCCTCCCAAACTATGATACATCTAGGAACCTAAAGCATATTTTTATCCCACCCAAGGGATAGGAACATCGCTCCATCATTCCAACCAACCATTAGTCACATTTCTTAAGGTCAGCATCAGTGATCTCTTATCACACAATAAAAATAAGGGTAAGTATTTTCATTTTTCATTTTTCCATGTTTTATTACATTTAACATGTTCCCAATTCCCATAGGAAATCCATTTCACCATTTAAGCACCATTAAAACCATTTTTCACCATTTTAAAGACCTTAAACCGCATGGGCATGCCTCTTTAACCATTAATCACATTTACCCATTCACAAGCCATAACTCATTTGACTTATTCAAGTTAAGAAAAATACCCCTTTATTCATGTTAACATGCTAAACAAAGTTATATTTGGTTTAATGTCATAAATCCTTCAATTCGTCATTTAAAAATTCAGTTTATATGTTCAAGGGAGTGTCACACCCCATGGGTGACCTTAGGCCCGGTTTACTCATCCTCAACAGATCCAATGGGGATACTGAGGGGTCTAACACACTATTTAAACACCCAACTCATGATTTCTTATCATATAATCAAATTCACCACAAAAGAAAATGCACATACACATGAATAAACATCAAGACTATGGTATATAACTTGTAGACCACCTACCTCAAGTTTGTAGCCAATTGCTCGCTTAAACACAACCCTTGATTGAACCACTACTACAAAACATGCTATATACAGCACCAACCTTTATCGGTTCTAGAAAAAAGTGTTGATAAAGGTGTATTTTATCAGAACTAAAAAAAGGGGTGATAAAGGGTGCCTTTTATCAGCACTCAAAAAATGATGATAAAAATACCCTTTATCAGCACTTCTTTTTAGCGAGGATAAGTGGTTACCTTTATGAGTGCTTTTTAGTACTAATAAAAGGAACCCTTTATCAGTGCTTTCTTTTTGGTGTTGATAAAGGTCTCAATCATTTGGCAAGTCCCATAATGAAATAGCATACGGGAGGTCGCTTCTTTATATATTTTTCCACCGCATCCAATTTTCACAGGCCTGATGTGGGGATGGGATCTCACATACACTGCACACACTTATATGGGCCTACCACGTCCCACGCGAGCCTTGGCCCACCCTATGCTTAACTCGGTCCTTCTCCCGCATTCATATTCAAGTCCTATAGGACCCAACCCAGTCGATTCTAAAATTTGTTTATACAAACCAACAGAAAAATAAAAGTATTAAAAATAAATTAAAAAAATTGAAATAATTAAACAAATAGAAATTAAAAATGAATAAATTAAATAATATTTAAATAATTATTAATAAATGTGATATATATATTATAAATATTAATAAATAGTATATATTAAATATAGATATATAAAATGAATAAAATAAATTAATTTAAAAAATTAAAATTAAAAATGAGTAAATTAAAAAAATATTAAAAATTTTATTAATTAAAAAATTATTGATAAAAATGAATAAATTTAATATGCATATATATAAATGATAAATATTAATAAATAGTTTATATTAAATATAGATATATAAAATGAATAAAATAAAATAATTAAACCAATAAAAATTAAAAATGAGTAAATTAAAAAAAATATTAATATTTTTATTAATTAAATAATTATTGATAAAAATGAATAATCTTAATATACATATATATTATAAATATTAATAAATAGTATATATTAAATATAGATATATAAAATTCATAAATTTTAATAGTTAAAAAAACTAAATTGAATAAATTATAATAATTAAACAAAAAATTAAAAATGAATAAATTATAAAATTATGAAAAAAAATATTAATATAAATGAATAATTTTAATATATATATATATATTAATTATAAATAATAAAAAATAATATATATTAAATATAAATATAGAAAATGAATAAAATGTAATAATTAAAAACATATTAGTGTATTATTCATTTTTAATGGTTTTTATACATAATTATTCATTAATACATTTAATATAGAAATATATTCATATATATTTCTATATATATATATAATATTTCCTAAAATATGATTTATATAATAAAAAATACTTATTCTTATATTAAACAAGTAATATATTTAGTAAAGAATGGTTTTTAATTAAAAAAATAATATTAATTAAAAATATTGATTAATTGTATCGATTAATAGACATTAATTGAATGTCGTTTGATTTTACAATTTAACATATATCAAACATGTGTTAAATTTATTTAACACATACATATACATAATTAATGCATTTTTATATACAATACACACACACAAATATTTACATAATTAATTAAATCTTATATAGAAACACTTACACCTAATATTTATGTAATTTACTCAAATTTTAATATTCATTTTAGAATTTCCTTTAGTAACATGATACATTTAATTTATTATGTTCTTAAGCGGTAAATTTTATTTATTTATTTTTAATATTCTTACAGTTAGGTATTATTTATTCATTTCTAATATTTTTTATTTTTTATTTTTTATTTTTTTGGAATTTAATCATTTTATAATATTTATTTATATTTATTTATTTACTATATTTCAATATTTTCAATATTTAATCATCTTTATTTCAATATATGACAATATTTATTAATAATTTATATTTAATTAATAAAAAGTATCCATTTTTCAATATATTTAAAGTCTACTCATTTTTAAATATTAGATTTCACTCGTTTTTAACATTAAATCATTTAAGATTACATATTCATTAATAATGTTAAAAAAAATTTATAAAAAAATTTATAAATAAATATATTTATAAATTCATATTTACTATATTTATAAATTTCTGTATTATAATTATAAATAAATAAATATATTTTTTTAGAATTTATATGATTATAAATAATTAATTATAAAATAATAGTAATTTTTTTAAAATAATGAATATATATAAATACATTTATAATAATATAAAAATATTTATGAACATATTTAAAAATATTTTTATTTATAATTATAATTATAATTATTTTATTACTGCTAAAGTTTTAGCACTAATAAAGATGGATTTTATCAACACTTTTTTAGGTTTGATAAAGTGATATCTTTATCAATTCTAGAGAAGTGCTGATAAAGATACCTTTTATCAATGCTTAATATTTTAGTGCTGATAAAAGGTGTCTTTATCAGTGCTTTTTTGGAAGTGTTGATAAAACTCTTCCTGGTCTTTTAAAAAGAACCCTAACGGAACTAATTTCAGTCACTCCTCTCAAGATTTTGTAGAATTCCACTCCTTCCGGTGCTCCCCCTCGACTTTCTCTCAGACGAATCAAGCCTCGAATCTAAGGTATGTTGTTTTTTTCTCCTCCTCTCTCATTGCTTACTTGTTCTAATTCCACAATATGTGTTAGTAATGTGTTTTATTAGATTGGTGCTCTCATGGGTTCGAAGTTTATGGTATCTTCCTCCACCTCTAATCTTAATGCTTCTCTTGTGATTCTGGATTAGATTTGGATAGTCTAGGTTCCTTCTTCTTCTCCTATTCCTTTTATTTCTTTTTTCCCACTTATTTTTGCCCTCTTCTTCATTGCACACACACCAGGATGAACCCTAGGGGGTTATTGCTACTGATTTTTGTTGCGAATTTGATTTCTAGGACATATGATCTTCCCTTGGGGTCCTCCTCTCTCTATTATTTAGATTTTCTTCATCTTCTCTTGGTCCAAGTTGTTTTACCCAATGCTTGAATCTTTTATTTAAATACCATTGATTGATTAATGCTTATATTGGTGTTATAATTATTTAATAATATTATTAATTATACTCATTGATTTTCTAGGGAAGAAATTAAATTTTGACTTGGTTTTCAGAGATATAAATGGGTTTTCTAATCTTTAAATAATGGTTTGAATATGTTTTCAAGTTACTCACTTGTAAAATTTCTCGATTGGACCTTTAAAATGGTATTTTAAATTTAAAATTATGTATTAGGCTTACAGATTATTTTCATAAATATTTTTCTTGGAATTTCAAGTGATACTTGAAATGATAAGCATTTTGAAATGGTTTTAAGATTTTAATTTATTGTTGATAGTTTTTAACATGAATTTAAAAAAATTAACTTGAGACTAATGGTTTTTATCAAAAATGGGGATCATATCCCATTAATTTTTTTGAAAAAAATTGGTCGATTTTCATGTGGAATTTAAAAAAACATATTTCTAGCAGGGTTATAAAAATTCAAAAAGCATCCTTTTGAATTTTTAAAGTGGTTTTGAGATGATATTTTTAATTTTAAATTAATATGTGGTAATTTTAAAATTTTCGGTCCCTTATAAAGTGTTTTGTAAAGTGGTTTGTTTCAATATAAAAGTTGGAAAACATTTTAAAAAAATGGGTTTAATGTAAAAAAAATGAGTGAGATATTTCATAAAGGTACATGGAAAATGAATTTAAAAAAGTGTTTTATTTTGATGTGTTGATATATATGGACCAGATTTTGGTTGAGGTTTGTGATATGACATCATTTTGTGATTTTTTTGTGGTTTACCTTTGATTTGTGGTGTTTTTTTATTATATGGACATTGTGAAAGCTAGTTTTATAAATGAGTAACATCAAAACCAATGCACCCCTATCACAAAACAAGTATCTTCCAATTGTGGGGAAACCTCTTGAGACACTATCAAGTATAATATTAACCTATTGATTCAATATCAAGTCTCTTCTAGTTATGGGGAAAATTTCCCCAATGCATTCCAAATATACTAAAAAATTTCACATCTTTATTACTTATTTTATTGTTGTTATTAAGATTTAATCCTTCTTGAACATCATATTCAAAATATTGTTTAACATTTGAATTCATAGTCATAATATCATTAATTTTTTATTCATTAATATCTTCCCTAAACCTGATTTTTTGGAACTTATATGCTTATCCTTCAATTCATTCTAGGAAATGTGATTTATATCTTTTGTATGTGGTCTTTAGTTGTTTGGATAAATTACCACACTCTTTATTCATTTCATGATATATTGGATTAAATGATCACTAAGATCTCCAAGATAATTTCAATTCCATTATCATTCTATGTTGATGTTGGGTGCTCTTTATTACCAATCCCAAGTTGAGTTTCTCTTTTTTCTATAGACTAAAAGTTGCTCTAATTTCCATGAACTAGAGTAATGTGAATTCATATTCATCTATCAATGGAATGGAAATATAGTTTCTCTAAGTTGAATGGAATAAATTTGAAAATGTATCATCCTTCACTTGATTTTCCAGTTGATATGGAAAACCATTAAGGCTTTGGTAATTTTTGAATCAAAACCCCTTGAAAGAAATAACATGAAATGTATCTTTAAACACAATAATTAACGGGTGGATTAAGATTTAATATTTCAATTATGTATTGTATTATTAATATAAAATAAAATAGGTTCATAACATATAAATATATGTTTCTTATTATAAAAATGGAAGATATATTTTCAGTAACTTGATAGAAATTATGAATATTTGGATTATAAGATAGTGTAGGTATAAAGCCAACTTATCTAATCAATTAGAGATGCCTTTTTTTACTTTTGTGGTCTTGTATATTAATTTAACACCTTGTTTACCATTTAAAACTATATAGTGATGATTTGATTTTAATATACTAAAACATTACATATTATGGGAATTATCTTTTAAATAATATTAATTTACTTTTTTAGGATAATATACACACCACTTTAAAAAAATCTTTAAAATATATATATTTTTTTTAATATTGATGATTTTAATAATATTATATTTATTACTCATCCTCATTAAATTTCATCAATTACCTAGTATCAGAACAAATTAAATTATTCTTTGAAATGAATATATATATATATATTGAATTATAATACATGTTTTTATAAAAAGGAATATTGATATATTTTAAATTTATTGAGGTTTTATTCCTATAGTAATTTTCATAATGATGTTTCAAATTTTATACTCATAATGTATTAGTGTTTACCTTTCGCTATAATATAGTATATTATAGTTTGTTTTAGTTTAGTGTTGTGTGTGATAAAATTTACCCCAAAAAATTATTTATTTAAAGGAATGTACATACTTAAATCTTAGTGTGTTATAAAAATACAAGAACTACATCACATAGAGACATAAATCACAAATCAATCCCAATAACATGATGTTTTATTCCATTTATACCAACTAAGATCCCCTCCATAGTGTCTAAAATAAGAGGGACTAAGAAATCATGCATTTTTTCACTAGGAGGGCATATTATAGTCTTGGTGCAATAACTTTTATATTCAAGGGATAGTGATTCATGTATACTTGAGCCAAGTTGATCATGTATCTCAACCCATTGGGAATGGGGAAAGGGGTATAAAAGAGTAAGGTATTGGGGAACATGTATTGTATGATCATCTCATCTGTTAAACCATTTTATTCCTGAGAAACTTTTTAGCTTTAGGTACCAAACTAGGAAATGTTTTATGGTGCTTCACCAACTCCTAGCCCAGGAAAATTTATATTTAAGGATACAATTGTCATCCTAATTAGCTTTATCTCCCTAGTAGTTATTATTTAATGGCCCAAACCCTCCTAGTCCATTACTTTTCCAAAAACTTGGTTCCACTAAAATGGTGGCACCAGTCATGGTAGCATCGTGACGGTGGCACTAGTCACGGTGGCACCATGATGGTGGCACCACTTACGGTGTCTCACTGAACCGGTGGCACTATGACAGTGGCACCATAATAGTGGCACCATGACGGTTGCACATTTAAATGGTGGCACCGCTCACAGTGTCTCACCAAACTGGTGGCACCATGATGGTGGCACCGTAATGGTGGCACTGTGACGGTCACACACTAAAACAGTGGCACCACTCACGGTGTCTCACTGAACCGGTGGCACCGTGATGGTCGCACACTGAAATGGTGGCACCGCTCATGGTGTCTCACTGAACCGGTGGCACCGTGAAGGTCACACACTGAAACAGTGGCACTGCTTACGGTGTCTCACCAAACTGTGTCTCACCCCTTTTCTTTTTCCCAGTTTCCCAAGTTTTTCCAGTTCCGCTCCCACAATGTATCTTTTGATGTAAAAGTGTTTTAATGCCCTTTTTAAAGCCCATAAATTATATCTAAAATCTCTCAAGATCAGGGAGACCCTTAACTTACCAAAATGTGTGGTTTTTCCTCAGAATCACACCTTTTTTTCACATACTTTCCAGTTCTTCCCATGTGGCATGTTTTCCTCTGATTAAAGGAAACTGTTTAACGCACAACTGTTATGGCCACCTGTCTAATGAGAATTATTTAATGACAATTAATTCCATCGTGTGTAACTAACTAACCATGTGGTGAAACCACGATCCGCCTTTAAATCCATTCAATTTTTTGATATCTTGTAACTCTAGGATCTCACAATTATCGCACGGGAATTCTTCTCTTCAGTGCTGGTCTCTTTTCCTTCATCTCATTGGTGCGTTTGGATCCCCCATCTTGAGTAAAGTGGTGCGCCTATGCTGGAGATTTTCTACTCACACTTGGAGTCCCTGAAGTTCCTACCCTACAAGTCACGCACCCCCATTTCTCTACGTGTGGATAAAAACTTTGATTATTGATCATCTAGGTAGAGTTCTTCCTTCATCTCACTTTACTGTGTATCATGCGGGGTGGGTATGCTAATGTTTCTATGGGGATGTATGAAACCAAACATTAACGAAGATAATAAAGAGACTTTTAAATAATAAAGGGGTTTTTTTGATGATGATGTTGTACTCTTTTACCCTTTATTATATGTTGTGAATTATATGGGCTTTCATCCATTGAAAACCATGGTCGTTGGTGGTCTTTACATGCGCACTAATGGACCCATGTCTTCTCTGATGATTTAATGGCTATAACATGGAAATTAGTTAATCACGTAATCTCGTTTGATTAAATGAATGTCTAGTAAACAAGAATCCTTGTGTGAACACTCCGATTAACCAAACGAAAAGAAGAAACTCAATCAATGGTGTGATATAATTTGAAAACTCCCTTGGTCTATTCGGGTGATGTTTACGGTTGATTCTTGGGAAGTGACATTGATGGGGATGGGATCCCCTATTGTGGTACAGTTGTTGGTTTGTGGATATGAGGCCATGTGGGGCCATATGTTGGGGCTTGGTTTGGTTCCAGTACTTTGAGGGATTTCACGGATCCCTTTTTTTGTGACTTTACAACAGAACCGGGTGTGAATCCTTAAATTGTTGTTTGGTTGTTTTCCTTCCTTTACCTTGTATCTATGCCGGTTAATTTCCTAGTTTTGAAGAATGCTTTTAAATGGAATCACTTGAATATGAAAACTATAATGGGTTTGATGGGGAATTGTATTTCAGGAATGAGTCGTGACATGGTTGTGGGGTGCTGCTTCTTATGAATGAATAGTAATGAGGGTGTTTGTGGTTGGGATGGTTTTGGAACCCCTAGGTTGGGATGAGTGCCTGTTTACCTATATGTATAATTTAGTTCTTAGGTTTTATATTTGCACCCCAACCAAGTTTAGTACTTTGTGTCGAACACTCCCATTTCATGGGGGAGGGTGTTTTTCCCCACACTCCTATGAGTGGCCGGTTATTAGATCCTTTTCTGCTCTCTTTCCCGAGTAGCCCAAGATTCTTTGGGCAGGCTGTGATAGCCTGAGGTCTATTATAATCCCCAGATTCTTCGGGCCAGGTATGTGGTGGTGGTTGGCCCAGGTGTGTGAGGGAAGGTGGTTTCCCAAGTGTCTTTGGGATGATTCCCAGGTGTCTTCAGGCGTGGCGATAGTTGTTCTGGCCCAGGTGTTTGCAGGTGTGGTTACGTTTGGTTGTTGTGCCCCAGGTGTTTTCGGGCAGGATGTGTGGTAGTGATATCCCAAGTGTTTGCAGGTAGGACGTGTGGTTGTGGTAGCCCAGGTGTGTGTGGGCGGGGGGATAGCAGTGGGAATGCGGTGAGAATGGCGGGAGAGGTTTGACGCGTAGGATGTCGTCAATAAGCAGTGGGAAAGTGGCATGGGGTACCCAAATATCGATGTGCTATTTCTATTACTTACTTGACTTTCGTTATTTGGGGAGTGTGCCTTGGTGAGGTTGGGGTGGATAGTTTCATTTCTAGGTGCTCTGGTTATCTCATTTTCTCACGGGGAATTAGAATTCTTTCCCACTTATGCACGAGAGCTTTTGGTTTTCCTTACTAAGTATACCTGTATACTCACCCTTTGTATATAAACTGTTTTTAGGTTTCCAGGAGGACTTCAAGGATCGTGCTAGACCATACTAGTTCAGACCTTGGGACAATAGTTGTTGTTGTTGTTTTTCTTTTTTTAGTAATTTCCTTTGGGAATTTTCTTGTACTTTTGTAGCATTTACTTTTGGAACATGCATATGGGAATGGTTCGTTTTGGCTTTACTTTTACCTCCAGTTTTTGGTGTTGTTTGTAATTTACTATCTTATCTCCTGATCCTAATAAATAAAAAGGGTAATGTCTTCCATTTTGTGTGTAATTCAATACCCTTTTCTAGTCACCACTCCGGGACCTATTGAAGGCGTGTTTTGGGGGTCATTATCTCTCCTTCAACTTGAAGAAGGAAGGGTCTGACAATATGATGTCCCTTCTCTGATCTTAGTGAAGGCAGGTCGTGACAGAATGGAATCAGAGGAGGTCGAGAGATAGGATGGAGTCTGGAGTTAGGCACAGTGAGGATTGTATGTGATGGTTGGGCTATAGTGTTAGGTAATCTTGGTGCGTGAAATAGTACAGGGAAGACTGGATAGGACATGGGATTTTAGGGCCCCCTGTCATCCAATGAATGACTCTAGGCCTACCGAATGACCAAGTGATGCTACACTAATTGTAGGGTAGAGACCCTAAGAAAGGTAAGTGCATCATAATGACTTGTGTTATTGTGTTTCATGGTTATTTTTTGGATTTAAAATGAATAAAAAGTCTAAGAAAATTTAAAAGCAATCTTCTACACTACTTGGGCTTAGTCATTCCTTGTTTACCTTAAAGTTATGGCATTCAGACGATGACCACAATTAGTGTGGGTGATCAAGGCCCAGGAGGCTATCTTGACTGATCAGCAAAGGGATGATCGAGAGGAGGAGGATGACCAGTGGTAGAGGATGCTTCATGCCTTTCAACGGTAGACCCTCATGAAATATGAGGGCAGCATCTTGGACATGGAGACAGATATTTGGCTCGAGGATTTTGTGATAGCTTTAGCTTGATCCAGGCTCCGACAGAGTACTGGCTTCCTCTGCCTATAAGCCAGATGCGGGGAGCAGCGCATCAATGGTGGACTCTCTATCTTGGGGAGAAGAGGAAGGATGAAGTTTTGTGGACTGACTTCGAGAAGGAGTTTCGAATGGAATTCCTCTCTTCCATGATGAAGGCTGAGAAGAGGCCGGAGATGCTCTCCCTCTATCAAGGGAGAATGTCAGTGAGGGAGTTGGGTATCAAGTTAAAAGATCTCCTTCATTTTTCTCCAGACCTTTTTCCAAATGAGAAGTCTCGGGTGAGACGTTTAGAGGAGGCACTCTGACCTTCTCTTCAATATTTTGTTACTCCCTTTATCCTACCGACTTACTTGGAGGTCCAAAATAAGGCTAAAGTGGTGGAAAGGATTCACATGCTGGGAGGTATTCCGTGAGAGGGAAGCCATTTGGGATCGTCAAAGGGGAAGGCAGTTAGCAACGGGCCTCCGGTGTCAGGGCCTTCAAGGTTTAGACCAGTGGGGAGAAGACCCCAGCAGTTTTAGTTTCGATCTCCTAGTCCTCGCCCTTTCCTCGCGAGCCCAGGACCAAGGTGCTTCATTTGTAAGAGCCGTGGACACCTTCAGAATCAGTGCCCGGATAGAGTTTAGTATAGTGGGGGTGGGTAGGTTCCACACCAACCTCAACAGTAGCAGCTTCCAGCCAGGCCCTTTTAGCAGTAGCAGCAGCAGGGACAGCGATCTCCAGCTCCTCCGGGAGTAGACATGTTAGGAGGAGGCCGACCCTAGGGTTCTCCTCAAGTACCTCGACCAGGGTGTGGTCGGGGAGGTGGTCGATAGCTGAGAGGCAGAGGATTTGGGCATGGGAAGTTTCAAACTACAGAGGCAGCATCTCCAGTAGGTCCAGAAGTCATCTGCGGTATGATCATCTTTATTAGTACTCTTGCCTATGCCTTGTTTGATACAGGAGATTCGCACTCCTTTGTTGCACCCGGTCTGGCCCGTGCTCTGGGTTTAGACGCTGAGAGACTTCTGGTGCCCCTGGTGTTGATTACGCCAATCGAAGGTCAGACTGACTTGTTTTCTGTTTTTCGAGGGTGTAGACTAATGATAGGGCCACATAATTCTAGCAGGGATCTTATACTATTGCAGATATAGCCATATGATGTCATCCTAGGCATCGACTGGATGTTTTTTGTACATGTTGCTATCAACTATTTCCGAAGAGTCATGTTATCTGATGAGGATGTCCATCGTGTGACTTTCACCGGCGAGCGGGGTTTCCAGGAAGGCATCCGGCGGTTGGAGCCTTTCATTTCCTTGTTTGTTGAGCTGTCAGTGGAGTCGGTAGATACAGAGATGGTGGAAGTCCTGGGAATCGTCAGTGAGTTCATGGATGTCTTCCCTGAAGAAGTGGTGACTCTACCCCCTCAATGTGATGTTGATTTTGGGATAAACTTGCAACCTGGTGCCCATCCAATATCGATGGGTCCTTATCAGATGGAACCTTCTGAGTTGCGAGAGTTACGGATTCATATTGATGAATTGATGAAGAAGGTTTTTGTTTGAACTAGTGTGTCACCATGGGGTGCTCTGGTCTTGTTCGTGAAGAAGACAGATGGTGGTCCCAGGATGTGCGTAGACTACCAGAGACTAAATCAGGTAATGGTCAATAACCGTTACCCTCTCCTGAGGATAGATGGTCTCTTTGACAAGCTAAGGGGAGCAGGTTGGTTCTCTAAGATCAATCTGTGGTATGGGTATCACCAATTAAGGGTGAAGGATAGTGATATCCTGAAGACTACTTTCATGTGAAGGTATGGGCACTTTGAGTTCTTAGTCATGTCGTTCGGTGTTACAAACGCACCTACTGTGTTCATGGGTCTCATGAACTCTATTTTCTATGATTTTCTGGACAATTTTTTTATGGTGTTCATTGATGACATTTTGATCTACTCAAGATCAGAGTAGGAGCATACTAATCACCTCAGGATGGTTTTGGAAATCCATCGACACCACCAACTCTATGGGAAGTTGTCCAAGTGTAAGTTCATGACACAAGAAGTGCATTTCCTTGGACATGTGGTGTCTCAGCAAGGGGTATAGGTTAATCTATCAAAGGTGGAAGCGGTTGTTTCTTGGGAAGCACCCAATAATGTGATGGAGGTTCGTAGTTTTCTAGGTATGGCAGACTATTATCAGAGGTTGGTACCCAACTTCTCTCGAGTTGTATCTCCCTTGATAGCTTTGACTAGAAAGGACCAGGCCTTCATGTGGAGTGAGCAGTGTCAAACATTGTTCATCTATCTGAAGGAAAGGTTGTTCAGCGCTCCAGTCCTCAGGTTTCCAGAGGAATGGGTGTTGTATGTGGTATTTTTTGATGCTTATAGACTTGGCCTAGGGTGTGTTCGGATGTGTCAGTGGGGAGTGATATCTTATGGGTCTAGGAAATTATTTCCTCATGAGTGTAACTATGCCACCCATGAACTAGATCTTACTGCGGTGGTGTTCACGTTGAAGTTGTGACAGCATTACCTCATCGGGGGGAACTTTGTGGTATTCATGGATCACAAGAGTTTGAGGCATATCTTTACCCATCGGGACCTGAACTTGTGAAAACGAAGGTGGGTGGAGTTTCTTCATGATTACAACTTCTAGATCTCTTACACTAAAGGTAAGGGGAACGTTGTGGCTGATGCCTTGAGCAGTAAGTCATGGAGGGAAGTTGTTCAGGAATTTGTGGATACTTAGAAGGCAATGGAGGAGTTTGCTTCCCTACACCTGGATAAAAGGGTGGATGGTGGTAGAGGTTGTCTGTTTCAAATGATAGTGCATTAATCTCTGCTACGGTAGGTGGAGGAGTCTCAGTGGGGAGACTTAGAGAGTGAAGTGATGCACAATCGGGTTAACCAAGGTAATGCTCTGGAAGGGTGGTCAGATGATGGTCAAAATCAGATGCTTTTTCAGGTAAAGTTGTTTTTCCCATATATGATGCACAAGGGAGTTATCCTTGAGTTCCATAACTCACTCATAGCGGTACACCATGGATTTTACAAGATGTAATGAGGCCTGAGGGAACATCTTTGGTGGCCCGGGGTGAAACGGGCAATGGCAGAGTTCATGGAAAGGTTCCTGGTGTGTCAGCAGGTGAAAGATGAACACCACATCCTAGGAGGTTTGTTGCAGCCTTTAGATGTCCCCAAGTGGGAGTGGGATGACGTCTTGATGGATTTCTTCATAGGACTACCAAGGGTTCAAGGAGGTTGTGATACTATCTGGGTAGTGGTAGACAGATTAATGAAATCATCTCACTTCCTAGCGATCAAGGAGTCAAGTGTGGTGGATGACTTTGCACAAAGATTCATGGATGAGGTGGTGTGGTTGCATGGAGTTCCAAGGTCCATAGTCTCGGATAGGGATGTGTGGTTTACCTCACGAGTATGGAGGGGATTGCAGCATGCTTTTGGCACCTAGTTACACCTTATCACATCTTTCCACCCCCAGACAGATGGGCAGATAGAGCGAACCATCCAGACCTTGTAGGATATCTTACGGGCATGTGTTTTGGACTTTGGGGGATCATGGTAACTACACTTTCGCTTATTATATTTTGCCTAAAATAATATCTATCACTCTACTATTGGCATGGCACCATTTGAAGTCTTGTACGGGAGGCTGTGTCATTCGCTCGTGTGCTAGACCGAGGTTGGTGAGGTAGGTGTTCTTGGCCCAGAGGTAGTTCAGAGCATGAAGGAGAAGGTTCAGCTTGTACATGAGAGGATTAAGGTTGCCCAGGACCGGATGAATTCATATGCTGATCGTAGGAGTAGGCCCTTGGAGTTCGAGATTGGAGACCATGTGTTCTTGAAGTTTTTCCCTTGACGTGGGCAGCAAAGGTTCGGCAAGGAGAGAAAGCCCTCTCCTAGTTTCATCGGGCCTTTTGAAGTGTTGGAGCGAGTTGGAGAGGTGGAGTATCAGCTGGCATTTCCACCTCAGTTGGAAAGGATCCATGAAGTTTTCCACATCTCCCATCTTCATCGATATCTACACGGTGACTCTCATGTCATTGACTGGGGAGAGTTGGATATAGGGGACGATTATACGTTCGTAGAGCGAACGGTGATGATCGAAGGTCATGAGAAGAAAGTGATTCATGGATGAACCACTCCCTTGGTTCGTGTGTTATAGAGTCATGGTGGCCTCAAGGAGAGTACTAGGTAACAGGAGGCACAGATGCGCACCCAGTACCCAGAGTTGTTTTGAGTTTTATCATGTTTTGTTTTGTACTTGTTTATAATGTAATGTTTGACCTTATTAACTTTGGATGTTTTGTTTTACTTGTTCTCTGAATGTGTGTGAAGGGTCCTGACTGTGGGGAAGGGAGGAATCGATCCCTAATCAAAATGCATTAGAGTGGATGCGATTAAAACCGTGCAATTAAGTTAGTGCCGCTCAAAGAGGATAATATCTTGACATGGGGGAAAAGGACTCCCAAATCCATATGTCTGGACAGTGACATCTTTATATGATGTGTGGTTACTTGAAGGATAGGTGTTCCTAGATTTCAAGGAGGTTTTCTCCTGAGAGGTATCTTTTTGGGTTGTTTTTCGGACCCCTCTCTTTTCTTCGGTGTAGTTTTTATTCTCGAGGGCGAGAATATTTTGAGAGGTATCTGATGTAATGGACCAGACCCTCCTAGTCCATTACTTTTCCAAAAACTTGGTTCCAGCAAAATGGTGGGACTCGTCACAGAAGCACCGTGACAGTGGCACCAGTCACGGTGGCACCGTGATGATGGCACCACTTACGGTGTCTCACTAAACTAGTGGCACTATGACGGTGGCACCGTAACGGTGGCACTATGAAGTTCGCACACTAAAATGGTGGCACCACTCACGGTGTCTCCCCGAACCGGTGGCACCATGATGGTGGCACAATGACGGTGGCACCGTGAAGGTGGCACCGTGATAGTGGCACTGTGACAGTGGCACCATGATGGTCACACATCGAAACAGTGGCACCACTCATGGTGTCTAACTGAACCGGTGGTACCTTGATGGTGGCACCGTAACAGTGGCACCATGATGGTCACACACTAAAATGGTGACACCGCTCATAGTGTCTCACCAAACCGGTGGCACCGTGAAGGTCACACACCAAAATGGTGGCACCACTTACGGTGTCTCACCCCTTTTCTTTTTCCCAGTTTCCCAAGTTTTTGCAGTTCCTCTCCCGCAACGTATCTTTTGACGTAAAAGTGTTTTAATACCATTTTTAAAGCCATTTAAAGCCCATAAATTATATCTAAAATCTCCCAAGAGTCGGGCGACCCATAACTTACCAAAAATTGTGGTTTTTCCTCAGTGTCACACCTTATTTTTCCCATACTTTCCAGTTCCACCCATGTGGCGCATTTTCCTATGAATAAAGGAAACCATTTAACACACAACTATTATAGACACCTATCCAAGGAGAATTATTTAATGACAATTAATTACATCATGTGTAACCAACCAACCATGTGGTGAAACAACAATCCACCTTTAAATCTGTTCAAGTTTTTGATATCCCGTAACTCCAGGATCTCACTTTTATCGCATGGGAATTCTTTTCTTCGGGGCTGGTCTCTTTTCCTTCATCTCATTGGTGTGTTTGGAGCCCCCATCCTGAGGCAAGTGGTGTGCTTATGCTGGAGCTTTCCTACTCACCCTTGGAGTCCCCGAAGTTCCTCCCCTACAAGTCGCTCACCCCCAGTTCTCCACGCATGGAGAAAAAATTTGATTGTTGATCATCCAGGTAGGGTTCTTCCATCCTCTCTCTTTACTGTGTATCATGCAGGGTGGGTATGCTAATGTTTCTATGGGTATGGATGAAACCAAACCTTAACGAAGATAATAAAGAGAATTTTAAAGAATTAAGGGGTGTTTTTGATAATATTGTTGTACTCTTTTACCCTTTATTATATGTTGTGAATTGTATGGGCTTGCATCCACTGAAAATCATGGTTGTTGGTGGTCTTTCCTTGTGCACTACTGGACCCCTATCTTCTGTGATGATTGAATGGTTGTAGCATGAAAATTGATTAATCATGTAAACTCTTTTGATTAAATGAATGTACAGTAAACAAGAATCCTTGTTTGAACACTTAGATTAACCAAATGAAAAGAAGAAACTCAATGAATAGTGTGATAGAATTTGAAAACTCCCTTGCTCTGTTCTAGTGATGTTTATAGTTGATGCTTGGGAAGTGACATGGATGGAGATGGGATCCCCTGTTGTGGTGAAATTGTTGTTTTGTATATTTGAGGTTGTGTGGGGCCATATGTTGGGGCTTGGTTTGGTTCCAATACTTTGAGGGATCTCACGGATCCCTTTTTTTGTGACTTTACAAGAGAACCGGGTGTGAATGTTTAAATTTTTGTTTGGTTGTTTTTCTGTCCTTGCCTTATGGCTATGCCTGTTAATTGCCCAGTAATGAAGAATTTTTTTAAATGGAATCACTTAAATATGAAAATGATAATGGGTTCGATGGGGAATTGTATTCCGGGAATGAGTCATGACATGGTTAAGGTGTGCTGCTTCTTATGAATGAATAGTAATGAGGGTGTATGTGGTTGGGCTGGTTTTGGAACCACTAGGTTGGGATGAGTGCTTGTTTACCTATATATATAATTTAGTTATTATGTTTTATATTTTCACCCCACCCAAGTTGAGCACTTTGTGCCGAACACCCCCATTTCATGGGGGAGGGTGTTTTTTCCAACACTCCTTTGAGTGGCTAGTTATTAGCTCTGTTTCTGCACCCTTTCCCCAGTATCTCAAGATTCTTCGGGTAGGATGTGATGGCCTGAGGTCTATTATAAGCCCTAGATTCTTTGGGCAGGGTACATGGTGGTGGTTGGCTCAGGTGTGTGCGGGGAGGTGGTTTCCCAAGTGTCTTCAGGGTGAGGCCCAGGTGTCTTCGAGTGTGAAGATTATTGTTCTGGACCAGATGTTTGTGGGCATGGTTACATGTGGTTTTTGTGGCCCAAGTGTTTGCGGGAAGGATATGTAGTAGTGATAGCCCAGGTGTTTGCGGGTGGGACGTGTGGTTGTGGTATCCTAGGTGTGTGCGGGCAGGGGGATGGTAGTGGAACTGTGGTGAGAATGGCGGGAGAGGTTTGACGCGTAGGATGTCTTCAATAACAAGTGGGAAAGTAGCACGGGGTACCCAAATATCGATGTGTTATTACTATTACTTACTTTAATTACGTTAGTTGGGGAGTGTTCCTTAGTGAGGTTGGGGTGGATAGTTTCCTTGCTAGGTGCTCTAGTTATCTTATTTTCTCACGAGGCATTAGAATGCCTCCCCACTTTTTCATGAGAGATTTTCATTTTCCCTACTGAGTGTACCTGTATACTCACCCTATGTATATAAACTGTTTTCAGGTTTCCAGGAGGAATTCGAGGATCGTGTTGGACCGTACTAGTTCGGACCCTGCGATAGTAGTTGTTTCTATTTTTTTTCTTTTCTTTGGTAATTTCCTTTGGGGGTTTTCTTGTAATTTTTTAGCATTTACTTTTGGAACATGCATATGGGAATGGTTGGTTTTGGATTTACTTTTACCACTAGTTTTTGGTGTTTTTTGGGATTTACTATCTTATCTCCCGATCCTACTAAATAAAAAGGGTAATGCATTCCATTTTGTGTGTAATTCAATACCCTTGGTGCTAGTAGCCACTCTGGGACCTGTTGAAGGCGAGTTTTGGGGGTCATTATCTCTCCTTCAACTTAAAGAAGGAAGGTCCTAGAAATCTACTGTCCCTTCTCTCATCTTGGTGAAGGTGGGTCATGAAATATTATTTCATTTTTTTTCTTGAGACTCATCCCCCATCTCTAATGGACATGAAACTATGATTATTTAACTACTCTAAGTAGTAGTCATCCCATAATGAGTACCAGTGATCATTTTGGATGAATTCAGAGGATAAAACCTACCAAAGTGGAGTAATTATTTTCTTAAATTCAATTACCCATTTCCTTCAAATAATTAAGAAATTATTTGAAACAATCAAATGTTGGGTTCTATAGAGACCTGTAAAGATCTGTAATTTCCATGTAATTTTTTTTAAATATATGGGAATCTTATGAGTCCGCAAAAATTGACAGTGCGTGATTCCGAGGCCCGGTGTGCCCGAAATCAATTTCTAAAGTTTTTTTCATGTATGTTTAGTAAACGTACGAGTGGGTTTTTATAACTTTTGAACTGGTGCTCAGAATTGAAATCTGAGGGCACCGGTATTCGCTTAAGGATACTTTCACCTTGACGACAGATGGTCGAGCGTGAAAGTTAGTTTTTTGGTTTTTTGTGGAAATAATAAAATAAAATAAATTACTTTTTATTTTATTTTATTTTTTTGAACTTCCATGTGGATATTTTAGGTGGGGTCCACCAGAACTAAACCACCATGTGGAAGTTGGAAGGGGGGACCACCAGACCTTAACCTCCCATGAGAGGTTAAGGTGGTGGGGACCAGCCGAACCATAATCTCCCATGAGAGGTTATAGTGGTGGGGACCACCCGAGATGAAACCCCCATTAATTTGGAGAAACCCTCAACTCCCACAATTAATGAGGGAGAGCCTCTTGACCTCCTCCACCTTAATTATGCCAACTCACATACCATTAATCTTTCCAACACACCACTTAATTGAGCAAATTTAATTTAATACAATTTGGTTTGTGACTATGATTAAATTGGGGAAACACTTTTTATTATTGGATATCTCTTTTATTTGGTGGAATTGGGGAGAGGAGGAGCTCTTGGGATAAAGCTTCTCCAACGAAGAACGCTCCCTCCACGAAGAACGCTGATGACTTTGACCTTCTTCCTCGGAACTTCCTTCGACGTAGGACGTGTTCATCTACAACAAATCGGCATCCTCCTTCTCGCGCCAACGTCAACCAACATCGGATATGGTAGGGTTTTTAATTAAGTATTATTTTATTCCCTTGATTCTTTCCTTCTAAAAACAAAGAACGTGGATCACCTTATTATCAAGTTTATCCGCGGATGTTTTCCTTCCGGTTGGGAATAAATTGTTTTGGGAATTTGTAGGGGTTATTTCTTTATTTGATTTACACATCCCATGTTCTCCCCTCTTTTTCCTTTGTGGGGTTGGAAATAGAAATTATCGAGGGATTATGGGAATTGATGTTTTAAAAAAAATCTTCCATGCTCATTCTTTGTTTAAGTTCTTGAAGACTGCTTGCTACCACTCTAAACGTGGAGGGTGTGGGCCAAACTAACATGACCCGACTCCCTCCTCCATTCTTCTTTGTGATTTTCTTTGGAACGGAGGAAGGCGATGAGATGAAGAAGGCGACGAAGGCAACGGCGTCGCCGCCAGTGGCCACCGTGACCCATGCCACCCCCACGGCACTCCGGCCTCATGGCCGAACTGGCCACACCTCCCGCCGGCAGTCCCATCCTGGTTGCGCCGCCTGCCCGCCGTGCCACCCGCTGGCCAAACCAGCTGCACCACCCGCCAGTCAAACCGGCTACACCACCTGCCTGCCGAACCGGCCACGCCACCCGCCGTCTGAACCGATCATGCCACCCACTGAGCCACCCCGGCTCACGCCGCCCACTGGTCTCCCGAGCCGTCGCGCCCTCGCAGTGCCCTCCCAGCCGAACCGGCCTCACGGAACCCTCCCTACTGAACCGGCCTCGCGGAGCCCTCTGAGCCGAACCAGCCCCGTGCCCCGGAATGAGCCACCCTCACGGCGCTCTACGGACTGAGCCGCCCACGTAGCACCCTCCGGGCTAAACCTCCCTCGTGCCGACCCGCGGCTAGTCCGCGCCCTCGTGGCCGTTCCGCGCCCTCTCGACTCTTTGCGGCCCCTCACAGCCTACTGGGATGGGACCAACAGGCTAGGATGAACCCAACAGGCTGGTCCGGCCAACGGTCCGAGTCGACCCAAACTGGGTCAGCCTAGGCTGGGTCGGTCCGGGTCAGACCGGACTCGAGCCCACTACAACCCTTGACTTTCTTTTGGCCATATCTTTGGCACTAGATGTCCATTTGATAAATCGTCAGCGGCACTGTGAATATTGGAGCATGAAAGTCCCTTTGAGTATACCCCACTGGAGTTTGGGGTATAGTTGAGATACGGTCAGGTTGGATCATGCACGAATCCAATTGGTCCCCCAAGACTAAAAGGCTAATAACTCACAGACCGAGCATCTGATTGACGCACCGTCAGTTGATTTGAGACTCCTATGACGTAGAAGACCTTTGAGATACTTATTTGTGGTACTTTTTGATAGTTGGAGTATCGACCAGAATCTCGTGGTACGGATCCTCCCGGAGACGAGCGAGTATAGTGTGGATACCTAGTAGCTGGCTGAGACCTGACGACTGCTGACCGTTTTGACTCGGAGTGACTCAAATAGCCCAGTGGGGAGTGCCTTGGTGTTTCGGCAGACCCACGATGGAGGAGCACGCTTGGTGACGTAGTAGACCCACGGTACTCGACAGGAGAAGTACCTCAGCAGGGTACGAGGAGGAGCGTGCTTGGTGACAAGGCAGACCCACAGTGGGGAGCACCTTGGTGACGCAGCAAACTCATGGTACTCGACAGGAGGAGTACCTCAGCAGTCCAAGGTTAGTGGGAAGCACGCTTGGTGTCATGGTAGGCCCACTGTACTTGACATAGGAGGAGTTCTCTAGTAGTCGTGGTTTTGATAATGTGAATAAAATCCTGGTTTATTTGAGTCAGTGTTTCTGTGTTTTCCTCATGATTGAGATGGATCACTTGATAACTTAGGTATATGTATGGGCATATACCTAAGTAAGGTTATCTATTGATTTAATACTTTTTTGTTTATCCTTGTTAGATTTTGTGATACCTTGAGGGTCTCAGGGTTCTTAATGAGTATAGTTTTACTCACCCCTGCACGGGCTATGCCCGCACCTCATTGTGTTGGATGCAGACGGTAGATAGCGCTGACTGAGGATGAGAGTAAGAGGACTGGATGGTACTCTGAGGTGGATCATACGGCGTCTCGGTACACGGAGGAGATGGATGAACGTGGAGTGCTGAGGAGACGATCTGTACCTACCCTTTAGGTAGGAACCTCGGAGGATGACCCAGTAGCTTTTTTCCCTTTTTACTCAGTTGTACTTGTACTTTCAGTTTCTTGTACTTTCCAGTTGGGATTGTATTCTGGACCCTTTTTACTCACTGTACTCACTTGTTGGTTATATAGTTTAATCGTGTTCATATTTTTTGTGTGTGTTTACAAGTTATAAACGCAATTTATTTCCAGTTTTAGGGAATTACACCTTTGGTGCTAGTCGCCAGCCCCTAGCATATGGATGGTGGGATTGGGGTAGTCACGGCACGGGGCTCAGGGGACGGGTCGTGACAAATTGGTATCAGAGGAGTTGGTTCTACCACAAAACTTAGGACTCTGATCTTTTCTATGAAGAAATAGTGTTAAGTGTATTGAGTGTGGATTTTTAGTTCAGGGAGTCCAGTGTTGGTGCGGCGGCTGACGTATACATACATCAGGACCCTGGATTCTGATTTCCAACTTAGTGTATAAAAAAACTGATTGTGTGTGTGTTTTCAAAAATTTTCTTTAAGTCATCTCAACTAGGTATAACTTTTTGACTAAAGTGCACCTATTTATTTTTAGTATGCCTCCACGCAGACAGCCCGCTAGAGTTCTAAGAGTTGTACGCACTGATAGCCAACCGAGTGACGAGGCCTCAGTGCATGACCATTTTCCAGTAGAGGCACTAGCGGAGGCACCAGAAGTACCACCCTACCCCACCCCCCATTGGGACACCGATTCCACTAGACCCAGTAGAAGAGATTTCACGCCGCTTGAGCGCATTGCACAAGTTCCAACACCAAAGTCCACCTAGGTTCAGGGGAGAGATGAACCCACGGGCGGTTGAGGATTGGCTGGAGGCTGTGGTGAGAGTTTTCTGACTGGTAGGGACACCATCAGACCTCATGGTGATTCTTGCTTCCATCCTTCTATAGGAATCAATGGGAAAATGGTAGAGCTTGATGCTCCAGGTTCATGACAAGATGATACTTCTCTGGGTAGACTTCGAGAGCCTGTTTCGGGCAGAGTTTGTCCCAGAGACTCTCTGCACAGTGCGCATACAATAGCTACTTCATCTGTAGCAGGGAAGCATGATTGTATCTCAGTACTTAGCAAGGTTCACATACCTCTCATGCTACTCCACTGATATAGTGTGACACTCATTCTTTAGGGCCCAGACCTTTGAGCAGAGACTCGGGCGGGAGATCTAGGCTTTGATGATCTCATTCAGCATCCCGACGCAGGCAAGGGTGTTAGAGAGATCCCTAATAGTGGAGAGTTTCCTTGATGAGCAGTCTCCAGCAGTGAGATCCACCACCAGTCGACATGTAGCAGAGTCTTCTACAGCTAGCAGTAGATATATTTCATAGAGGTCCAAGAGGACCAGACCTACAAGTGGACGACCGTATGACCCAGGATCGGTTTTGCGGGGATCCTGAAGTGAAGAAAGACATGCCAAAAGTGGGTAGTGTTACTCATGTGGTGGGCAGGGTAACATGGCTAGTGACTGTCCGACCCACCATACAGATGATCGACATATGGTCGAAGGACCACCCAGGCAGAGATAGAGATTCGATCGATATGGTCTACATGGTGTAGGCGAACATGGAAGAGGAACGGGTCCTACAGCAGGCGGTGGGCGATGTTTCGAGGTGTTACCACCACCACCACCAGGAGGTCCACCCCGACCACAGGGAGTAGGTGGACAGGGGAGATCTCAACTTCAGGCAGTTGAGGCCTATGATCACAGTGCTCCGGAGATGATACGAGGTATGATCTGTGTCTACTCCACCTTAGATGTAGTACTTATAGACATAGGTTCCAGTCATTCTTTCATTGACACTACCCTCATTCGGAGCTCGGTGATTCTGATAGATCCATTGGCTCGATCCTTACTGCTAAATATTCCTACAGGAGAAGATTTTAGGATTACACACTGGTACCGGTAGTGAGAGATTTCTATAGGAGGCGAGAGATTCAGTTGGTATCTCCTAGTAGCGGCGTCGAGGCCTTACGATGTCATCTTGGGTATGGACTGGTTATCTACAGTTCATGCTCAGATAGACTGTATTAGGCACAATGTGCGGTGTGTCTGCACAGATGGGACCGGGTTTACCTTCATCGGTGAGAAGGGAGCCTTTGTAGCATAGGATGGACTTGCTCGGAGTAGAGTGCACACGATCACTCATCAGTTGGATTGCCTTACCCTCGGAGTAGTTGATGTGGAGAGTCTGAGCTATCCTGCAGTGGTGGACTAGTACATAGATGTTTTCCCTGATGATTTCCCAGGTCTACCTCCTCATAGAGAGGTGTACTTTTACATTGACTTATACCCCCAGGATAGCACCGATATCTACTCCAGCATATCAGATGTCTCCCTCAGAGCTTCACAAGTTGCGGGTACAGTTACAGGACTTGCAGGGGAATGGATTCATCTGGCCCAATGTTTCCCCTTAGGCAGCCCCAATTCTGTTCGCCAGGAAGGCAGATGGGAGCTTGAGGCTTTGTGTTGACTACCGGCACCTGAACCAGGTGACCGTGAAGAAAAAATACCCACTCTTGAGGATTGAAAACCTCTTTGATCAACTGAAGGAATCACGATGGTTCTTGAAGATAAACCCCAGATCAGGCTATCACCAGCTTAGAGTTCGAGATGAGAAAGTGCAGAAGATAGCTTTCAGATGTTGGTATGGCCACTATGAGTTCTTGGTTATTCCTTTCGGCGTAACCAACGCTCTATCAGTGTTCATGGGACTCATGAACAGGATCTTTCAGCCATACCTTGATCGCTTTATCGTAGTCTTCATCGATGACATTCTGATCTACTCGACTACTGAGGAGGAGCATGCCTATCATTTTCAGGTAGTACTGGACACTCTCAAAGAGCACCAGCTTTAGGGTAAGATCTTGAAGTGCCAGGTCTAGATACAAGAGGTTCACTTTCTGGGACACGTCATGTCAAAGGCTGGGGCTACAGTGGATCCAGCAAAGATTGAGGTGGTACTTGCTTGGGAGCCACCCAAGAGTGCGATGAAGGTATGAAGTTTCCTAGGTTTAGTTGGATACTATCAGAGATTTGTTCCAGACTCCTCCAGAGTTACAGCACCACTATCAGCCTTGAAGAAGAATGGTCAACCCTTTGTGTGGTCAGAGAGATGCTATCAGAGCTTTCAAGAGTTGAGGCAGAGGCTGATTAGTGCCCCCGTCTTGAGGCTTCCATAGGAAGGTGTAGGGTACGTAGTTTACTGTGACGCATCAAGGACCAGACTCAAATGTGTCCTGATACAAGAGTGAGTAGTGATCGCATGTGGATATCAATAGTAGATATATCACAAGAAAAACTACGCTACCCATAACCCGTAGTTAGCAGCAGTGGTCTTTAACTTGAAGATGTGGCGACACTATCTGATGTGCGAACGTTTTACCGTGTAATATGATCACAAGATTCTCAGGTATATCTTCTCCCATAAGTACTTGAACCTGAGATAGCGATGTTAGCATGATTTCCTCCAGGACTATGACTTTGAGATAGTATATACTTCTGGGAAGGGGAATGTAGTTGCAGATGCACTCAGCAGGAGATATGGTATACTCCTACTAGGTGAGGTGACAGAGTAGTTGGCCGCTTTGTAGATATCCATTGTGGATAGTGAGGGAGCATCTTTTCTACATTCTCTTACAGTCACTCCCTCAGTTCATCAGTGAGTTAGGGAGGAGCAGCGTGGGGATGTTGACTGTGAGACACGACGTGCTCAGATATCCACAAGACAGGCACCCGATGGATTTTTTAAAGGTGGGGAGCATGTCATCCTCTTCATAGGACGTATAATGGTACCAGTGTCGCTTCAAGAGGAAGTGTTGAGGGAGTTACACACATCCCCTCTAGCGGTACATCCAAGAGTGGAGAAGATGTACCAGGACCTCTAATGACAGCACTGGTAGCCGGGAATGAACAAGGCAGTAGCAAAGTTTGTCTCTCGATGACTCACTTGTCAGCAAGTGAAGGCAGAGCATCAAGTACAAACAGGCTTGGTTCATCCTTTAGAGGTCCCATAGTGGAAGTGGGATGGGATATCCATGGACTTCTTGACAGGACTTCCACGTACATCCAGAGGTTATGAATCGATTTGGGTGATCGTTGACCGACTCACCAAGTCTGCCCACTTCCTACCGATAAGAGAGCAGGGTTCATTAGAGAGCTTGGGACACCTCTATATGTAGGAGATTGTGCGGATACATGGAGTACCCATGATGATTATCTCTGATCGTGATGAACTATTTACTTCCCGTCTATGGAAGGGGTTGCAAGAGGATTTTGGGACACAGCTTCATTTGAGCAATGCCTTCCATCCTCAAACGGATGGTCAGACTGAGCGGACCATTCAGACCCTCGAGGACATGCTTCGTGCATGTGTCCTAGACTTCGATCGCAGTTGTGAGGATCACTTACCTTTGGTGGCGTTTGAATACAACAACAGCTATCACTCCACCATTGGGATGGCACCTTTCGAGGCATTGTATAGGCGACCTTGCAGATCACCTCTGTGCTAGACTGAACCAGGGGAGTCGGCACTAGTGAGACCAGAGATGGTACGGTCTACCACAGAGAAGGTGCAGATCATCCAGGAGTGGATGAAGACTGTACAGAGTAGGTATAAGTCTTATGCTGATAGGAGACGTAGACCTCTGGAGTTCAAGGATGGCGACCACATCTTTCCACGGGTCTCACCCCAATGAGGTCTATGGAGATTTGGCTGAGGTGGTAAGTTATCTATGAGGTTCATCGGACCTTTCCATTTCCTCAACAAAGTTGGAAAAGTGGCATACTGCTTAGCTCTTCCATCTTAGTTGCACCAGGTGCATGACGTCTTCCATGTATCCCAGCTGAGGAGATACATGCATGGCTCTTCTCAAATAGTCAACCATGGTGAGATAGACTTCGATGATGGGGAGACTTTTATAGAGGTTCTAGTAGAGATTGAGGATCGATAGGAGTGGGTCCTTCATGGATGGTCGATACCTCTGGTGCACGTTTGTTGGAAGCATGGGAACCTCTAGGAGAGAACATGGGAGCGGTAGGCTCAGATGCGTTCTCAGTACCCCCACTTGTTCTTTTAGTTTGAGTTGTGGATTATGGGGACGTAAATCTTGAGGTGGGGAGAATGTAAAGACCCCGAATTTTTATGTAATTTTTTTTAAGATATATGGGAATTTTATGAGTCTATGAAAATTGATGGCACGTGATTCCAGAGCCCGGTGTGCTCGAAATCAATTTCTGAAAAAAAAAAATCGGGTACATTTAGTAAACGTACGAGTGGGTTTTTATAACTTTAGAACCAGTGCTCGGAATTGAAATCTGAGGGAACCGTTGAACTCACAGTGCTGGTATTTTCTTAAGAAGACTTTCACCTCGATGGGAGATGGTCGAGGGTGAAATTTAGTTTTTGGGTTTTTCATGGAAATAATAAAATAAAATAAACTTCTTTTTTTTAACTTCCATGTGGATATTTCTGGTGGGGTCCACTGAAACTAAACCTCCATATGGAAGTTGGAAGTGGGGACCACTAGACTTTAACCTCACATGAGAGGTTAAGGTGGTGGGGACCACCCAAACCATAACCTCCCATGAGAGGTTATGATGGTGGGGACCACCCGGGTTGAAACTCCCCTTTAATTGGGAGAAACCCTCAACTCCCAAAATTAATGAGGGAGAGCCTCTTGACCTCTTCCACCTTAATTTTTCCAATGCATATACCATTAATCTTTCCAACGCACCACTTAATTGGGCCAATTTAATTTAATCCAATTTGATTCGTGCCTACGATTAAATTGGGGAAACACTTTTTATTATTGGCTATCTCTTTTATTTGGTGGAATTGGGGAGAGGAGGGACTCTTGGGAGAAATCTTCTCCAATGAAGAATGCTCCCTCCACGAAGAACGTCAATGACTTCGACCTTCTTCCTCAGAACTTCCTTCAACATAGGCCGCGTTCGTCTACAATGAATCGACATCCACCTTCTCGCGCCAATGTCAACCAACATCTAAGAGGGTAGGGTTTTTAATTAAGTATTATTTTATTCCCTTGATTCTTTCCTTATAAAAACAAAGAACACGGATCAACTTATTATGAAGTTGATCCGTAGATGTATTCATTGCGGGTTGGGAATAAATTGTTGCGGGAAGTTGTAGGGGTTATTTCTTTATTTGATTTACACTTCCCATGTTCTCTACTCTTTTTCTTTTACGGGGTTGGGAATATAAATTATCGAGGGATTATGGGAATTGATGTTTTTAAAAAAACTTTCATGCTCGTTCTTTGTATAAGTTCTTAAAGACTGCTTGCTACCACTCTAAACGCGGAGGGTGCGGGCCAAACTAACATGGCCCAACTCCCACCATTGTTCTTATTTGTGATGTTCTTAGGAATGGAGGAAGGTGACGAGACGATGAAGGCAACAGTACCACCACCTATGGCCTCCGTGACCCGTACCGCCCCCACGGCTCTCCGGCCTCATGGTCGAACTGGTCGTGCCTCCCGCTGGCCACGCCACCCCGGTCACGCCGCCCGCCGCCCGCGCGACCTGCCGGCTGCACCGCGGTCGAACCAGCCACGCCACCCGTCGGTCGCACCACCTGCCGACCGAACTGGCTGTGCCACTCTCCAAGCCGCCCCGGCTCACGCCACCCTCCAGTCTCCCAAGACGCCACTCCTTCACGGTGCCCTCCCGGCCAAACCGGCCTCGCGGTGCCCTCCCGGCCGAACCAGCCTCACGATACCCTCCCTACCGAACCGGCCTCGCAGCACCCTCAGTGCCGAACCGGCCCCGCCCCCCGGGTCGTGCCACCCTCGCGGCACCCTCCGGGCTGAGCCGCCCATGTGGAACCCTCCGGACTGAACCGCCCTCATGTCGACCCGTGGCCGGTCTGCGCCCTCGCGGCCAGTCCGCGCCCTCTCGACTCTCCGAGGCCCCTCGCGTACCGCCCAATAGGCCAGGCCAGACCCAATGGGTCAGGCCAGGTCGACCCAAACCGAGTCGGCCCAGGCTGGGTCGGGCCGGGTCGGAACGGACCCGGGCCCACTATGACCCTTTACTTTCTTTTGGTCATATCTTTGGCACTAGATGTCCGTTTTATGAACCGTCAGCGGCGCTGGGAATATTGGAGTGTGATGGTCCCTTTGAGTATACCCCACTAGAGTTTGGGGTATAGTTGAGATACAGTCAGGTTGGATCGTGCACGAATTCAACCAGGGCCCCGGGACTAAAAGGCTAATAACTCACAGACCGGGCGTCTGATTTACTCATCGTCGGTTGCGTTGAGACCCATATGATATGTTGGACCTTTGAGATACTTATTTGTGAGAATTCATGACAATTAGAGTATCAACCAGTAGCTCATGGGCGGATCCTTCTGGAGATGAGTGAGTGTAGTGTAGAAACCTAGTAGCTGGCTGAGACCTGACGACTGCTGACCGTATTGACTCGGAGTGACTCTACTAGCCCAGTGGGGAGTGCCTTGGTGTCGCGGTAGACCCACGGTTGAGGAGCGTGCTTGGTGATGCGACAGACCCATGATACTCGACAGGAGGAGTACCTCAGTAGTCTACGAGGGGGAGCGTGCTTGGTGACGTGGAAGACCCACGATGGGGAGCGCCTTGGTGATGCAGAAGACCCACGGTACTCGACAGAAGGAGTACCTCAGCAGTCCAAAGTTAGTGGGAAGCGCGCTTGGTTTCATGGCAGGCCCGATGTACTCAATAGAGGAGGAGTTCTCCAGCATCCGAGGTTTTGATAATGTGAATAAAATCTTGGTTGAGCTGAGTCACTTTTTCTGTGTTTTCTTCATGATTGAGATGGATCACTTGATAACTTAAGTATATGTATGTGCATATACCTAAGTAAGGTTATCTGTTGATTTCATAATTTGTGGTTTATCCTTGTTGGATTTTGTGAGACCTTGAGGGTCTCGGGGTCCCTACTGAGTATCGTTATACTCACCCCTGCACGGGCTATTCTTTCACCTCATTGTATTGGATACAGATAGTGGATAGCACTGACTGAGGCTGAGAGTACTAGGATTGGATGGTACCCGGAGGTGGACCATACGGCGTGTTGGTACACAGAGGAGACGGATTGACGTGGAGTGTTGAGGAGGCGATCTATACCTACCCTTTAGGTAGGAACCTCGGAGGACGACCCAGTAGCTGTTTTTCCTTTTTCCTCAGTTGAACTTGTACTTTCAGTTTCTTGTACTTTCTAGTTGGGCTTGTATTCTGGCCCATTATTACTTACTGTACTCACTTGTTGGTTATACAGTTTACTCATGTTCATATATGTTATATGTGTTTACAGGTTATAAAGGCAATGTCTTCCCAGTTTTAGGTAATTACGCCTTTGGTGCTAGTCGCCAGCCCTTGACCTATGGAAGGCGGGCTTGGGGTAGTCACAGCACAGGCCTCGGGGGATGGGTTGTGACAAGACCAAGCCTTTTACACATATTTTTACATGATTTTAAGCATAATTATCCATCAAATACAATCCAAGGATCATAAATTCTAGTGTATTTGGAATATTATGTACATAAAACTGAAAACATGGAACTAGAATAAAACATATTTATATTAAACATATAAATGATCTCCTAAATTCCTTTTAGATCCTATATATTCATAGGATAACTTGAGGAATACATAGAAAAAGGTGATGATATAAAAATCCCAATAAGGGAATAAAAATAAGAATAAAGTACATCACATGGGTTGGAAGTCATAACATGATGACATATTAAGACGTGGAACATGAATAAACATATATAATCATGAAATATAGAACATGGAATCATGTAATCATTTAAACATAGGAATGTGGAAGCAACATAAAATATGACATAAACATGAGTCAAGGCTAACTGTCAAGACTATATCACATGGTGGACAAAGTCCCATAATGGATTATGTTTACTCCCAAATCCCATACATGACGTCTCATGAGACTAAAAATTTTCCAATACATTGGATCTCTATCTGGTCTCACCCATCATAACATGTTCATGCATATGTGTGCCACATGAAGAATCAAAAATAAGGTATATACATAATGGTTACCCATAGAAAGAAATGGGTATCGTAATCTTGTAATAAGGCATAACCAATAGGCGTATCATAATGGTGACCCTGAAAGAATAAATTTAAATCATAAATGGACATTAATAAGTGAAAATAGGAATATATTATGATAAATTACTTCCAACTTAAGAGAAAACATGTATAAAGAGTGTTTAATACAATTTATAAATGAGCCACTTTAGTGCGATTTAAGGGAAAATATTAAAGATACTTTAAAGGAAATGAAGGAAAAATTGTTTGTATAAAACCATAAATGAACCAAGATATTTTTTCATGATTAAATTAGTGATTTTAGAAAAATAACAGTGGATTAAAGTAGATTATAGATTATACTTTAAAAGAGGTAAGAAATTGGGAAGTTCCCTTTAATCGGGATTGCTTATCAGGAGGAATTGAAAAGGGAACCTTTTAAAATAGGTATTTCCCATAAAATAAGGATAAATTTGACTAGATAAATGTATTTGGAACATATAAACATAATTTAAAAAGAATTATATAAGAATCATGAAGAATCACATTGGTGTAAAGAGAGAGAAAGCTTAACCCAGAGGTAATTTAGATGTTTAGAGAGATCCATTACCTTATTTCTGACAGTGTTATTCACTTGCACTTAATATACTAGATAATAAAATTAGATTCACTAATAATTTAATTAATAAAATATTAAACATATATTTTATTTATTAAAATTTTATTAAGTTCATTTATGGTCATTTCTATAAGGACTCACCTTAAAACATTACATAATCTTGAATTAAATGAATAATTCACATTGAGGATCTTTTCAAGTTTAGAGTTTTAGATAATTAGGCCATAACTATTACATATCAACTTGAAAATTACATGTAGAAACTACTACTCAGTATCCATTTTTTCATAAAATAAAAACTCTTAAAAAGAAACATGCCTGGTTCTAAGTTTTAGATAGCATGTCTTTTCCTTGATCCCATCCTTGACCCTATTCATATTTAAGTATTGTGGAAAACATTTCAAAAACTTGGGATGATCATAAAAAAGCTCAATAAGAGTTATAAAATAAGGAAAGAAAACATTAGCACATTAATAAATACAATTAAATGAAACCATACTTTTCAATCATAACATAGCTTATGAAATCATAAGATTTATGAATATCACACAGAAATCATAAATCATAAAGGTAATTTGTGGCACACAAAACATACATACATTGTTGATATAACATCTACATAGGGATCTACGTTGGGATACCCATCACAGTATATTCCCTAAATCTATTAGGAGAAACATTAACGTTTACCTCCGTCACGTTACCTAATGCATTGGAGAGCTATCTCGGGCTCACCCGCCCTAGGTTTATCACAGAACCACCCATATTCATAAACAATGTTGAATAACCATAATGTAGTCATAGAATATAAAATAAGAATAAAGGAAAGATTACATTTCCACATTTCTATCACCATATATTATTTCAAGATATTGACATAATCAATTCTTTATCAAACCATTTAAAACATTTAATAAAGATATTTTTGAATCAAAGTGTCCCATAACAATTTGAAACTTTTAAATGAATCATAATTTGAAAACAATAATGTCCATAGAAATAAATACTAAAAAACATTTTGAAAAAATGGACATTAATGAGAAATATTTAGAAGAATAATTCTTTAAAACATTTTAACCGATATTTTAGTTAAAGAGGTTTTGACAAAATGAGAGATGCTTGAATACAAATAATTGAGGAATAACATTTAATCATAACTTTATAATATCATGAGAATAAAGGTATTCATGATATAATATTACAAATGAAATTATATACACCATATAAATGTGAATCGGTTCATAACAACAAATAAGTCTCAATGGAATGTAAATTGAGACGAAATCCATTATAAAGATGGTATCCTTAGATTAATGATAAATCAACTACTTAATTATGTGTGAAAAATATAAATACACTCAATATGGTTGGATATTTAGTGTAAAACAATAATAGGTCATTCACACATATTCATATCATGACATAATCAACAAGTAGAAGTTTAACCCAAAGAATTGAAATTGGGTTAAGAAGTTCACTTACAGAAATTCGACAGCCTAATGACGTCACATTAAAATTCAAAAAATGAGTTGATGAGAGAGAAAAATGTATCTCATCACTTCGAAATAAAATTTACATCAATTAGGATATATAATATCATATCCAAACATAATAATATGTAAATTAAAATACATAACCAAATTAAGTCTTTTAAAAGATGAGGGTGAATGGTTCCCTTACCGATTTGGTAACATACGAAACATAAACTCCATGAAAGAAGGATAATTAAAAGAAGATGTAAATAACCATAAATTAAATTATATTACACAAATAATACAATCATGTTCAGTACATCCACCACACAAAAGTAAATAGTGTCAATATAGCATGAATCTCATGGGAATAAAAAGGGAGATGAAAACCCCTTACCACGTCGTAATCAATGGAGTCATATGACCAAAAGTTAATAACCACCAAATGAATCATATAATACCATGAATATAAAGATAATCATGATAATATACATCAAATGTCAGTAAAAAATAAACCACATGCAAGAAATAAGTGGTGAAGAATGGAAATCTTATGGAATTAAAAGTGAGATAAGAAACTCCTTACCTCGTGTATGACTTAACCCGTTTGTTCTTTAATCTCTTGAATAATAAGCTAAAGTTATTTTATACTTGATTAAGAAACTTTTTCAAGTTTATTATTCCTTTTATATCACTTATTACCATATTATAAACATTATGCAATCATTTAAGTTAATAATGGTCATTTGGTCGATATTTGGTACTTTAGTCAAAAATGAACTTATTATAATTACAAGTTGTTCATGTGGTCAAAATTCCATTATCCACATAATGATATTCATGATTTAGATATCATATATATCATATATATCCAGTATATGTATATATTTATAATATTACATGATATTTGGAGATACGAAATGAAATGCATTGTTCATGGAGATGGTAAGTCATACGTACGCATGAACGCTACTTTCATTTCTATTTCGTATTTAATGGAATGAAAAATTAATGATACATAGGTATATTATAATTCTAGTATAATATCATATGATATATATATGTTATATAATTTCATTAATTTCATCCTTTATATGTTCCATGTATGTCATGAACGAATCATATCACCTTGAGGGGCGGTAGTCCGTACTTCCTCAAATGAAATTATCGTATTTACCCACTATGTAAACAATAAAGGTATTATATAAATGGAAAATACATAAGAATATAAAAAATATAAATATAATATATGTCACATATAAATATAGTGCCATCATAATGGACACCATGAGAGGTGGTAGGAGAAGATTGAACAATCATCGTTGCGTGAGGCAGTAGTTCGTCGTCCACAGAAACAATATGTTCTTTACCCATTAGATAGAAGTGTGTGTAAGTTTAGTCAGAATAATTCTCATAAAAACAACCTAGTATATTAAGTATATTGGTTTTTTTATAAAATAAAGGAATAAAAAGATTTTATGGGGTTTGAGAAGTAAAATAAAACAAAATAATTTAAGAGAAGACGTTCTTTAAATCGGTAACTCCCTTTGGTTTGAACCAAAAGGTTTACTTGAAGTGACTTATCCCTAAGTTAAGGCTTCTAGGAGTAATATAAAGACGTGGGGAGATTAATTAGGTAGGTATTGGACTATCCAAGTAGCTTGAGAGGTGTGAGGAATGAGTTAGAAGTGGTGTCCTTTTATAAGGGGGAGGAGGGGCTCTTTAGGAAAGTTTGAAAATATTATTTTATTATAAACTTATATTCAGTTTCAAAAGGTCTAAAACTAATTAAAGTATAATATAAGATGACTCATGTTTGAAATAAAATCATAAAATAATAATTGTATAGGTTTTGGATATTTGTTTAATCTTTATAATCTTATTTATTTAAATCATTCATTAATGAGGTAAACACTATATCATTATTGTGTCATAAATATTTGTATTTATTTGATGTCTAAAAATTATTAAAAAAATATTAATGTAGGAAATATTTTTATCTTTAAAACTAATATTTATAGTCGAATAGATAACTTATATAACCCCATGTAATAATTGATTACCTAAGAGATATATGTTTAAGTCATTTTTGTATTTACATTAAATTAATTAATATAAAGTGTCATTATCACTCTTAAGTGGCTCCATGAGGTCCCAAAATCGACACAAGGATGCCCACAGTCGGAAATTTATCAACCAATAGGATTAGGATACATTTTAGGGTAATTTAATATTATTATAATAATATTTTTTTACCCTTATTTACTAGATTTACCCTTTAACCATGGAAAAATAAAATTTTTACTGATGTAAATATTCATAATGTATAAAAATAAAAGTTACCTATTTACACAATTTAGACATCCTGATTCAAAATATGGAATCCATTTTTCTAAATTCAAAAACACAGAAGTGGTAGAAATTAATTTAAAATTAATTCTCACTGTCAAAACAAAAAATGTGTTTTTAAGAAATAATAACTATCAAAAGATTCACACTTAGTTATGTCCAATTTCAAAGTGAAATTAATTATAATGAGAAACATTGGATTAAATGGTAAAAACATAATATAATTACACTTTAAAACCAATTAAAAAGATAATCTAACCTTATAAATAAATTATATTAAAAGGCAGTTTTGAATTAAAATATAGTATTTTTCACTATTCATTAAAAAATGAATTTTATCAGAAAAATTCCAAAGATTTACCCAAAGTAAATTTTGATATCCTGATTCTAAAGAAGAATTTTATTTTGTAAAATAGAATATATAAAATTGAAAAAAAACTATATTTAAAGATGGTTCTCCATCAAAAGGCGGTAAATCGACCTTTTAATGAATATTAGAGTATGTATGCTTAAAATTGGATTCTTTCTTATTTTAAGCCTCTAAAATTTATTTGGTAAATGTAAAAACATTTATCAAACATGTATATTAATATTTTATTTAGTTCTATCCATTCCCAACAATACAACGGCCAGGCGTTAACTACCATTTAAAATAATATTATATTGTTATTTTTTTAGTATGACTCAGCATTGTGTGCAACATAAGATTTCAAAGAAACTCATTGTTGCGTATCGGGTATGCCATCGAAAATAGCATCCCCTTTAAAGAAAAATTAATATTTAATTAAAAAATATTAATAAATATGAAAATGTTATATTCTTTATTTACCTGGGATGTTACATCCTTCCCCCTTTTGTGAATTACATCCTTGCAATTTTAAAATTGGTCTTGGAAACTTCATTGAAAGTCCTACATTGGAAAAAGAGTCAATAAAAAATATTACTTTAAAAGAAATAAAGATAAATACAAAGGTCACCTAAGATAGCCCATACTAGGATTCCATGTAGGAAAACATGTGTATGTAAGAGAAACAAACCATCAAGGTTTGATAGAGTGGTAGAAAACATGATTAGAAGAAAGTTAACCACTAGAAAATCACAAACTTGTGATGGTTTAAACGGTCTTTTATTCCCCAGTAGGAAAATTTAACAGATAATGTTTTTTTTAAGTTAATTTTCATAAATCTGAAGAATTTATTTAAGATCTTTAATAAGAACATAAGAAAACATACTTACTTTTCATGTAGACTTTCATTCTTTACAAAATTTCTACCATAAACTCATATTTTCTCCAAATGATGAGTATTGAAACAGACTTGGTCACACCTGAAGCACTAGAATCAACTTCTAGAGTATCACATAATCTAAAAAAGATTTAATATATATTTCCCCTATCTTTATACATCAACCAAAACCAAAATGGTTAGTACGAGATTAGATAATCCCCAAAAAGGATAATCCTTTATAAAAAGAAATACTGCTCTTAGTCTACAAAATTCAACAAATAGTACCCAAAGTTCAAAAAAAAACATTCAATACACAATTATCCTTAAAATTATTCAATATGATCCAAACTAAGATTGAAACCCAAAACTCATAAGAATTTTATCACATAGTCTTCCACGATAAATCTAAAAATTTATCTCCAAATAACATCAGTTACTCTTAAAGTATCATGCTGAAAAGTAATTAACCTAATCACATATTCTCCATGATAGGTTAATCATTTCCATAAATAAACCAAATCGTCATATGTCTACAATAAAAACATAGATTCTTCCAAAATAAAATTTCATTCATTACTCCACAAATTAGATCCCATAGTATTCTATTTCCCTTAAGCATATAATGTTTCCAAAAGAGCAAACATCTTCTAAAATAACCTTTATCACTTAATCACTAAATCATTTTTCTATATTAAGGATATCCATTTGATAAAACACAAGTTCCCAAAATCAACTTATTCTTGATCCATAAAATCATTTAACTTAAAAGAATAAGTCATACTAACCAGGGACTTCACATAGGATAGTGGTAGGAGATGCACCCTTGTCGCCCTTCGGTTGTGGGATTGATTCTTGTGGCCTTTCTGAATACAATGGGTTGTCACCAAACTTATGGGTTGTCCTTTTTATAAAACTTAAAAATAAAACTAACATGTTTCAACCTCAAAGGTGTTCTTATACCTTTCATTTTTATCCCAATACATTAATACCTCAACATCTTATATATTGTCATTTTTTCACCACCATATGATAAAATAAAACTATTCCCAATAGAAAGAACATAATGCTTTGATCATGGTGTCTACATGGTTTCATCATCATCTTGTTCACATAGGTAGAATGTCCATGCATTGATAAAATGATTTGGAGATCCTTCAAAATCACTTTCTTCCTTCATCCAAACACACCTTGTACAACTTGGGTCATATGGGTGTTTGTAGAAAAATAGTTTTGGAAAATAATCATTTATGACATATAATTTTAAAACATCTGATAAAACGTGATTTTTATAAAAAAATTGGACCGAATTTTAGTTGAAACTTTCAATCAATGGTCCTTTTAAAATACCATAAGTATGTGATGAGAGACTATATTGTAAAAGAAAATATAAATAGGTTGCGCAAGGGTCTCATTCCTCAAAACCTTTTTCAAAATCATAATATTCTTCAAAGTCTTGTGATAAGGTAAAATATTTGAAAATGCCTTGATAATATTTATCATTTTGAAAATGTGAGAATATTGAGAAAATAGGATATTATTAAATACAACCCATGATCCATGATGATATAGAGGTATAGTAGAGGTGTTTGATATCTCAAACAACTTCTTACAAGTGTGTTTTATTCTAGAAAAAGTTTCACAATCATCTAAACATGATTTTTTAATAATTATTGCAAGCATGTCATCAGGAAGAGATAGAAATGTTGTTTGAGATCCTCCTCCTTCCATTTGTAACTGACTTTCCTTGATATGAAAAATTTATAAAACAAGGATTTAACTTAAATAGTAGACATAGATACTAACCATGTCTCTAATAAAAACTTCTAATCCCTAAATTTGTCTAAACCAACCTTGATACCAACTATAAGGACCCAGCCTTAAAACATTACATAATATTGAATTAAATGAATAATTCACATTGAGGTTCTTTTTAGGTTTATAGTTTTAGATAATTAGGCCATAACTATTACATATCAACTAGAAAATTACATGTAGACACCACTACTCAGTATCCATTTTTTCATAAAATAAAAAACTCTTAAAAAGAAACATGTCTAGTTCTAAGTTTTAGACAGCATGACTTTTCCTTGATCCCATCCTTGACCCTATTCATCTTTAATTCCTATGGAAAACATTTAAAATACTTGGGATATACTTAAAAAGCTCAATAATGGTTATAAAATAAGGAAAGAAAACATTATCCCATCAATAAATACAATTCAATGAAACCATACTTTTCAATCATAACATACCTTATGAAATCATAAGATTTATGAATATCACACAGAAATCATAAATCATAAAGGAAACTTGTGGCATACAAAACATACTTACATTGTAGCTATCACAGATACATAGGGAGTTATGTTGTAATACCCATCATAGTATATTCCCTAAATCTTTTAGGAGAAACATTAACATTTACCTCTATCACGTTACCCAATGCATTAGAGAGCTATCTCGGGCTCACCCGCCCTAGGTTTATCACAGAACCACCCATATTCGTAAACAATGATAAAGAACCATAATTTAGTCATAACATATCAAACAAGCAAGAAGTAAAGATAACATTTCCACATTGCTATCATAGTATATTATTTCAAAATATTGACATAATCAATTCTTTATCAAACCATTTTCAAAAACTATTTAAAACATTTAATAAAGAGATTTTTGAATCAAAGTGTCCAATACCACTTTGAAACTTTTAAATGAATCATCATTTTAAAACAATAATTTCCATATAAATAAATCCTAAAAACCATTTTTAAAACATGGACATTAATGAGAAATATTTTAAAGAATAAACCTTTAAAACATTTTAACCGATATTTTAGTTAAAGAGTTTTTAACAAAATGAGAGATGCTTGAATACAAATAATTGTGGAATAACATTTAATCAGAACTTTATAATATCATGAGAATAAAGGTATTCATGATATAATATTCCAAAGGACATTATATACACCATATTAATTTTAATTGTCTCATAACAGCAAATAATTCTCAATGGAATGTAAATTGAGACGAAATCCCTTATAAAGATGGTATCCTTAGATTAATGATAAATCAATTACATAATTATGTGGGAAAAATATAAATACACTCAATATTATCGGATATTCATTTTAAAACAATCAGAGTCCATTCACACATATTAATATCATGACATAATCAACAAGTAGAAGTTTAACCCAAAGAATTGAAATTGGGTTAAGAAGTTCCCTTACAGAAATTTGACAGCCTAACAGCATCACTTTAAAATTAAGAAAATGAGTTGATGAGAGAGAAAAAGGTATCTCATCACTTTTAAATAAAATTTATATTAATTAGGATATATAAGATCATATCCCAACATAAGAAGAGGTAAATTAAAAGACATAACAAAAATAAGTCTTTTAAAAAGAGGAGGGTGAAAGATTCCCTTACTGATTTGGTAACATACAAAAACATAAACTCCATACAAGAAAGAAAATTCAATTAAGATATAAATACCCATAAATTAAATTATATTACAAAAATAATACAATCATGGGCAGTACATCGACCACACAAAAGTAAATAGTGGCAATATAGCATGAATCTCACAGGAATAAAAAGGGATATGAAAACCTCTTACCACGTCGAAATCAATCGAGTCGTATGACCAAAAGTTAATAACCACCAAATGAATCATAGAATACCATGAATATAAATAAAATCTTAATAATATACATCAAATGGAAGTAAAAAATACACCACATTCAAGAAATAAGTGGTGAACAATGAAAATATCATGGAATTAAAAGTGAGATAAGAAACCCCTTACCTCGTGTCCGACTTGACCCATTCATTCTTTAATCTCCTGAATAAAAAACTAAAGTTAATTTATAATTTCTTAAAAACATTTTTCAATTTTATTATTCCTTTTATATCACTTATTACCATGTTATAAACATTATGAAATCCTTTAAGTTAATAATGGTTGTTTTGTCGATATTTTGTACTTGAGTCAAAAATGAACATCTTATAATTACAAGTTGTTCATGTGGTCAAAAGTCTATTATCTCCATAATTATATTCATGATTTATATATCATATATATAATATATATACATTATATTTATGTATTTATAATATTACATAACATTTTTAGATAAGAAATGAAATGCACCGTTCATGGAGACGGTAAGCCGTACGTACACATAAACGCTACTTTCATTTCTATTTCATATTTAATGGAATGAAAACTTAATGATACATAGGTATATTATAATTACAGTATAATATTATATGATATATATATGTTACATAATTTTTTTAACACCAACATTTATATGTTCCATATATGTCATGAACGAATCATATCACCTTGAGGAGGCGGTAGTCTGCACTTCCTCAAATGAAATTATCGTATTTACCCATTATGGAAACCATAAAGATATTATATAAATGGAAAATACAGAATAATATGAGAAATATAAATATAATATAAATCACATATAAATATAGTCCCATCATAATGGCCACCATGAGAGGTGGTAGGAGAAGATTGAACAATCATCGTTTCATGAGGCAATAATTCACCATCCACAGAAACAATATATTCTTTACCCATTAGATGGAGGTGTGTGTAAGTGTAGTTAGAATAATTCTCATAAAAATAACCTATTATATTGATTATATTGGTGTTGTTATAAAATAAAGTAATAAAAATAGTTTATGGGGTTGTATAAGTAAAATAAAACAAAAGAACTTAAGATAAGATGTTACCTTTAAATCGGGTAACTCCCTTTAATTTGAACCAAAAGGTTTACTCGAAGTGCCTTATGCCTAAGTTAAGGCTTATAGTAGTAATAGAGGGATGTGGTGAGCATAATTGGTCAGAGTTTGGACAAGACAATGGGCTTTATAGGTGTGAGGAATGTGTTAGAAGTGGTGTCCTTTTATAAGGGGGAGGAGGGGCTCTTTAGGAAAGTTTGAAAATATTATTTTATTATAAACTTTCCTTCAGTTTCAAAAGGTTAAAAACTCATTAAAGTTAAAGATAAGATGACTCATGTTCAAAATAAAATCATCCAATAATAATTGGATAGGTTTTGGATATTTTTTTAATCTTTATAATCTTATTTATTTAAATCATTCATTAATGAGGTAAACACTGCATCATTATTGTGTTATAAATATTTTTATTTATTGGATGTTTAAAAATTATAAAAAAAATATCATGATGTATTAAATATTTTTATATTTAAAATGAATATTTATATTCAAATATATAACTTATATAACCCCATGTAAGAATTTATTTACTAAAAGATATATGTTTAAGCCATTTTTGTCTTTACTTTAAATTAATTAATATAAATTGTCATTATCACTCTTAAGTGGATCCATGGGGTCCCAAAATCGACCCAAGGATACCCATGGTCGGAAATGTATCAAAACATAGTATTAGGACACATTTTAGGGCAATTTAATATTATTATAATAATATTTTGTTACCCTTATTTACCGGATTTACCCTTTAACCATGGTAAATAAAATTTTTATTAAAGTAAATATTTATAATGTCTAAATATAAATGTTACCTAGTTACACAATTTGGACCTCCTGATTTCAAATATGGAATCCATTTTTCCAAATTCAAAACATAGAAGTAGAATAAATTAATTTAAAATTAATTCCCGCTGTCAAAACAAAAAGCGTGTTTTAAAGAAATAATAATTATCAAAAGATTGACACTTACTTATGTCCAATTTCAAAGTGAAATTACTTCCAATGACCAACATTGGATTAAATGGTAAAAACCTAATATAATTAAACTTTAAAACCAATTAAAAATATAATCTAACCTTATAAATAAATTAGATTAAAAGGCAATTTTGAATTAAAATACAGTATTTTTCACTATTCATTAAAAAATGAATTTTATCAGAAAAATACCAAAAAATTACCCAAAGTAAATTTTGATGTCCTGATCCTAAAGAATAATTTTATTTTTTCAAATATAACATATAAAAGTGACCAAAACTATATTTAAATAGGGTTCTTCATTAAAAGGCGTTAAATCGACCTTTTAATAAATATTAGAGTATTTTTACTTAAAATCGGATTCTTTCTTATTTTAAGCCTCTAAAATTTATTGGGTAAATGTAAAAAAATTCAAAAACATGTATATTAATATTGTAGTTAGTTTTTTCCATTCCCTCCAATACAACTTCTAGGCGTTCACTACCATTTAAAACAATATTATATTGTTATTTTTTCAGTATGACTCAGCATTGTGTGCAACATAAGATTTCAAAGAAACCTGTTGTTGTGTATCGGGTATGCCATCGAACATATCATCCCATTTAAAGAAAAATTAGAATTTAATTCAAAAATATTAATAAATATGAAAATTTTATATTCTTTATTTACCTAGGATGTTACAATTTTTGTGAGTTATGATGTTTAATTTTGTTGTTCCTGGAGCGTTTGTTTCATGATTTTATGATTGGTTACCTTTAGTATAATTATGGGAGTTATTTTGAAATAGAAGAAACACTCCCTAAGTGGAATTATATAGTATTAAAATAATTATATAATTTTACATAGTCCCATATATCATTTAGTTTTATGATATGAGGATGATTCATTTTATAAAATGTTAATGATAAACGTCTTGTTTATTTTGACAGTTTTTCGATCATCACGAACTAAGTTTTATTTTATTATTTAATATTATGTATGTATGTTGGTTACAGAACATAAAAAAGTTATAATATAAATTTTACAGTATTTTTTATCCATTATAATGGTTTTATGGAAAGAAATTAAGGCAGTCATGGAAAATGAAAACTCATCGTCCACGAAGGCAAAGAATCAACACATCACGGATGATGTTTACATTTTTAGAATAAAAGGAGAAGAGAAGAGAATTGATTATGGATAGTAAATTAACATAATAAAATTTCAGTATATATATGATATTTTAGTTATCATGATATTTTGTATAGGGGAGGTGAGGTGAGGATAAGAAATGAAAATAAATTAAAAGAGAAATAAGGAGGATTTTACCTCTTGAATGTCGTCTCCTTGAGAACCTCCTTAAGGCATGTGGGTTTGGTATTTTTGTGAGTCCAGAAAGAATAGGATGAGGGGAAGAATTTTGGAAGAGTAATTGGGTAGAATATAATCAAGCTACAAATCTTAGAATGTGTGAGGAGAAGAGGTGGTGCGGGGTGGTATTTATAAGGGGAGGAGAGGGGTGTTTTTGATTATTTTATTCATTTGTTTATTATTTTGGCTTAAGACTATCAATAGTATTGATTATTGTGACTAATTACAACAAAATATTTCATGTTAATTTTAAATAATGGTTTCTTACATAATTAATGACTCAAAAAAAACATTTATTTGGCTTATAATATTAAATACCGTAAATTACCATATTTCATTATTCACTAAAAATTCAACTATTTTATAAAAAACCCAAAAATTCACCCTAACCATTTTTAAATGTGTATATTTCAAAAATTGAATCCATTTTTTGAAAATATTTTTCTAAATATGATAAATTTAATTTTTAATTAAAATCTTAATTTATTTGAAAAATATTGATTTTAATATTATAAACAATTTTATGACACTTTGAAAAATTATTTAAGGTATCATAAAATTGTATTATAATCATAAGACAACAAAATATTAATTTATAAATCAATTTTATGAAAATAAATTTTCTTTTAAATCATTATATTAATTATAAAATTTTAAAACAACATTTACATCTCATAAAATGCCAACACTTAATTTATTATTTTTAAAATATTTATTTAATTATTATATGATATAAATATATCATATTTTCATTTATAGTATACCTAAATTTTTATTTATACTTTCATATTTTAAATAAATATTTTAACATTATGCTTTATTTCTACAACTTTGTTTGTGAGTGTGGTCGTTCTAGAAGATCTAAATTTTCTTATTTCTTATTTGTTCTCCCATTGTAATATTTTTTATTATTATTTGTTTTTTTTTATGAATAAAGTATAATTATTAATTTATGTGAATAATTTTTTTATTTGGTTCCATATGTGATGTATTTTATTTATACTACTTAACATAATTATAAGAAGGGAAAATTTTATTGATGAAATTATGGGTCATTACATTCTCCCCCCCCCAATGAAATTTCACCCTGAAAATTTTGTTTTACATAATAAGATGAAAAGAGGTTAGGGAAATTATCCTTCATCGCTTCCTCTAGTTACCATGTCACCTATTCATATTTATGGTTCCTTCATAGTACTTTTACCAGGTGAGTTGTCTTGTTGCATATAACTTTATCTCTATGGTCCTAGATCTTCACCAGTTTCTCCTCATAAGAGATATCATTTCCCAGTTGTACCACCTCTAAATTTAGTACATGTAAGGGATATGGTATGTAATTTCTCAAGAGGGGTACATGGAATACATCATGCACTTGAGACATGGTTGGTTGAAGTGATATTTAATAGGCCACAACTTTGACATGATCAAGAATCTCAAAGGGGCCAATGTACTTAGAACTTAGCTTTCTTTCCAAATCTCAGGATTCTCTTCCATGGAGATATGTGGAAGAATACCATGTATCCAAACTCAAACTCTAGGTCTCATATGTAATTATTTTCATAGATCTTTTGACAAATTTGGTCTTCTTTGATGTTTTGTTGAATAGTTTTTATATTTTATACCATTTTTGGTCCCAAAAGCGTACTTTCACTAACTTCATCCCAGCATACATATATTCTGCATATTTTCCCATAAAGGGATTCATTTGGATTCATTTGGATTCTTGATTGGAAATTATTTTTGTAAGAGAAATAAATCATATTTGGATGTTGGTATTATCCTCCATTGAAGTCTATGGAACATTTTCTCAATATTCCTTCCAAAGTATGAATATTTCACTCAGATTGGCCATCAGTTTGAGGATGATAAGTTGTATTTAAGTTTAGCCCAGTATTTGGATAATGTTGGAGACTTTTTCCCAAACATGGAGGTAAATCTCATACCCTGATCAGATACAATCAATAATGTTACTTCAGGTAGCCTCACCACTTTTTGATGTATATTAATGCAAGTTGATCAAGTGATAAGTCATATCAAATTGTAATAAAGTGAGTTTTCTTTATAACATGATCCACAATAACCCATATATCATTATTTTATCTGATGTCTTTAGAAGTCCAGTGACAAATTCCATGGTGATGTTTTCCCATTTCCATGTTGATATGGTTAATGGTTATATAATCCCCTTAGATTTTTTTCATTTTAGCCTTCACTTTCTAACATATCAGGAAATTTGATGTATATTCAGTGATCTCCTTCTTCATATTGTCTCACCAATAGTTCTCTTGGAGATCTTGATAAATCTTTGTACTCCCTAGGAGAATAGAAAAGGTTGATTTATGTACGTCATTCAAAATTTCTTTCTTTATCTCTGGATTAGATGTGACACATAGTCATGTATCAAATATCATGACTCCTTTTTCATCAATTTTGAACTACAGAGATTTATATTTTTTTATTGCTTCCAACTTTTTATGAATTTCCACATCATTTATTTGTTCATCCTTTATTTTCTTCATAAGGGATGGTTGAGAAATCATTTGAGAAAGTATTTATTTTTTTCCTTCCTTAATTATTTCCATGTCCATCCTTTTCATGTCTAAGAATATTGGATCCTTATTAATTATCATCATTGATAAAGTTACAGGATCCTTTCTACTTAGAGCATCTTTAAATTTATTTTCTTTACTGGGATGGTAGTGGATTGAGCAGTTATAATACCTGATGAGCTCCAACTATCTTCACTAGTGTATATTAAGATCCTTGTGTGTGAATAAATATTTTAGGATCTTATGATCAATATATATCTCACACTTCTCTCCATAGAGATAATGCTCCCAGATTTTCAATGCAAAGATAATAGCTTCCAACTCTAGATCATGCATGGGATATTTTTACGCATGAAATTTCAACTTCATTGGGGTGTAGTATATCAATTTATCATTTTCAATCAACACACAACCTAATCCATTCTTTAAATCATCATTATATATCACAAATAGTTCCCTCCTTATCAATAGTGTAAGTACTGGTGCAGTGATAAGACTCTTTTTCAGCTCTTTAAAGAAGTATTCACATTCACTGATTTAGAAAAACTTTAATCCCTTCCAATTCAGCTTGGTTAGTGGGTTTTTCAATAATGATAATTTCTTCACAAATCATTATTAATATCCAAGGATACTACGGATCTCTATTACAGATGCTGGTCTGAGCCACTCTTCAATTTTCTTTCACTTGGAAGGGTCTATAGATATTCCTTTTCTGATGATAAAATTCCCAAAGAATGATACTTCATACATCCATAACTAATATTTAATATAGTTTTCATAAATTTTCTCCCTTATGAGAGTCTTTATCATGGTATTCAAATGCTCCTCATGTTCATCCTTTCTCTTAGAGTATATTAGAATGTCATCTATAAATACTACCAAAAAGTTATCAAGGTAATATATAAAGACTCTATTCCTTAAATACATTAATACTGATGGAGAATTAGTGAGTCTAAATGGTATTGATATGAACTCATAGTTTCCATACCTCATTATAAAGAAAATCTTAGGAATATATTCCTTCCTCACATTTAATTAGTGATATCCTAACCAAAGTTCCACCTTAGAGAAATAATTGTCCCCATGTATATGATTGAACAAGTCATCTATCCATGGAAGGGGATACTTGTAATTTATCATGATTTTTTTGATCTCATGATAATCAATGTAGAGGAACATTGATCCGTCCTTCTTTTTGATAAATAGGATCGATGCACCCCATAGTGAAGCACTTGGGCATATGAAACCTTTGTCCAGATTCTCTTGTAAATGCTTCTTCAGTTCTTCCAACTCAATGGTGGCCATTTTATAAGGTGACTTTGATATAGCTAGAGATCAAAGAATAATTTCAATTGAGAACTCAATCTCTCAGATAAGATGAAGACTAGTTGATTCTTTAAGAAACACATCAGTGTAGTCTCTCAAAATGGGCATGTCTTCAAGCATGATTCTCTCCTTTATCTCAATCATTTGAGCAAGGTATGCTGGATCATATGGCAATAATATCCACAATTGAGATGATGATTTTGAATGACACTCATCCCAATTATTACACTTGTATATAATTTGAGGATGCCTCAAGATGTGAAGAGTGGTCTCCCTTTCCTGACATTTGATGTTGTCTTTGTATAAAGATATTCAATCCATTCATAATATAGCATCAAACTCCGCAAAAGTAAGTAATACAATATTTTCTATAAGTTTTATCCCACAAACATTAATTAGGGTGTAGTTATATACTTTGGATGAAATAATTTCCCCATTTTTTGTTCTCACAGATAACTCAACCTCCATATTTTGAGTTAGTGTTTGAATAGTTCTCCTAAAATTGAATGATATGAAAGAATATATATAGAACCATAATCAAATAGTACATTCTCTATTCATTAATGAATAACTAGTGTATATTTCACCACATAATTTTTAGGCTCCCCCTTAGTAGTAGTGACAGTATATGGCCTTACTTGTTTCCTTGGAGGTTGTTTTTGTAAATTATCTTTGAAAACCCTTGGATTAGGGAATTTTCTCACATAATTTCCATGTTCCTTGTAGTTTAAATAATACACTAAATTTTTATTGTTGATCTGAAATATCCTTTATTCTTTTTCATGTGTTGGATTCTTCATATCACTTTGACAATAATTATCATGATGCCCCTCTCTTCCCCATTTGAAGTATCACCTGATTCCCTTTAGATAGTTCTCGAGATGATTCTTCACACACTTTTGACACGTGAGATTTTGGGATTTCTTTCCATCATGGGATTTATCTATTGATCCTCCCATATTAAACTCTATTTTCCTATTTTTATCTATGATACCACGATACAACTGAGATTCTTTAATCTGTATCTCTATCTTAAGGGCACAATAGAAAATCTCCTCATAGTTTTCAAAGTCTCATATCGTCAATTATTTTCATATACTCTGCTGTAGTCTTCTAAAGAAGTAATCCACCTTTATTTTAGTGTTCATTAAAAAGCCAGAGGTATATCATGTAATCCATGTAAAGTTTTACTCATACACCCCAATGGACTCATCTTCTTTTTTCTTTTGTCCAAGTAACTCCCTTTACATATTAAGATGGAGAGTTTGGTAAAATATTTATTGAAAAGTGTTTTATTGAATGCTTCCAAATACATGGAATAATTTCATCCTTATACTTTATGTTTTTTATCAGTTTCCACCACTGATCAGCTTCCCCATCAAATTGATAGACTACCAGCACGACTTTATCTTCTTCTAAGCATTGAATAACAGAGAATACCTTTTCAATATATTCAATCCATTATTCTATGATTAGGGGATTAGAATATCCACTAAATATAGAGTCATTTATTGTATAAAGGATTCGATTTCAACTTTCTCTTTCATAGGAGAATGAGGAAAATACACAAAATTCAAGTTATTATTCATAACTTAACCTGGTTGTTCTGGTATTGTCATGAATTTTTTAGATCTCATTACCATCATATTTGGAATTTCATTAGGAAAATCATCACATTTATTATCACATTAATTGTTGGAAAAGGTTCACCTATTTCCAGACATTAACTAAAATTAGGGGGCTTGAATACTTAACTAATAAGAATATAAAAAAAGGAAATTTTAATATATAAGTATAAACTTATAAATGAAAATTAAATCCTAACATGTGATTCCCTATGTTCAATCTTGGTTATACATGGTGATATAATTATTCGTAGGGTTATTACTAAAGTTTACTAATCCTAATCTCCAAAAATAACTAGACCGTGCTCTAAAACCAACTATAGTTAACCTAGCCTTTTACACATATTATTACATGATTTTAAGCATAATTATCCATCAAATACAATCCAAGGATTTAAATTATAGTGTCTTTTGATGATTAGGTATATAAAATTGAAAACATGGAATAAGAATAAAAAATCTTTATATTAATCATCCATAATGATCTCTAAACTTTTATTGAGTTCTTATATCTACATAGGATAACTTGGGGAATACATAGGCAAAAGTGATGAGTTAAAAATTCTAATAAGGGAATAAATATAAGAATAAAACATAGCACATAGGTTAGAAGGCATAACATGATGACATATTAAGACTTGTAACATGAATAAGCATATATAATAATGACATATAGAACATGGGATCTTGTAATAATGGAAAAATAAGAATGTGTAAGCAACATAAACCATGACATAAACATGATTCAAGGATAATTTCCAAGACTATATCAAATGGTGGATAGAGTCCCATAATGGATTAGGTTTACTCCCTAATCCCATACATGATGTCTCATGAGACTAAACATTACCCAATGAATTAAAGATATATATGGTCACACCCATCATAAAATATTCATAAAAATGTGTTCCACGTGAATAATAAAACATAAGGGATAAACATAAGGGTTACTTAGTGAAAGAAATGGGTATCTTAGTCATGTCATAAGGCCTATCAAATGGGTTTATCATAATGGTGACCATAAAAGAATGGATTCAAATCATACATGGACATTAATATGAGAAAATAATTATATATTTTGATAAATTAAGTCTAATTTAAGTGAAAACATGTAAAAATAGTGTTTAATATTCTTTAGAAATGAGCCACTTTAGTGTGTTTTAAGGTAAAATATTAAAGAGACTTTAAAGGGAACAATGGAAAAATTGTTTTTATAAAACCAGAAATAAACCAATATAGTTTTTCATGATTAAATGAGTGATTTTATAAAAATAGTGGTGGATTAAAATAGATTATGGAGTGTATTTGAAAAGATTTAATAAATTTGAAAGTTCCCTTTAATCGGGTTTGCTTATCGAGAGGAATTAAAAATGGAACCTTTTAAAAGATATATTTCTCATAAAATAAGGATGCATTGAGATGGATACATATTTTTAGAATATATTCACATAATTTGTAAGAATTAAATAAGAATAATTAAGAATTAAATTGGTGTAAAGAGAGAGAAAGTGTAACTTAAAGGTGATTTTTAGGTTCAAAGAGATCTTTTACCTTGTGTTCAAAAGTGTTCTTCAATTTCACTTAATATCATGAATAATAAAATTAAATTAATTAATAATTTAATTCAGAACCTATTAAACATATATATGATTTGTTAAAATTTTATTAATTTATTTATGGTCATTTTGATGAGTTATAATGTTTAATTTTATTGCTCTAAGAGTGTTCATTTCATGATTTTATGATCGGTTCCCTTGAGTATAATTATGGAAGTTCTTTTAAAATGTAATAAAAACTCTAGTAGTGGAATGATATGGTATTAATATAATTTCATAATTTTAAATGGTCCCATATATCATTTTTTTTATGATATTAGGATGATTCATTTTATAAAATGTTGATGATAATCTTCTAGTTTATTGTGGTGGTTTTTTTATCATCACAAACTAGATTTATTTTATTATTTAATATTATGTATATATATTAGTTCCAAGATATAAAAAATTAATAATATAAATTTTAAAATATTTTTTATCCATTATAATAGTTTTATGATCATCCATGCAAGCGGTAATGAAAAATGAAAACTCGCCATCCAAAAAGTCGGTGAATCGACACATCACGGATGATGTTTTCATTTTTAGAAAAAAAAGGAGCAGAGAAGAGACTTGATTATGGATATTACATTAACATAATAACATTAAATTATATATAACTAGATTTATAAAATTTTGATAGATAGGAGAGGTGTGGGTAGGATAAAAAATGTAAGGAAATTAAATGAGAAAGAAGGATGATTTTACCTCTTGAATGTGGACACCTTGAGAACCTCCTTAAGGCACTTGGTATAAGGCCCCAGCCTTAAAAATTACATAGTATTGAGTTAACTAAACAATTCACATTGTGTATATTTTCATGTTTATATTTTTATATAATTAGGCCATAACTATTAAATAACATCTCAAAATTTACAACGTAGACAAGTCTACACGCTATCCATTTTTTCATAATCTAAAATATTATAAAATAAAACATGATTTCATTTCTTGATAAAAAAAATCTTGAATTATTCATTTATCTTAAAAATCCTTAAACCCTAGGGAAAACATTTCAAAAACATGGGATGAGAACAAAAATCTTAGTAAGGGATATAAAATAAGTAATGAAACTATTAGTCCATGAAAACATTTCCACAAAATAATATTTTTCACCCATAAAACATAAACTCTTTAACATACCTCATGATATCTTAAGATTCATGAAAAAAATATTAGAAATAATAAATCATAAAGGTAAATTTTGGAATCCATATCATACATACATTGTATCTTTCACAGCTACATAGGGAGTAACCTTTATGGTTGCATTTGGAATACCCCTCACAGTATATTACCTAAATATCTTAGGAGAAACCTTATCGTTTAACATCATATAATTACCCAATGCATTGTAAAGATATAATGGGCTCACCCACCCTTGTTTTATCATGGAACCACCCATATAAATAAGCAATTACTAAGAACCATAACATAATCATATCACGTAAAACAAGTATAAAGGAAAAATAACATTACTGCTTTGAAATCACATTTCATTTTTACAATGTCATGCACTCATAAATGATAACACTTTATTTTCAAATAATAGTGTAAACTTGTAAAGTAAACATAAAAACATTAAAGTGACATAAAATCAAGAAATTTTTTCCATGACGTATATGTTAAATAAAACATTCCATGTTATTAAAACAATCAATCTAATTTTGAAACACATTTAAAACATTTAAAAAGAATATTTTTGAATCAAAGTGTCTCATAACACTTTGAAACTATTGAAATGAATTAACATTTAAAAACATTTATTTCCATATAAATAAATACTTTAAAACCATTTTGAAAACATGGACGTAAATTATAATTATTTAGAAGAATAAATCTTTAAAACATTTAAAATGATGTTTTAGTTAAAGAGTATCTTGCCACTTGAGAAACAGTTGAATAAAAATCACTAAAGAATAAAATTAAACAAAACATTAAATTTCATTAAAATATATTAATTCATTATATCACATGTCAAAAGGGTTGTATATACACCTTATAGGATAATAAAGGTGTACATTATCAAGATATGCCTCAATGAAAGGAGATTGAGATGAAGTCCCTTACAACAACCATTTTGTTAATAAAATAGATTAATTATGTGTATTTACTATAAATCCACATAAATAAAGTTTAAATATATTATAATATATCAAAAAGTTATTTATTACAAAATCATAGCACAAAATAATCAAGAAGTATAAGTTTAACCCAAAGAATAGAAATTGGGTTAAGAAATTCCCTTACAAAGTTCGTATCAATGATGTAAGAATTTATCAATAGAGTGATTATGTGTAGAAAAATTATATCCAAATAAATGTAAGAGTAAATTAAATAACAAATAAATAAATATTTATTACACACATAATCCTGTCATAATATAGTCAACAAATTATACATAAAACCAAATGAGTGGAAATTGAGTTTAGAAATTCCCTTACCTTAAGTCTGAATCATCATGTATAATCGTTATATTCATAAATAATAAAATTAGGTTAATTTTTAATTTATTTATAACCTTTTTCAATTTTATTATTACTTTTATATCTCTTATTACAATGTTATAAAAATTACATAATTATTTAATTTCATATCAGACGTTTTGTCAATATTCAGTACTTGAGTCGAAAATGAACTTGTTTATGATGTAAATTGTCCACGTGGTCATAATTCTAACATATAAAAAATATAAAACTTGATATAAATGAATTATATGTTTATTATATAAGTATTTATAATAATAATTTAAGACAAACTAAAAACATCGTTTATGGAGATGGTAGGTCGTATATACACATGAATGATATTTTTGTTTTTCCTGTTGTATTGAAAGAGTGAAATTAAATTAAATGTATATAAATATGTATACATATATAATATAATTACAGTAGAATTAATATTTAATTTATATCAAATATTTTTACTAAAAAAATCCTTAATACATTCCATGTTATGTGTGAACGAATCACATCATTTTGAGGAGGTGGTAGTACACACATCCCCAAACGAAGTTATCGTATAACAATAATATGGAAAGAATTAAGGTATGTTTAATATAACATATTCAGATTATAAAATAGGTTATAATATAAATATTAAAATAATTTTTTACCAAAATAATTTTTTTAATATCATCCATGAAGGCGGTAAAGGAAAAATAACAAAAACATTATTCACGGAGGAAATTAACCGACATAACTTGGACAAAAATTTCATTTATTTGAATAAGAGGAGGTGAGAAATGAAATGTATATGATAAATTCCATTATAAAAATACAAATCCCGTATATATATGATTTGGGAGTAAAAATTCATTGATAGATGAAGGGGGTGAGGAGAAAGTAGAAAAAGAAAAGAAATTAAGAGAGGTACTTTGAGAAAATTACCTCTTGAATATCCCCTCCAAGAAAGACCCTTGAGGACCTTGGATTTGGTATTTTAGTGAGACCAATAGAACTTAGATGTAGGTAGAGTGGGTATGATAAGTTTGGGAAGATATTTGAGTATCTAAAAGTATTTTTGGGTCGAAATAGGGTGGTGGAGAGGTGGTATTTATACTTGAGGAGGGGTAGGTTCAAGAGATTAATTTATTGATTATTTTATATTAAAAGCCAACCATATATGTGTGGAATTAAATTCCATGAATTTGTCTTGTAATTAATGTTTTATATTCTTGATATGGCTGATCTATGCCTCAACCAACCAATAAATTTTGTAGTTTTTAGGTATGTTAATCTTTTAACTTTTAACTTTAACCCTTGTCAAAATTTTACTTACTACGATAAATATTTTTTTTACCATGGTAACTTTTTTATATCTAAAAGTTAAATTGACCTAAAAACCTAATTTGGAACTTATTATTCTAAATATATAATCCATTTTATCTATTTCAATTCATATAATTGGGAAAATGATATTTAAAATTAATTCCACAAACAAAACTAAAAAGTTGGTTTTTAAAGTAAAACCTTCAAAAGTTTGAAATGTTTTCATTTCTAATTTCAATTTGAAATTGATTAAAATGACCAAAATTTTATTAAATGATAAAAAAATAGTATAAATATACTTTAAAATCAATTAAAATTATAATATAAAAATATAAATAATTTATACAAAAAAACAGTTTTGAATTAAAATGCAGTATTTTTCACTATTCACTAAAATATGAAAGTTATCAGAAATATACCAAAAAAATTTCAAAAATAAATTTTTATGTCTTGATTTCAAATAATAAGTTTATTTTTTCAAATATAACAGATAACGGAGTCAAAAAATATATTTAAAATTGGTTCTCCAACAAAATGCGGTAAAACTACCTTTTAAAAATATTAGAGCTTTTATGCCTAAAATTGGATTTATTCTTATTTTAAGCCTCTAAAATTTATTATAAGAAACTAAAAACATTTAATAAAAATGTGTAAACATAATACAGTTAGTTATGTACATTTCTTCTAATACAACGGCTAGGTGATAACTACCATTTAAAATAATAATATTAATAATGTATTATTTTTCAGTATATCTTAGTCTTGTGTGAAACATAAGATTTTGGAGAAACCTATTATTTTCGGTTAGGTATGCTATCACACATATTGTCCCTTTAAACTAAAACTAATATCTAATTCATAAATATTAATAGATATGAAAAATTATTATTCTATAATTATCTGAGATGTAACATTCTCCCCCCTTTTGGAAATTGCATCCTCGCAATTTTAATTCGGGGTTAGTAACTAACGTATGACTTTTCAAAGTTACTTCATTGAAATACCACATCGGTAAAAATGGTTGATAAAACATCCAATTTAAAAAAAAGTGAAGTAAAAAAGGTCACCCAAGATAACACGTAATAGGATTCCATGTAGGAAAACATGGATATAGAAGAAAAATTGTCAAATTCTGATGGTGAGTGATATAAATCATAATCTGAAAACAGTTAACAATTAGAAAACCACAAACTTGTGATGGGTTAAACAGTCTTTAATTTCATAGTATGAAAATTAAATGGAATTTTTTTTGTTTTAATATAATTTTCATAAAGTTGAGGAATTATGTTACTACATAGAAAAAGAACATAAGGAAATATACTTACTTTCCAAGTAGAGTTTAATCCATTAATCAAATTCCACCACAAACTCGTCTTTTTCTCCAAATGATGAGTATTTAAGATGAATTTTTCACACCTTAATCACTATAATCAACTTCTAAAAACTCAAATCAATCACAAAAGGTTAACTATATATTTCTTATACCTTTAAACATTAACTAAAAATAAAATGGTTAGTACAAGATAAGATAATTTTTCCAGAACGAATAATATTTTATAAGGATAAGGACTACTTCTAATCTCCAAAATTCAACAGTAATACCCAAAGTTCAACATAGATCATTCAACAAATAATTGTACATTAAATTACTCAAAATAATCCAAACTAAGATTAAAACCCAAAAATCAGAATAATTTTATCACATAATCTTCTAAGATAAATTTTAATATTTATCTCCAAATAACATCAACCACTCTTAATGTATCATACAAGAAATTAATTAACCTAATCACATATTCTCCATGATAGGTAAATCATTTCTATAAATAACCCGAATCACTATATCACCATAATTAGAATCATATATTCTTCCAAAATATAGTTAAACCATTACTCATCAATTAAAATACCATAGTATTCTATTTACCTTAAACATATAGAGTTCCCAAAAATAGTTAACATCTTCCAAAATAACATTTATCACTTAACTACAAAATCATTTTCCAATCCCATGGTTATCTATTTTATAAAATACATTTATAACAAATCAACTTATTCTTAATACATAATATGATTTAACTAAAAACAATATTTCATACTAACCAGGGACTTCATATAGGCCAGTGGTGAGTGATAAAGCCTTGTCACACTTTGGTTGTGGGTTCGATTCCCACAGCCTTGTCTGACACGATAGGTTGTCACACGGTCTACATGTTTTCCTTATTCAAAAAAAAATTATAATTCTTATAACATTCCAAAAATTAGATAAAATCCTCAAAAATAACCATAATGTATTTTAACCTAAAAGGTTATCTGATACCATTCATTTTGCATCCCAAAGTTTAATATCCCATAATTACCTCAAAATAAATATCATATAAACCCTAAAGGTTATTCATACCTTTATAATTATTTCTACACAAGAAAAGATAGTTATTACTTGAATAAAATTTCACATAATAGACCTCAGGGTTACACATTCTAGAAAAAGTCTTCCAAATTAATTCCATCATCAAAATAGCATTAATACTTTTAAACATTTCATCATCCATAGATCTAACATAACTCTAAAATACCTTATATGTAGACTTTTAAATCCTTCATAATTCTTCATGTTCCCTTAACCACAATTTTCCATCTCATTTCCTTAATACTTATTTCATAAAAATAGAAACATGAATCATGACCTAAGATTAAATAATGTTAAAACATGAGTCAATAAACAATCCATACCTTTCATATGTCATTTTCAGTTTCCTCATCTTCAATTGGAATGGCATTAGGTATTTCTAAACATATATTTGCATAGTCCTGCTGATCCCATTCTCAAACATTCTTCATAGGACATCTACTTTCATAATGACCATACTCTCCACATTTAAAATATTAAATTGATAACTTGGAAAGAACATATTTCCCTTTCCTGGAGTGAACTTAGCGCTTCCTTTTCCTTGGAAGTTTATTGCTTTATGACCTTCATTACCACATCTATAACACCTTCCCATACCTTTAAAACATTTTACTAGGTATTTCTTTCCACATCCTTGAAACATATATTGATGAATATGCTTACCTTTATGATCATTATTACTTGAAATTCCATAGGGATTTGTTTCTCTCATATATGATGCATTAGAAAAATCACAAAGGTTCAAGTAGTTAATCATTACTCCTGATATTTTTTTTAGAATAACCAAGAGATTTCTCATTAAGTATCCCATTTCATTTGGTTTCTTATTCATAGAACCACCAAATTTTCCTTCACATCCAGTGTTACTCTGGTGCCTGCTGGATCCATCCATTTACTAAAACCAAAAAGGTTAGTGTGAGTATATTAATAAAATCGTCATATGGGGAAGATAAACACTAAGATATATATATTCATATTATCTCAAAATTATTCAATTTATCTAAAATAATTGTAACTCTTTCTATTATACTAACCATTATGGTTATATATAACTTGTAAATTATGCTTAGATATCACCCTAACCTCTAAATTTATCTAAACCATCCTCTGATACCAACTATAGGCCCCAACCTTAAACATTATATAATATTGATTTAAGTTAAGAATTAAAATTGAGGATCTTTTCAGGTTTAGAGTTTTAGAGAATTATTCCATAACCATTATATAACATATTATAATTTACAATGTAAACAAGTCTACATGCTATCCATTTTTTTCATAATCTAAAACATTATAAAATAAAACATGATTTCCTTTCTTGATGAAAATCTTCTTGACTTCTTTAATTATATTAAATATCCTTAAACCCTGTGGAAAAAATTTCAAAAACATTGGATGAGCACAAAAATCTTAGTAAGGGATATAAAATAAGGAATGAAACCGTTATTCCAGGAAAACATTTCCACAAAATAAAAATTTTCACCCATAAAACATAAACTCTTTAACATACCTCATGAAATAATAATATTCCTGAAAAAATTATTAGTTATAATAAATCACAAAGGTAACTTGTGTCATCCATATCATACTTACATCATTAATCAATGAATTGGAGAGCTATCATGGGATTACCTACCCTTGGTTTATCACAGAACCACCCATATACATAATCAATTCTCAATAACCATAATATAATCATAACACATAAAACAAGCAAAATTAAAAATAGCATTTCTACTTTGAAATCACATTTCATTTTTATAATGTCACACACTCATAAATGATAACAATTTATTTGAAAATAAAAGTGTAAAATTGTAAAATAAACATCAAAATATTAAATCGACATAAAAGAGAAAAATTTGGTTCATTTCATATATGTTAAATAAAAAATTCCATGTTATTGAAATAATCAATCTAATTTTGAAACACATTTAAAACATTTAAAAAATATTTTCAAAGTGTCACATACCACTTTGAAACTATTAAAAGTAATTAAAATTTAAAAACATTAATTTCCATATAAATAAATACTTTAAAACCATTTTGAAAACATGGACATAAATGACAATGATTTAGAATAATAAATCTTTAAAAAATTTAAAACAGTGTTTTGGTTAAAGAGTAGTTTACCACTTGAGAAATAGTTGAATAAAAATAATTAAATAATAACATTAAAAAAACATTAAATATCATGAAAATATAGTAATTCATGATATAACATTCCTAAAGGTTTTTATATACACCTTATAGGATAATAAAGGTGTACAATATCAAGATATGCCTCAATGAAAGGATTTTGAGACGAAGTCCCTTACAAGGATCATTTTGTTAATAAAATAGATTTATTATGAGTATTAACTATAAATACACATAAATAAAGTATAAATACAAGATAATATATCAAAAATTTATTTCTCACATAATCATACACAACATAATCAAGAAGTATAAGTTTAACCCAAATAATGGAAACTCGATTAAGAAATTCTCTTAAAAAGTTTGTATCAATGACGTAAGAATTTATCAATGGGGTGATTATGTGTAGAAAAAGTATATAAACATAAAGTTAAGTGTAAATTAAAATATAAATAAATAAATAGTTATTCCACACATAATCTTGGAATAATATAATCAACAAAGTATGCATAAAACCCAATGAGTGGAAATTGAGTTTAGAAATTCCCTTACCTTGAGTCTGAGTTGACACGTACAATCGTTATATTCCTAAATAATAAAATTAGGTTAATTTATACTTGATTTAGAACATTTTTTAAGATTATTATTCCTTTTATATCACTTATTACCATGTTATAAAAATTACATAATTATTTAATTTCATATCCGATGTTTTGTCGATATTTGGTACTTGAGTCGAAAATGAACTTGTTTATGATGTAAATTGTCCATGTGGTTATAATTATAACATATATAGAATATATAACATGATATAAATATCTTATATATTAATTATATAATTATTTATAATAATATTTTAAGATAAACTAAAAACACCATTCATGGAGACGGTAGGTCGTACGTACTCATGAACGTTATTTTTGTTTTCCCTGACGTATTGAAAGAGTGAAATTAAATTAAATGTATATAAATATATATATATATATATATAATATAATTAAAGTACCATTAATATTTAATTTATATCATATATTTTTACTAAAACTATTTTTAATACATTCCATGTGACGTGTGAACGAATCACATCATTTTGAGGAGGCTATAGTCCACACATTCCCAAATGAAGTTATCGTATAACAACAATTTGGAAAGCATGAAGGTGTGTTTAATATAACATATCCAGAATACAAAATTGGTTATAATATATATATATTAAAATATTATTTTACCATAATAATGGTTTTAAGACCATACATGAAGGCGGTAAAGTAAAAAGAACAAAAACATTATTCACAGAGGCGATTAACCGACATAACTTGGAAAAAATTCATTTATTTGAATAAGAGGAGGAGAGAAATGAAATGGATATGATATATTCCACTAAAAACATAAAAATATAGTATATAAATTATTTTTTATTAATTATTCATTGATGGATGAAGTGGGTGAGGAGAAAGTAGAAAAATAAAATAAATTAAGAGAGGTGCTTTGAGAAAATTACCTCTTGAATATCCCATTCTTGAAAGACCCTTGAGGACCTTGGATTTGGTCTATTGGTAAGACCAATAGCACTTGGACATGGGTAGAGTGAGTATGAGAGGTTTGGGAAGATATTTGAGGATATAAAATTATTTTTGGGTTGAAATAGGGTGGTGGATGGGTGGTATTTATACTTGAGGAGAGATGGGTTCAAGTGATTAATTTATTAACTATTTTATATTAAAAGCCAACCATATAGAGGTGGCATTAAAATCCATGATTTTTCTTGTAATTAATTTTTAATATTCTGGTTAGGGTCGATCCACACCTCAACCAACAATTAAATGATTTTGTTTTTAGGTATGTTGAGCCTTTAACTTTTAACTTTAACCCTTGTCAAAATTTTACTTTTACTATGGTAAATAATTTTTTACCATGGTAACTTTTTTATACCTAAAAAATAAAATTAACTTACAACCAAATTTTTACCTTATTATTAAAAATATGGAATCAATTTTATCTAATTAAATTCAAATAATTATGAAAATTTTATTTAAAATTAATTTCGTAAACAAAACTAAAAAGTGGGTTTTTTAAGTGAAATGTTCAAAAGTTTGAAATGTTTTCATATCTAATTTCAATTTGAAATTGATTACAAAGACCAAAATTCTATTAAATTATAAAAACATAGTCTAAATACACTTTAAAATCAATTAAAAGTATAATCTAACAATATAAATAATTTATACAAAAAAATAGTTTTGAATTAAAATGCAGTATTTTTCACTATTCACTAAAATATTAAAGTTATCAGAAAAATACCAAAAAATAATCCAAACTAAATTTTGATATCCAAATTCAAAATAAGAAAATTATTTTGTTAAATATAACATATAAAGTTGTAAAAAATATATTTAAAATGGGTTCTTCATCAAAAGGTAGTAAAGCTGCCTTTTAAAAATATTAGAGCTTTTATGCCTAAAATTGGATTTATTCTTATTTTAAGCCTCTAAAATTTATTATAAGAAATTAAAAACATTTAATAAAAATGTTTAAACATAATATAGTTAGTTATGTTTATTCCCACCAATAAAACATCTATGCGATAACTACCATTTAAAATAATAATATTAATAATTTATTATTTTTAAGTATATCTCAATCTTATGTGAAATATAATATTTTTGGAGAAACCCATTGTTTTGTGTCAAGTAAGATATCTCACATAGTTTCACCTTCAAAATAAAATTAATATCTAATTCATAAATATTAATAGATATGAAAATTTCTTATTCTATAATTACCTGGGTTGTTACGCTTGGGTTTGTTCTTTTGGTGAGACCAGAAAGATAAGGACCTGAGAAAGAGTTTTGGGAAATGAATTGGGCATAATATAAGAAATATTCGAATCTTAGAAGGTTTGAGAAGAATAGGTGGTGAGGGGTAGTATTTTTAAGGGGAGGAGAGGGGTGGTTTGATTATTTTATTCATTTTTTTATTATTTTGGAACAAGACTATCAATAATGTTGATTATTGTGACTAAGTATAGTAAATAGTGCATGTGAGTTAAAACTAATGGTTTATTGCATTATTCATGACTAAAAAATTCATGTATTTGTCTTAAAATGTTAAAAATCATAAATTATTATATTCCACTATTCACCCAAAATTCTATTATTTTAGAGAAATCCCAAAAATTCACCCTAACCATTTTTAGACATTAAAATTTCAAAAATGGACTCCATTTTATAAAAATAAATTTATAAATTGAGAAATTTATTTTTTTAATTAAAATCATTATTTATTCGAAAAATACAGATTTTAATATTGTAACTGATTTTATGACACTTTGAAAAATTAATTAAGGTCTCATAAAATTATTTTATAATTATATCATAACAAAATATTAATTTATGAATCTATTTTATGAAAATAAATTTTCTTTTAAATAATTATATTAAATATAAAATTGTAAAAAAACATTTATGTTTCACAAAATACCAACACTTAATTTATCATTTTTAATATATTTATTTACTTATTATATGATATAAATGTATAATCTTTTCATTTATAAGATACATAAATCTTTATTTATACTTTTCTATTTTAAATGGGTAGTTTAACATTGTTTTTTATTTCTAGAGCTTTGTTCGTGAGTGTGGTCATTCTAGAAGATCCAAATTTTCTTATTTCATATTTGTTGTCCTACTATAATATTTGGTATTCTTATTGGTTTGTTTTCTGACTAAATTATCATTATTAATTTATGGGAATAATTTTTTTATTAGGTTCCCTATATGGTATATTTTATTTATACTACATAATATAATTATAAGAGGGGGAAATTTCATTGATGAAATTATGGGTCATTACAGGTTCCCCTTATTAGAATAGTCTATAACTTTCACCTTTGATTATGAAAATCTTATGTGTATTTATTTATTTTTTGTAAAAAAGTAAATATTTTATAAACCTAATATGATAAATATGAATCGAAAATGGATTTATTCTAATCGTATGACAAAAGAGTATGAATATGGAGTTAAATATATCATCAAGTTTCCAATAGAGCATTCATATGACACTTCTCAAATCCTTTATCCATGTTTACGTTGTTGTTATTAAATAAAAATTAGCCTATAAGAGATGGAATAACATTTGATTTATAATGGAATTGATCAGATTTATAAATATTGGACTAAACATTGGTAAAAACTAAAATGTGCATACTAATTGGGATGATACTACAGTTTTTGGATACCAATGTAAATGATGACGGAGGTTGCATGAAAGAAATGACTATAGAAATTCAATAGGACCTTTGTGAATGTGAAAAGTTTTTTGAGAAGTTAAATAATGGTTCTAAGAGGCCATTGTATACCAGTTTTAGTAAACACATAGCATTGTCAGCTATATTGGAGTTATATAATTTGAAAGCTAGTAGTGGATGGAGCGACACCGTATTTACCAACTTGGTCTCCTGAATGATATGCTACTAGAAGAAAATGAACTTCCTTATCAAATATATGGCACTAAATGAATTCTACATTCAATGTTTATGATATCAAAAAAATACATGCTTGTCTAAATGATTGCATATTGTTTTGAAAGGACCATGAATCACTCATAAAATTATCTAAGTGTGGAACAGATTAATACAAGAAAGATGAATGAATCCATTTGAAATATGTATGCTACTTTCCTAACATTCCATGGTTTAGAAGACTATATGGATGTCAGGAAACCACAAGACAATTGACATGGCATGTGGATACAAGAATTAAATATGGGAACCTACATCATTCAGCAGACCCTCCTTAGTGAAAGAAAATTTATTACGAGTATCCTGAATTTAGTAATGAACCTAGAAACTTATATCTTTAATTATATAAAGATGAAATAAATCCTTTTAATTTATATATTAGTAATCATTGTACATGTCCCATCATGTTGATAAATTACAACTTTCAACCATTGTTATGCATGAATAAAAAATACATTATGTTTTCTTTGCTTATATCTGAACTAAAGTAACCCAATAATGATATTAATTTCTATTTGGATCCATTGATAGAAGATTTGAAATTTATGTGAGATATAGGTGTTACAGTGTATGATTCTCCTAGAAGTGAAGAATTTACATTGAGGTCCATGTAGTATGGGATGATAAATGACTTTTCTTATGGAAAATTTTCATGATATAGAATTAAAGGAATATTGGGGGTTCTCCGTTTGTAAATAATACAAACACTCATTCCGATTGAATCATTCCTCAAAGATTATTTTTTTAGAACATATGAAATTTTTACCTCGATGACATAAATGTCGATCCTAGATAACAGCATTCGATGGGAATACCAAACAAGTTACAACACCATCTTCACTAATGGAAATTCAACTATTTGATAATTTAAAAATATTGACACAATTTTTTATAATATTTTTTCAAAAAATCATATGAAATCAGGTTGGAAAAAGAGATCAATTTTCTTTGAAATAACATATTAAATTTTTTGGTACATCAGACCTTATCTTGATGTCATGCATATAAAAAAAATATTTGATAGTGTTATTGGAACATTACTAAATATTCCAGGAAAAACAAAATATGGAATAAAGGCTAGGTTGGACATGATTGACATGGGAATAAGGGAAGAGTTGGAACCGATGCAGGGTAAAGGGTGGATTTTTCTTCCTACAATATCTTACACTCTATCCAAACATGAAAAATTACAATTTTACATTTTCCTTAATGGAGTAAAACTTCTAGAGGTATATTCATAAAATATCAAGAATGTCACATTAAGGACTAATTTGAAGTTACAAAGACTAAAATCACATGACTGTCATGTTCTAATGCAAGATTTTATGTTCGTTTCTTTACATTGAATTCTACCTAAAAATGTTTGACATATATTATCCAAACTCTACTTCTTTTCAAATCCATATGCAGTAAACTTATAAACCCAATGAAGTTTCTAATCATGAATAAAGATGTTGTAGTCATATTATGTGAATTAAATATGTTATTACTTTTATCATTATTTGATATTATGGTCCACCTAATGGTTCACTTGGTTAGATAGGTTCAAATGTGTGGTCCTTTCCATTACAAATGGATGTACCCCATGGAATGGTATATGAAGATTCTTAAAGGGTATGTCAAGAATCAAAGTTGTACATAATGTTGTATTGTAGAATGATATATTTTTAAAGAAGTTATTGAATTCTATATTGATTACCTATCATATCTTGATAGCATCAGTCTCCCAAAGTCTCATCATAGTAGACACCTTATGGGTGGAGGGATTTCTAAAAGAGATATTGTTACAACTACCATAACAGAGAAGGAGAAAGTATACCTTTACACTTTACATAATGGTGAAGATATTAATACATACTTTGAAGCCCAAAAATAAATTATTAGAGATTTTAATCCATCAAGGGATGAAGGATGGATATCAAATACACATAATAAATAGTTTATAGTATGGTTTTGAGATCATATTTATAAGGAGTTATCTGAAAATACAAATTCAATTTTTAAACAAATTTGATGGCAAGACAAAGGACCAAATTCAAATCTTATATCTTACACTATTTTTATAATAAATGTTTATAAATTATATAAAAAATAACACGATGACTTTAGTATGATGAAAAAAAAGTGGAGTTATGCTTGTGGAGGAAGCGATGCACATATCTAGTTCCAAGTATAGAAATATAATTTATGTGAATATGTCATGTTTCATTATTATCGATCAGATATATGAGTTGGATTATATAATATTTCAAGTGCTGATTTTATGTTCCAAATGGTTTGACAACAGGAGTGTAGTGAAAGTTGATGAAATGGAATTCGTGAAGGTGAATTTCAGTGTGGAAGGGTAAAAGGAAGTCATTCATAATGGAATTTCAATTAGTAAATGTATTTTATGTATAAAATATAGCAATCAATAATTTTTTGATTGTCCTACTAGTGACTAAAACAAGTGTGGGGTTAGATGAAAATTCAATCGAGGATATCCCTTTCATTGGGAGATCACAATTAGTTCGTGGTGGTCCCAATATAAATATTGTCTTGTATTTTAGAGGGGACCACAAAGAGGGGATTTGGATTCTTCATAGAAGCGAAAAATCCCTTCAACCATTAAAAATGAAAGAGATTTCAATGATAAAGTTAAAGTTTTTTTCAATATACTACATTTTTTCCTCATAATATTATATTTTCTCTACTGTATTAACATAATATAAATTAAATATTTAACTACTCATGAAAAAAATGTCTTCTTACATGATAATGTTACCAATCCTGAGGAATAATAGGTTGTTGATGTTGAAACTAAAAAATTATTAGTAGATCAACAACATCATGATGAAAAAAAACAAGAACTATATAGAATTACAGTGTTGAATAAAATTATCAAGGCATAAGTAAGGGTATAAAATTTTTGGTTAGTTGGAATCAACACGGCCAACCTATTGACCCAAATAAGTCAATGTTCATTAGTTATGTTGGGGTCACAATGAGGATGAATGTGACGATTGATATAGATTTGTAGTGCCACATCTAGCCTATAATGAAGGAAACCATTTGAGAAGATATAAAGGTAATGTTATGTTATACTCACTATAAAATATTTCACTTTTTTCAATAGGGAAATATCTATTGGTAAAATTTTATTTTTTGTTAGTAAAATTTTTTACCAACATATATGTCCTTGTCACTAAATTTTCATAAAAACTATGTCGCTAAATGTTTTTGTGACAGATAAAATAGTTATGTTACAATTATAATAATACCAATAGATAATATATATATTGGTTAAAATGTTTAAAAATGGGTTCTAATGACAAATTATTCTATTGATAACAATATTACCAATATATAATATCTGTTTATAAATTACATTTGAATAAAAATTATAAATTTTTATTTCTAGTAAAATTTCACATTATATTTATTAATTTATCATATTATTAAATAGAAAACCATTTTCACACATGTTAAAAATAATAATTATATTACAAATAAAGTTTAATATGAAACTATAAACCCTCAATAGGATCCACCTCCCCCCCCCAAACAGGATCCACCCCCCACCATCCATGCCATGCCAACAAGCCAGCTCTAGGGACTAACCAGTGATTCATCTCCATCACTCCATACCAATGAGCTAGCTCCAATACTAGGGACTAGACAGCGAGCCAGATCTAGCACTCCAGACCATCTCCAGCCAGTGAGTCATCTCCAGCACTCCATGCCAACTCTATCACTAGGGATCAACTAGTGATTTATCTCTAGAACTATATGCTAGTAAGCCAACTCCATCACTAGGGACCAGTGAGCACTAGTGACCCATCTGTTTCCAAGGACCCGTAATCCAGCTCCAACTCTAGCTATAAATCTCAAGTCATTTTTATACCATAGCCTTTAGATCCAAGATCCCCACTACACACAACTAAAGAGAATACCCAAAAACAAGACAACTCCAGCTTCATAAGAAACAAATCGATCCATATCCAGTACCAATGAGAAACCTCAAATCATTGTTATGCCACACCCTTCATCTCCAATATCTATATCAAAAAAAACAAAAGATCTTACCCACAAATCAGTGAAAAATATCTACAATAATTGAAAAAAATAGAAATAAATGGAAGTATAAAAAAATAATTTTCATAGTGATCATTTTTCATCATCCTTGTTGACATATCAATGGGTGTGAAATCAAAAATGGGAAATGTGAAATGGGAATACCTAGGTAATGGGTGTGAACTAGGAAATGGGAAATGGGAAGTGGGATTGAACTGGGAAATGGGAAATGGGAAATAGTAAATGGAAAATGGTAATACCAAAGCAATTAACATGAAATGGGTAATGGGAATACCTAGGAAATAGATATAGGAATGAACTAGGTAATGATCATACCTTATCTTACCAGAAAATGGATCTTTAATGAGTGAATTGATGATGGAAACATGGGTGAAGTCACAAATCCATGAATATGTTGTGAATGGTTCACACCTCTCAGCATCCATTTACCAAAAAAACATAATTTATGGGAAGAGTGATAAAAATAAAGACAATTAAACTTGAATCGAAAAAAAAAACTATTAACTTAAAATACTTTTTTGTTCACAAACGGTTGAGACATAATAGTTCAAAATCTTACCAAACATGGTAGAATTGGTGGAAGGAAATATGGTAGGAATTGTATAATTTTTGGTAGGAAATAAAAAGTGGTAACATTACTTGTGATAGTAGATCTAAGGATATGGTCCTTACAGACTATATAAATATGTTTAAAGGAGGGATAAAATTTATAGAAATAACATATCCCTAGTAGAATTGAACACTTTTGATAATTAGTTTGTAAATATTTTTAGGAAACTAGTTTTTGTAAAAAAAGATAAATAATATAATAATTTTAATTTTTAAAATTTCATAAAGATTTTAGTTACCTCAAAACATTAATTGATATCAAGTAGGGTATTTTTATTCTTATAAAATATTAGTGGATTTGAATAAGCACTCACAATTGATGTAGATATAAGTTAGATAAGCTAAGAATAAATCACAGGTGTTGAACTGAAACATAAGAGTATTAATAAACAAATATATGAACATTGATTATGTAAAGTGTATAAAAGTAAGCAATTTCTACCATTGAACCAACACTAAAGAACATGAATAACAAAACATATGGTATGTATAATGTATAAAAATTTGTAATTTGTACAGAGTAAATTTTTTATATTTGAACCAATAAATTGGGGTTTTTATTCTTCATTTAGTTGGTACAACTAAATTTACTTTAATCTGAAAGTAAAAACCTACTCTCTCTGACATATTTTGTGTTACCAGTACATAATCAGAACCGCATTTCTTGGTTAAGTGTGATGATAGTGAGATTAAAAAACAATATTTCCAAATATTAATTAAATAAATCACTAAATCCGGGGTATATTGAAACCTAAATGAAAAATATATATTTATTCATGAAATTTTAATTGATCATTCTAATTAATTTATTATTGATAGGTTATTCAGTGTGCATAGCCTTCCCTGAAATATTTTAATGGAATGGTTGTAACTAGATAACATTGGTAAAGAGGGAGTGTTTTCATGCAAATAATTTAATAAATACAAATCATCGAGCATGAGTAATTCCTCTGGATAGTGCAATAGAAAATTCCATATTAAGTAACATGACATGTAATAGTAGAGTTAATTGAGGTGAGAGTAAATGAAAAAATGAAAGTATACACTTAACTATTTGAATCATACATTGATAGAATTTAAAATTGTATGAATATTTTGGTTACCTATAAACATTCATTGAAATCAAGAAGAATTTTTCTTGATATTTTTTTTCTTCTAACTTCAATGAACCTTCATCTTCATTGTTTACCATTCATACAAGGATCAATGTTTTGAAGCACTTAAAATCACATTCATTAACTACACATATTTTCATTTCACTCATGATAAGTGAAGAAAAATAAAAAAACATAAAAATAGAAATCATATATGCATTAAACTATAGAAAATATGGAAATCAAGCCACAATATAGCATCTTAAAACATGAACCTTATATGCATTTAATTATAGAAAATTTCAATAGAATAGAATAATTAAATCTCATAAAAAGAACCACATATTCATTAAAATTAAGAAAAAATAAAACAACTTAACAGTCAATTACCAAATCAAATCTCCCCATCGTGCTCTTGATCATAGTGGAGGGAAGGTGATTAAACCGAATAAATATTAGGGAATACCTCGATTTCAATCAATTAGGAAAGAGGGAGAGACCGAAAACAAGGCTAACATGGCTGCGTGGGGAAGGTTGGGGATGGTAGGGATCGAATAGGGAAGTTCAGGGATGGCGTGGGTCGAGCAAGGAATGGCGGTGATTGTGGGGGTCGAACGAGGATGGTGGGGGTCTAGGGAGGTGGTTTGTAGTCAAGGGGGCCAATGGCGTAGGTGGAGGGTTGCGGAGGAGGTGGTGGGTGTCACAGAGGAGGCAGCGGGGGTTATGGAGGAGGTGAGTGGTGTCGTTTGAGAGTGGTGGAGGATTTGGTGGGGGTCGTCGAGGGCAGCGGTGGTCGTAGATGAATCATGGGGTCAAGGAGGAGGAGGCGGTAGTGGAGGGTAGTGGGGTGGGGGTTAATTAGGGTTTAGATATGGGTATTGATTTTTAAAAATAAAAAAAGATTAATAAAATAACAAATATTAATCATTTTTTAAAAATAAAAATATAATGCATATATGTATGAGTGGTATAAAATTTTATAAAAAAAATTATTTTATTTTATAATATAAAATAAAATTTCACTATGTGGATATCAATTATTAATAAAATAATATTACTCAATTTATTGTTAGGTTTCCTATTTATTATAATTAAATAATTAATTTTTTGAAATTATTTTGGTTAGATTTAATTATTTTTATAAAATTTAAATATAAAAATTAAATTATCATGTATATAGAGTTTATAAAAAATATATATAAATATATCAAATATCATAATTACTTAAATTGTTTTTTTATAAAAAAATTAAAATGTTTATTAAGTGAATAACATTAAAAAATATAAACACTATTTATATTTAGAGAAAATTATAAATTAAAATGAATGAATGAGATATTTTTAATAAGACCTCAAAAAATGGATATTGACTTTGGTTATAAAAATAATAATATATAAAAATGTTTTTTTCTATTAATTGGTTATTGATAAAATATTTGTTGTTATTGTTGTAACATTTTTTTATTAATGGTAAATGATTTTTTAGTAAATATTATTATTGCTAACAAATTAATGTGTTGTTAAAAAATTGATGGTGTTAGTATGATAAAGTAATATATTTAACCATTGGTAAAAGATGTTTTGGTATTGAACAATCAATATCAATAGATATATATATGTTGGTAAAAATAAGTATTGTTTCTTAAAATCAATACCAATAAAATTTAGTATCTGTTGGAATTATCCATTTTTACCAATAGATATATTATCTATCAATAAATTTATATTGGTATGAATCATTTTTCTTGTAGTGACTTTATCTATTTAACCAAAAAATTATATAATGAAAAGTTGGTTTAATTTTCATTATTCCTCATAGATTTTGTTTATTTTAAAATATTTCCATAAGAAATATGTCTTAATAGCCACTGGAAAATCCCATAGAGGATTATGGACTCTTCTTAAAAAGTTACATCTTAGGGATGCTCAGGGGAAAGTAAAGTCTCACCCACCAGTTAGTTATGCACACATTATAAAGCAAGAAACATGGAATGATTTCATCCATAGTTACGATGAGAAATCATTACAGGTGCATTGTGGTTGATAATATATTATTTGACATTATTTATTTTATTGAATTTGATTCATAATTGGTAGTTTATGAAACATTAAAGGAATTTTTAAAATAAATAACCTGAATCAAAACCTATATACCCCTATCGCAAAGCAAGGATGGGGTGTGCTTCACTAGAGAAGAAATTGGTATGTATTTTAAATCAAAAATAAAATTTTTATGTGATATGAAACAACATATGTTACTTTTTTTATATACATATTGATGAATCTAAATCTAAATCGACATCTATCACATGTCATGTTTTATGGAATGAGGCTTTCTTAAATAAGGAGGGTAAATTAGTTGATGAAAACAAAAAATCAGTATGGGAAACATGTGTAAGTATGACATAATAGTGATTTGTTATAATTTATAACAGTATTACATAAAAATATCTATTTATTTTCATATGTTTTTATATATTTTAGATACAATAATCGATAGTGATCATAATGGAATAAAAAATAATTCCAATAGCTTTGAAGCGGCTGGAAAAATATGGTTGCATTAGAGGAGTAGGTTTTGGAGTATCTCCTCAAACATATTTTAAGAAGAAAACCCCACAATAAGATACATATAAAATGATGAAATGATTTTAGGTAAAAATATATGATTTAAAAGATATTATTGTTTGGTCTAGTTTAGAAAACTAATGTATGTGAAAGGATCGAAGCAAACCGGTGGTGGAACAAATATCATCACATGAAAAACCAAGCAACCCTACTAGCTTTTAGGATATCGATTCCCCTCAACTATATACCTTACCTGAGGTAATCAATATTATCATTACTCTTTATCCTAAATGTGAATGAAAATACCTCTTATAACTTTATATTATTAAAATTATACATGGTAAAGTTGTATGTGATTTCTATCAATCAAAACCCATGCACCTCCTTGTTTCAATGGGTATGGTGTATAATATCCTGGGAGACATGCTACATAATAAAGAACTCTAAAAATATCACATGAGAGTGGGGATTGAGGTATATCAAGAGATAATTACTGAGTTTCCTGTTCCACTTAATGATCCGGATATTACAACGGTCAATGATGCTATTGGAACTTTCATAGCATGGACATGTAATATTATAAAGATACATGAGGTATTACATTAACAATTTTTTCATATGAAAAAATAGTAACAGTTGATGGAAAAAAGGTATAAATTGAGGTATGGTATTATAAATGGATAAATAGATATGGAAAAGAAAAGTTGGATCATAACAATCTAGTGAATTGACTAAGAAATCAAAAGGGCCTTCTAGGAGTACCTTTTCCCTGGCATTTCCAGTACCTCATTTGTTATCATTATAACTTTGTGAATAGACCGCATTTAAATATGCATATATTTCTTAAATTCCATATGAAGAACTATTTGGAACTTTCATTACATACATAGTTGGTCTCAAGATTATAAATGAGATTCTCAAGTTTTAATGGATGGGAGTCTCAATTATGAATACATACTTAAGGTACATTTTCATAAAATGTGTGTCAAAAAATGATATAATATGTTCATTAAAGTTAATAAATATTCACAATTTCTATAAGAGTTTATATTAATTATATAAAAATGGAAAATCATGTGAAGCATGATTTGGATTCATTAATCTCTGTATTATTTCTACACAGGAAGCTTCTTTGGATAAGGAAGAAATTGATAAGAAATAAAATGAGTTAAAAGATGTGTTTGAGAAAAAAATAATATAAGAAAAACTCTTTTTGATTCCTATAATGTAGGGGTAAAACTATATAGTATAATAACATAAAATATATTTTTATTTTGTTCTTAATTATTTTTTTTAGGAAGTTTCAGATATTGATCGCACTCAAACTGGTTACCTCCAAGATTTGTTAATTGGATATAATTCATGGATATCCAAAAAACCGACCACACATGATTTTTATTGTGAATTTTAACACACTGTAATCAACATTTTATAGATAAACTTAGAAATATATGTTTTAGTCTGTGTTTTAATAAGAATTTTTTTATGATTGGGTGGTCACTTAATATAGTTGGTGACTAAATATAAAAATCATGTGGATTACTTTAAATGGGAATAGATTAAGGTATATATGGAAATATTTAACTATAAAAACATATTTCAAAAAAATTACTTAGTTTGGTCAATGTTTCTATAGTTTTTAAAGAAATATAATAGCAACTATTATGGATATTATGTTTTCAAATTTATGAGAGAGATCATAAACCATGAAAAGACCAGCATCCCTGAATGGGTAATTTTTTAAGTTAATTACAATTTCATTAAAAATATTTCTTATTAATTTGCTATTCTATATTTTCTTACTAATACCAAGATTTAAGACAACCTTCATACTCAAAAGAATAGATAATTATTTTTAGAGATGAGTGGGAAGTGTAAATGGTGTAAAAATGTTTTTTGACATCAAATTTAGGTGATTATGAGCTATGTTTGTGATCTAGTATGGGCTATGGGCTTAGAAATATATTTGGGGAATCAAGCATTAGTATCATAATTCTTATATATTATTTTTTATCTAATTCTCAAAGAGAAGTATAATAGAGGAAATCAATTTGTTTACAAATGAATGATCAGAATACATTATGTCATAATGTATACAAGCATCACAAAGAGGTGACTTTCTACTACTTATTTAGTCAGTTTTCTCATCATTTTATCTAATTGTTTCATTAATTTCCTTATTATTTTTATCATATAATTATTTTTTAAAATTTACACATTATTTCAAAACACACATCACATGCTCAAAACTAATAAAATGAGCTTGGATTGTTTTTAAACTTTAGAGAAACAATCCATAAGTCATTTATGACATGTAGGAATTAACCGCACATCAATCTGATGCATGATGTGGTCAGTATGACTCAAAGTATGTGTTCTCAATAAAAAAAATGTCATTTTAGTTTAAAACATGCATAAAATAGTCAAAATAAATAAATCAAGCTTGTATTATTTTTAAAATTTTGGAAAACTATCCATAATACATTTTTCACGTATAGGAATTGACCACACATCAACCTAATACCCAATGTAGTCAATATAACTCAAATAATCTGTTTTCAATACCAAAGTTTCATTTTAGTTTAAACCATACATCAAATATTTACAACCTATAAAATGAGCTAGTATTGTTTTCAAACTTTTGTAAAATGATCCATAATTCATTTTTCACATGTAGGAATTGACCGCACATCAATATGAGACATGATGTGGTCGATATGACCCAAAATATGTTTTTTCAATAGAAATTCGTCATTTTAGTTTAAAACTCATGTCAAAATAGAAAAAAGCAATAAAAAAAGCTCGGATTGTTTTAAAATTTTAGTATAATGATCCATAATTCATTTTTCATTTGTAGAAATTGACTAAACATCAATCTAACATATGGTGTGACCCGTATTACTCAAATTGTGTGGTTTGGGTTTAAAATTAGTATTTTTTTAGAAAATATGAGTGGCATACTCAAAATTAATTAAACACATTCATAATGTTTTGATACTTTATAACAATGATCCCTTAGCCATTTGTGACATGTAGGAATAAATCATACCTCAATTTGATACACATTGTACACAGTATGACTCAAATTTCATAGTTTCATATTAAAATTTACATTTTATTAATGTATTGTTTCATATTTATGTTTTATTTATTTATTTATAGTATAACATTATAATTGTTTTCTTATATAGGTGGATTATTTTTCTTGAGTTGGGGTGGTTTGTTTGAAGTTTCTCATGCTCGTGAGAGATTGGACTTCGAGGATGAAAATAATATAATGGAATCAAGGAATTGGGTCAAGAATGTATACAAACATCATGAAAAAGGTTAATTCCTAATACTTATTTAGTTAATTTTTCACCATTTTATCTATTATTTTTAAGTTAATTTCCTTATCATTTTTATCTAATATTTTTTTCACTGATCTGTTGGGAAGTCATATTTTCATTTAAACTATCTATAGAAATCTAGAAAAGAGAGAACATGTTCTTTATTTTATGACTTATTTAAAACATTTGAAATCAAAACACACATCACAAACTCAATCATATGCACCTCAATATGATACATAGTGTGATCGGTATAACTTGAACTATATATTTTTATTTTATAATTTACATTTTAGTTAAAAACACACATCACATACTCAAAACTAATAAAACACATTTATATTGTTTTGGTACTTTATTAAAATGATTCATAAGTCATTTCTAATGTGTAGGAATTAGAAACACCTCAATCAGACACATGGTGTGACTAGTATGACTCCAAGTGTATATTTTTATTTAAAATTGACATTAATTTTAGTAAAAAACACAAGTGACATACTAAAAACCAATAAAAATCATTTGGATTTTTTTTATTTTATCAAAATGACCCATAAGTAATTTTTTATGGGTAGGAATTAGTCTCACATCAATCTAATACACAGTGTTCCTGGTATGATTCCAATTGTGTATTTTTATTTAAAATTGACCATGATTTTAGTAAAAACACAAGTGGCATATTCAAAACTGAGAAAAAAAATTTATATTGTTTTTATACTTTAGTAAAATGATCCATAAGTCATTTTTTATGTGTAGAAATCAGCTGCACCTCAATCTAAAACACAGTCTTCCCGATATGACTCCAAGTTGTCTTTTTATTTAAAATTGACATTAATTTTAGTAAAAAAGGAAAGTGATATACTCAAAAGTGAGAAAAAACATTCATATTGTTTTGATACTTTAGTAAAATGATCTATAATTCCTTTTTGATGTGTAGTAATCATCCACACCTCAATCTGATGCACGGTGTTCTTGATATAACTCAAAGTTTTTGTTATCAGTTTAAAATTGACATTTTAGTTCAAAAAGTGTGGAACTCACTGAAAATCAAGAAAATGCACTCATATTATCTCGATAATTTAGTAAAATGATTCATAAGTCATTTTTGACATGTAGGAATGAGTCTCATATCAAACTGACACACTATGTGACCAGTATGACTAAAAGTGTGTGTTTCCGATTTAAAATGACATTTTAGTAAAAAACAAAGTGACATAATCAAAACCAAGAAAATACATTAATATTGTTTTTATACTTTAGGGAAACAATTCATAATTAATTTTTGACATTTAGGAATCAACTAAACCTCAATATGATGCATGGTGTGACCGGTATGACTCAAAGTGTGTGTTTTCAATTTAAAAAGACTTTTCAGTAAAAAAGAAAAGTGACATACTCAAAACTAAGAAAATTCATTTGTATTGTTTTGATAATTTCGTAAAAAAATAAATAAGTCATTTTTAACATGTAAGAGTCATCTACAGGTCAATATTACACATGTTGTTACTGTTATGACTCCCAAATGTGTCTTTTATTTAAAATTGACATTAATTTTAGTAAAAAGATAAGTGGCACACTCAAAACTGATAAAACACATTTATATTATTTTTATAATTTATTGAAATGATCCATAAGTCATTTATGACATGTAGGAATCATCTTCACCTCTATATGATTTACAGTGTGACCGGTATGACTCCAAGTGTGTCTTTTTATTTAAAATTAACATTAATTCTAGTAAAAAATATAAGTGACATACTCAAAACTAATCAAACGCATTCAGATTGTTTTTAAACTTTATGAAAAAAATCCATAAGTAATTTTTGACATGTATGAATTATCTTAACCTTAATACGCTACACTTTGTGTCCAGTATAACTTGAAGTCTTTGTTATTAGTTTAAAATTGATATTTTAGTTCAAAAAGTGTATCACTAGTTGAAAACCAAGAAAACACACTAATATTTTCTATATAATTTAGTAAAATGGTTCATAAGTCATTTTTGACATGTAGGAATAAATCTCAGGTCAAAATGACACACAATGTGACTGGTATAACACAAAGTACATGTTTCCTATTTAAAATGATATTTTAGTAAAAAATAAAAGTGACATGCTCAAAACTAAGAAAACACATTAAGATTGTTTTATACTTTATAAAAATGATCCATAAGTCATTTTCAAAATTTATTAATTAGAATCATCTCAAACTAACACATGGTGTGACAGATATGACTCCAAGTGTGTCTTTTTATTTAAAATTGACATTAATTTTAGTAAAAAAGACAAATGACTTACTCAAAATTGAGAAAACACATTTAGATTGTTTTAATACTTTAGAATAAAAATCCATGAGTAATTTTTGACATTTATAAATCATCCTCACCACAATATGATGTACAGTGTTCCTGGTATAACTCAAAATGTCCATTATCAGTTTAAAATTGACATTTTAGTTCAATAAGTGTATCACTCACTAAAAATTGAGAAAATGTGATTGGATTGTCTCAATAATTTATGAAAATTATTTATAAGTTATTTTTTATGAGTATTAATTATTCTCATGTCAAACTGACACACGATGTAACCAGTATGACTCAAAGTGCATGTTTCCAGTTTAAAATGATATTTTAGTAAAAAATTCAAGTGACATGCTCAAAACTAAGAAAAAACATTCGAATTGTTTTTAAATTTACTAAAATGGTAAATAATTTATTTTTTATATTTAGGAATCATCCTCACCTCAATCCAACACATGGTGTGACTTGTATGACTCCAAGTGTGTCTTTTTATTTAAAATTGACATTAATTTTAATAAAAAAGAAAAGTTACATACTCAAAACTGGGAAAAAGAATTCATATTATTGTAATACTTTATTAAAATTATCCATGATTCATTTATGACATGTAGAAATTAGACTCTCCTAAATAAGATGCATGGTGTGACTGTTATGACTCCAAGTATGTCTTTTTATTTAAAATTGACAATAATTTTAGTAAAAAAGAAAAGTGACATACTCAAAACCAAGAAACATTTGGATTGTTTTAATAATTTAGGATAATTATACATATGTCATTTTTGACGTGTTGGAATCATTTTCACCTCAATATGATCCATAGTGTGCCTGGTATAATATAAAGGGTCTGTTATGAGTTTAAAATTGACATTTTAGTTCAAATGGTGTGTCACTCACTAAAAACTGAACAAATGTGCTCGTATTGTCTCAATAATGTAGGAAAAAGATTAATAAGTAATTTTTTATGTTTAGGAACTATTCTCATGTAAAAATAACACATGATGTGACTGGTATGACTCAAAGTAAATGTTTCTATTTTAAAATGGAATTTTAATAAAAAAGACAAGTGTCATACTCAAAACTAAGAAAACACATTCAGATTGTTTTTAACATTATTAAAATGATACATAAGTTATTTTTGACATATAAAAATCATTAGTACCTAAATACAATGCATAGTGTGACTGGTAAGACTCCAAGAGTGTCTTTTTTATTAAAATTGACATTAATTTTAGTAATAAAGACAAGTGTCATAATCAAAATTGAGAAAATGCATTTGTATTGTTTTGATACTTTAGTAAAACAATATATAAGTCATGTTTTACATTTATGGATCATCCACACCTTAATCTGATACATAATGTGGCGATTATCAATTTAAAATTGACATTTTACTTCAAAAAGTATGTCACTCACTGAAAACTAAGAAAACATGCTTAAGTTATCTTAATAATCTAGGAAAATTATACATAAGTCATTTGTGACATGTAGGAATTAGTATCACATTAAACAGACACATGATATGAATAGTATGACTCAAAGTGTTAATTTTCTAGTTTAAAATGACATTTTTGTAAAAAACACAAGTGACATACTCAAAATCGAGAAAACACATTCGAATTGTTTTGATAATTTTAGAAAATAATTCATAAGTAATTTGTAAAATATAGAAATTTATTTCACATAAATATGATACAATATGTGGTCGGTATGACTCGAAGTTCATGTTTTCAATATATAGGTGCCATTTTAGTTTAAAACACGCATCACATCGCAAAAACTGAGAAAACAAGCTCGGATTATTTTCTCATCATTTCATCCAATATTACTTAATTAATTTTCTTATCATTTTATCTTATACTTATTTAGTTAATTTTTATAGAGATAATTCTTGAAGATGAACAAGAAATGTTGTGATGTGCAAGAATCAATAGCAACTTAATCTGATACATGGTGTTCCTGGTATGACTCAAATTTTAGTTTAAAATTGACACTTTTAATTTAATTTATTTCTTTATATCATTATTTACATAATAATTTGTTTCTTATATAGGTGTATTATTTTTCTTGAGTTGGGGTTGTTTGTTCAGTAATAGAATGAGCAGGGATCGGGGGCCAAATACAAAGGAACATTGATGTTTTTGAATGCTTGTTATAATTTATACTTACTCATGTAATTATACAAACTAGTATTTGAAATGTCTATAATATAGTGTTTTTCTTATATTTGTGTTTTAAATTTTATTTCATTTTCATTTTGTATTTACAACCTATTTTTTATACTATCTTCTCTATTTCATGTGCTATAAATTTAACAGTACATTGTAGTATGCCCCTTTATGAGTGCTTTTAGAAGCACTAATAAAGGGTCCCTTTATCAGTGTTGTTTTTAGTGCTGATGAAGGTTCCCATTATCATTGATTTTTTAGCACTTATAAAGTATTAATTTATTAGTTCTTTTCTAGCATTGATAAAATCCGTGGGTTTATAAACATGCTCTGGCATTCAGTGCTTTTTTTGCGCTCACAGTGGCTAATTTTAGCACTATTAAAGGAATTTTTTGTAGTAGTGAAGCCCAAAAAACCCTAAATTACCAAAATAATAATCTAATATAAAATAAATATTTATGGATTTTAAAGGATAGAAAACATTCCACCATGATTCCCATATAAAATAGAACAAATAGGAGTAGTAGTCTCACCCAAAGTTTTGATTGGCAATCAATGGTGCTTCAAACAACACAATATTGAGGGATAATGATCCTTGGAAGAGTGGGTAGATATTAGTTTATAACACCTGATACTAGAGAAGGAAATGGGAGGAAATTATGAAATAAATTTTAAGGCCAAGGGGAAAATGGTAAAATTCCCCACTTTTAATGTGGCGCACAGTTTAGCCACACAGTTGGCCAAGCCATGCTGCAACTATGTGGAACCCTCTGGAAAAGAGGGGTCTAAGACATATGGTTTGGTTGGTATAACCACATAGTTTGAAAAACCATGTGGTGGTCATGTTTCTACCTATTTCCAGGGGGGTAGTCCACATGGTCTCCTAGGCCATGGTGCATGGTTAATACTAATTGTGACCCAACCATGTACTATGCATTGGATGGCCTCTTTTCTTCCTTTTTCACATCCCAAACCCCCATAACACCCCCAAATCCCCTTATATTATTAGTAATACTTTTATTAACAACAAAAATGGGAGTTAAACCTAAATTTAAATGTGATTTACCTCGTATGAAGATCAGGATCTTATATGCATGTTTTTAAATAAAATGACATTTTAAACTGGAAGCACGCACTTTGAGTCGTATCGGTTACACCCTATATCAGATTGATGTGTGAATGATTGATAAAAATCCAAAATGACTTTTGGATGATTTTACTAAAGTATAAAAACAATATAAATTCATTTTTTTAGTTTTTTTTTGAGTGACACTCATTTCAAACTAAAATTTCACTTTTAAATTGAAAACACACACTACATGTCATTTTGGTCACATTGTACATCGAATTAAGGTGAGTTTTATTCCAACATGTAACAAATGAATTATGGATAATTTTTATAAATTATCAAAACAAGTTGAATTTTTTTTCTTGATTTTGATTATGTCATGTGTCTTTTGAACTAAAATGTCAATTTTAAATAACAACATGCACAATAAGTCATAATAACCACACTGTGTGTCCGATTGACATGTGGTTGATTCATACAGATCAAAAATGAATTTTTTATCATTATCCTAAAGTATTGAGACAATATGAGTGTGTTATATTTGATTTCATTGAGTGACACATGTTTTGAACTAGAATGTCATTTTTAAACTGAAAACACACACTTTGAGTCATATCGGTCATGCCGTACATTAGATTGATGTGCATCTATTTTTTAATTTTCAAAAATGAATTATGGATTGTTTTACTATAATATGAATACAGAATAATTTTTTTATTATTTTTTATTAAGTGTCACATTTTTAACTAAAATTTGATTTTAAACTAAAAAAATTAACTTTAAGTCATACGGGTCACATCGTGTAACAATTTAACATGTGACTAGTTAATAAACATAAAAAATAACTTATAGATTATTTTACTATATTATTAAAAAAATATTAATTATTTTCTCATTTTTTAGTGAGTGATGTTTATTTTTAACTAAATGTCACTTTTAAAATAAAAATGTGCACTTCAAGTGATATCGGGCACACCATGTATCAGATTGAGATATTGAATATTTATACACTTTAAAATGGATTATAGATAATTTTCCTAAATTATTAATACAATTAAAGTGATTTTTTTTAGTTTTGAGTATGTCATTCTTCTTTTGAACTAAAATGTCAATTTTAAACTGAAAACATTCACTTTGAGTTATGTCGGTCACACCGTGTGTTGGATTGACATAAACTTGATTCCTATACATAAAAATTAATAATGTATTTTTATAAAAAAAAAATAAAGTAAATATATGTGTGTGTGTTTTTATTTTTTACTATGAGAAGTGTGTTTTGTACTAAAATGATGATATTAAATAATAATACGCACTTTCAGTAATGCATGACACACTATGTTTCAGATCAATGTGTGGTCTATTCCTATATGTCAAAAATGACATATGTGTTATTTTACTAAATTATCAAAAAAAAATAAGTCTATTTTCATGGTTTTCATTTAGTGATGCACATTTTGAACTAAAATGTTACTTTAAAACTAAAAACATGCACTTTGAGTTATATTGGGAACACTATGTATCGTATTGATGTGTGTATGATTCGTATATGTTAAAAATGACTTATTGATTATTTTGTCACGGCACGTCCCCTGGTGCCCGTGTCGTGACTACCCAAAGCTCACCTTCCATAGGCCAGGGTTTGGTGACTAGCACTGGAAAGAGATATCCCTAAAAAGGTAAGGAATTGCCTCAAAACATGTACACACATAGACAGGGCACGTTGCACACAAGTATAACACAACGGAAAAATAAAGGTACACTCATAAATAAAAACCTCAACTGAGTGTAAAAGTAAGTTCTGAAAATAAAGGGGCCAGAATACAATCCCAACTGAAATGGAAGTACAGGTAAAAGAAAAAACAACTCCTGAGGTTTCCCACCAAGGATCCTACCTGAAGGGTAGGTACATCTCATCACTACGACTCTCCATGTCAACCAGTCACCTCCGTACACCGTCAAGTCCTGGCTCCCTGAGTCTCGGTCAAAGTGTCATGTCATCTGCACAAGACACAACAAGGTGCGAGTGAATCCCATATAGGGGTGAGTATAACAATAATTATTAGGGACCCTGAGACCCCTGAAGGTCTCTCAGAATTCCACAAAGGAATAACCACAAAGCATGATCTCAATCACAAAGCACAAAGAAAAAGACATCTCACTCCAGGTATAACTTAAGTACAGAAGTACAGATGATTAGTCATAAAGCTAGATCATCTTATTCTGTCAAGAGTATTTGCTGCTAACCCACAAAGGATCGGTCACTGACCCACACAGGATCACTGACCGTTGACCCACACAGGATTGATAGGTTCTAACACACACAGGATCACTGAGCACTGACCCACACATGATCTGACCCACACATGATGGATAGGCACTGACCCACACAAGATCACTGAGAATTGACCCACACAGGAAAGGTATACCCTGACCCACATAGGATCGTCGAGCGCTGATCCACACAGGATCTGACCCACACATGACTGATAGGTACTAACCCACACAGGATCACCCTTCATTCTCCACGTCACATCCAGCCACTAGATTCCCACACTTTGCATGCTTGATTCCAGGAGGATCTGCTCCTCAAGATATTGTTTGTATTTCAACAAGAAAGAAGTCCTATAAAGAAGCAACCTGATGAACCACTATGACATAATGGTTCCAATGCAATAGATGGTGCGTCAATCTGACGTTGGGTTTGAAAGTTATAGGAATTTTAGTGCTGACGGCTCGGTTAGATTCAGTTTCAATCCAACCCAGTCATACTGTAACTTTCTCCAAAACTCAAGTGGAGTATCTCAAAAGTACTTTCTCATCCTGAGGGTTCCAGCACCATAGATGGTTTATCAAATAGACATATGGTTTAGGAGATATGCCCATTTAAGGGAAATTGGGCCGTAAGTGGGTTCGGGCCCGGCCCGACCCGGTCAGACCGACCCGACCTGGCCCGCTGGGCCCAACCCGAATGGGATGGGCTTGGCCCAGTCTGGCCCACTGAACCGCGGGTTCAGCTTAGCCCACCCGGCTGGGCGTGGCCCACCGGGTCGCAGAACCACTCGGCCCACTGGCTGGTGCGGGGGTCTACTCCCCTCCCAAATGGATCGACTGTTTGGGTCCTTTAATCAGTGGTGCCATTTGGTGCTGCTCCACCTGGACATTTGGTTTCGATCGGTCATCTATGAAGTCATGGGTGGGGGTCCACCTTCCACTATGGCTCAGAGTCGTGACCCTCCTCTTCGGCGTGCCACCCATCTTTAACACGGCCGAAAAGGACCAGCCGCCCCTCTTTGTTCCAGCGCCTTCGAGCGTCGTCGTCCCTTCGTGGACGGTGGGATCTGACCACTGCCTCCTCTGGTTGACAGCACCATCATGCCGGTGGAGCTTCCGCAGGCCATCGGTGAAGATCCGGTGGTCTGATTTTCTTCCCATCTGTACCTACGGCCCTCCCAGGATGACTCCTACACTGCACAGCCCTCGGTTTCACCTTTCCACCATATTTTTTGGTCACCTACGAAGAATGCAACCAATACTAATATTGGTAGAGCGCTCGGGCCTTGTTTGTTCGGCCTACACCCTCTGCGTTATCATTATAATAAGGGAATCAATTCAAGAATGAACAACTCTTAGTTAAACAATGAAACCCCCTTCCTCAAATATGTTTCTATATGGTCTGAATGAGGAAGATGGGTCTATGTTTGAAGTGTGTTCATTGGTGTTTGTTGATCTCCATATTGAATCCTCAAAGGCATCGAAGCTCCATTCTATGATGGTGGAAGACGTCACCAACACTTCGTCAAGAATTCTCCCGTGGGTTCCCAAAACCCACGCCAACCTCTCGTTTAGATAAAAGAAAGGGTATTTTAACTTTCCAAACAATTAATGTGGTTCATTAATGAGTTTAATTAATAAACCCATTAATCTCTCAATGGTACGATTACACAACCAAGTGTAACTGTCCATTAAATGATTTGACAACCCAGTGGTCCCGCCACCGTCACTCATCAGTTACAAAGAAAGAAATAAAATAACTCATGGAGTTATTTTATTATTTTTTTGTAAATTCCAAAAATTAACTTTTTCATCCAACCCTTTCCGGTCGAAGTTAATATTCACCTAAGAAAATACTGGTGATGTGAATTCAACGGTGCCCTCATATTTTTAATCCAATCATCGGTTCAAAAGATATAAATCGTCACTCGCACGTTTACTTAACGTACCTTAAAAAAAGTTCAAAATTCTGTTTCGGGCTCTTTGGGCCTCAAAATCACATGCTGCCAATTTTTGTAGACTTATAATAATCCCAAATAATTTAAAAAAATATATAGAAATTCTGGGTCTTTATATTCTCCCCACTTTAGGGATTTATGTCCATAAAAGCCACAACAAAACTAGGAAAACTAATGGGGGTACTGAGCACGTATCTGAGCCACCTGCTCACATGTGCTCTCTTAGAGGTTCCCATACTACCACAGAACTCACACCAGAGGAATCGACTGTCCATAAAGGACCCACTCCTTTTGATCCTATATCTCCATTGGGAACTCTGTGAACATCGCTCCATCGTCAATGTCCAACTCTCCCCAGTCAATAACATGCGATAGATCAAGCACGTACCTCCTCAGTTTCAACACATGGAAAACATTATGCACCCAGTGCATCTGTGGGGTAAGATCTAGATGGTACGCCACCTCACCCACTCTAGTGAGAATCTGGAAAGGTCTGATTAACCTCAGAGATAGATTTTCTCCCTGGCCAAATCTCTGTAATCCTCATCAGGGAGAGACCCATAAGAAGACATGGTCTCCCTCCTCAAACTCCAAGGGTCTCTATCTCCTGTCAGCATAAGACTTATGTCGAATCAGTGAAGTCTTCATCCACTCCAGGATGATCTTCACCTTCTCAGTGTTATCCCATACCAACTCTGTGCCCATAAATGTTGACTCCCCTAGGTATGTTCAGCATAGAGGTGATCTGCATGGTCGCCCATAGAAAGCCTCTAATGGGAACATGTCGATGGTGGAGTGATAATTGTTATTGTATGAGAACTCCACCAGTGTAAGTCGGTCATCCCAACTATGGACAAAATCAAGGATACAAGCACGAATCATATCCTCGAGTGTCTATAATGTTTGCTCTGTCTGACCATCTATCTGAGGATGAAAGGCGGTGCTCAAGTGTAGCTGAGTCCCGAATGGCTCATGTAATCCCTTCCACATTCGAGATGTAAAATGAGCGTTGAGATCTAAGATGATCGTTGATGGCACCCTGTGAAGCCGCACAATCTCCTGTACAAGGAAGCGTCCCAAGACCTCTAATAATCTCTGTTCTCAGATGGGTAGGAAGTGGGTCAACTTGGTGATTCAGTCAACGATCACCCAGATGGAATCGTGGCCCCTGGATGTACATGGTAGTCCTGTCATGAAGTCTATAGAGATGTCATCCCACTTCTATTCTGGCACCTTAAGTGGTTGTGCTAAGCCTACTGGAACCTGATGCCCGGCCTTCACTTGCTGACAAGTGAGGCATCATGAAATGAACTCCACCACTGATTTCTTCATCCCTGGATACCAGTATTGATGTCAAAGGTCTCGGTACATCTTCGCCACTCCAGGATGTACCACCAAAGTGGATGTGTGTAACTCCCTTAACACCTCCTCTTGTAGCATCACGGGTACCATAGTGTGTCCTCTGAAAAGGATGACGTGCTCCCCACCTTTAGAAAATCCTTCAGAAGCCTATCCTAAGTATATATGAGCACATCAGGTCTTGCAGTCCACATCCCCAAGTTGTGCCTCCCAAACTTGCTGAAGGATTGGGGGAGTGACAGTCATAGACTGGAGGTAAAATTCTCAGCACTATCCACAAAGGATATCTACAACACGGCTAACTGGTATGTCACCTCATTCTACAACTATAGACCAGACCTCCTGCTGAGTGCATATGCTACTAAGTTTCCCTTCCTAGGAGTGTAGACTATCTCAAAGTCATAGTCCTGGAGGAACTCCAGCCATCGTCATTGTCTCAGGTTTAGGTCCTTCAGTAATAAGATATACCTGAGACTCTTGTGATCAGAGTAAACAGTAAATTATTTACCCATCAAGTAGTTCTTCCACATATTTAGCGTAAAGACCACCACTGCTAACTTCAATCCATGGGTCGTGTAGTTCTTCTCATGTTTCCTCAGCTTCCATGATTCATAGGCGATCACTGCTCTCTCCTACATCAGGACACACCTTATTCTGGTCCCTAATGTGTCACAGTAGACTATATACCCAACGCCCTCTTCTAGTTGCCTCATGATGGGGGAACTCATTAGTCTCCACCTCAGCTCCTGGAAACTTTAATGTCACCTCTACATCCACAAGAAAGGTTCTCCATTCTTCTTCAAATCATAAAAGGGTGTTGATACCCTAGAAAAGTTAGGTACAAATCTTTGGTAGTACCCATACAACCCAAAAAACTCCACACCTTAGTCACACTCTTGGGTGGATCCCAAGCAAGAACTGCCTCTATCTTTTCTGGATCAACAAAAACTCTATCCTCTAAGATAACGTGCCCTTGGAAGTGGAATTCATGTATCTATAACTAGTACTTAGAGAGATTTCCATAAATCTAGTTCCCTCAGAGTGTATCAAGAACTATCAGTAGATCCGTGGTGTGCTCCTCCTCCATCGTGGAGTATACCAGGATATCTTCAATGAAGAATACCATGAAGTGATAAATGTAAGGCTAGAATATATTGTTCATGAGTCCCATGAACACTACCAGAGCATTGGTCATGCCAAAAGGTATCACCAAGAACTCGTAATGGCCATACCGACATCTGAAGATTGTCTTCGGTACATCCTCATCCCGCACCCTGAGCTGATGATAACCTGATCTGAGCTCTATCTTCGAAAACCACCGTTATCCCTTAAGCTGGTCGAAGAGGTCATAAATCCTCGGTAGAGGATACTTGTTCTTCACGGTCACCTGGTTCAGGCTCCGATAGTCCATACAAAGCCTCATACTCCCATCTGCCTTCTTGGAAAACAAAATCAGGGCTTCCCATGGAGAAAAATTGGTCCTTACAAACCCCTTCCTCTATAAATATTTCAATTGTACCCTCAACTCATGAAGCTCCATGGGAGCCATCTGATATGCTGGTGTAGATATCGATTCCATCCCGGGGTACAGGTTGATGTAAAATTCTACCTCTCTATGAGGAGGTAGTCTCAGAACATCATTAGGGAAGACATCAGCATACTGGTCCACCACAACAGGATATCTCGGATTCCTCTCATCTACTACTCTGAGGGTGAGGCTAGCCAACTGATGAGTGATTGGATGCACCCTCCTTTGAGAATTTCCATCCTATCCTAAAAAGTTTTTTTTCCACCATTAAAGGAAAACCTGATCCCATCCTTGTGGGGACACCGCACTTTGCACCTAAAGTAGTCGATATGAGCATGGAATGTGGATAGTCAGTACATACCCAAGATGACATCATAAGGCCTCGATGCTGCTACTAGGAGATCCCAACTAAAGATCTCTCCTCCTAGAGTAAGCTCACACTGCCTGCTCCAGTGTGTAATCATTGAATCATCTCCCGTAGGAGTCTCTAAATGTAAGGATCGAGCCAACGGGTCCATTGGAATCTCAGAGCTCCGAATGAGTTTCGTTTCCATGAAAGAGTGATTGGAACCTGTGTCTATAAGAACTACAGGTGGGTGGAATAGACATAGATTGTACCTCAAATCAACTCTAGAACACCATGGTCGTAGACCTCTTCCACCTGAAGCTGGGTTTTCCCATATCCACCTGCTTCCAGTGGTTGGGGTGGACCACCTAGGGGTGGTGGTGGTAGAACCTCAAACCTTCATCCACCACCTGTTGTACGACCTTCTCCTCTATCATGTATGTCGCCCTGTGGATCTCCTCACTCAAACCTCGGTCGCTGCCTCTGTAGTCCCTTAATCATATTATGATCATCAGTATGGTGGGTCTGGTAGTCACGATCCATGTCACCCTGCCCACCACATGTGAAGCATAGTCTGCTCCTCTGCTGAACCCCTCTATCTCGTGATCTCCGCACCTCCGACCCTACATCCTGGGGTCGCCCTCCGAAAGGTCTAGCCCACTTGGACCTCTATGTCATCATCTTACTACCTACTGAATATGACTCGGCTACCTGTCATCCGATGGTGGTTCTCACTGTCGGTGTCTGCTCTCCTAGAAATCTCTCCACCAAAAGTGCTCGCTCAATCACTCCAACCTACGTTGGGATATTGAACGGTATCATTGATGATTTTATCTCCCATTGGATACCCTTATCAAAGGTTTGATCCTTAAATAAAGGGTCTCATACCATGTCAGTGGAGTATTGAAAGAGGTCAGTGAATCTCACCGAGTACTGGGTCAATGTCTGGTTACCCTGCTGTAAGTGCAGCAGCTCTAGAATACGCACAGATCTTAGAGTTGCTGGTATGAACTCCGACCTGAAAAGGGTCTCAAAGTCCAACCAGGAGAGTTCTGCCTCCTCGTGTGTCTGAAGCTTCAGGCTCCACCATCTCTCTATTGTGCCCTGAAAGAGGCTATCATCTAGGATCACCATCTGGTCTACTGGTGTATCAACCAAGAAAAAAACTCTTACCATAGCCTCTAACTAGTCCTTAGCTACCTGTAGGTCTATCTCACCTTAAAACCTCAGAGTCCTCTGTCTCTGAAACTCATACAACATGCTCAGTCAGTGTGCACAGTCTGCTAGTGGGGCTAGTGGAAAATGATTCCCTATGGGTGGTGGTTGTGCTGGTACACCACCCAAATGTTCTATCACTGTAAGAGGGCCCTACACCAAAGCCTAATCACTTGGTGGGCCATCATCGTGATCTCTCTCTGGAATCCTGGATGGCTGTCTATGCAGTGGCATCCTAAAAGAAACAGGTACATCACTATCAATAAGTTATACCTGGTGAGCTGACTCAAAAAGATAAAAAAGAAAACAATATTTTCAAAACACATGCAACTAGTGTTTTCATGTACCAATTCGGAAATCAGAATTCAGGGTCCTGGTGTATTGATACGTCGATCATCGCACCAACACTGGACTCCCTAAACTAAAACCCAAACTCAATACACTTAACACTATTGCACCATTGAAAACATAGAATCTTAGTTCTTCTCGTAGAACTGACCCATTTGATACCACTTTGTCACAACTTGTCCCCTGGGGCCCGTACCATGACTACCCCAAGCCCACCTTCCATAGGCCAGGGGTTGGCGACTAGCACTAAAAAGGCATATCCCTAAAAAGGGAATGTATTTCCTAAAAATTTGTAAACACACAGACAGGGAACACTGTGCACAAGTATAACAAAATGGAATAAGAAAGGTACAACCACAACTAAATACCTCAACTGAGTGTAAAAGTAAGTACTGAAAGTAAAGGGGCCGGAATACAAGCCCAACTAAAATAAAAGTATAGGTAAAAGGAAAAATATCTCTTGAGGTCACCCACCAAGGATCCTACCTGAAGGGTAGGTACAAATCGTCATTATGGCTCTCCACATCAACCGGAAACCTCCATACACCATCAAGTCTTGGCTCCTCGAGTCTCATTCAAAGTTGCCCGTCATCTGCACAATACACAAAAAGGTGCTCGCAAAGCTCGTGCAGGGGTGATTATAACAATACTCAGTAGGGACCCTGAGACCCCCAAAGGTCTCTCAGAATTCCACAAAGAAATAACCACAAAGCATGATCTCAATCACAAAGCACAAAAAAAAAAGACAACTCACGCCATGTATAACTTAAGTATAGGAGTACATATGATTAGTCGTAAAGCTAAATCATCTTATTCTCTAAAGAGGCTCTACTGCTGACCCACATAGGATCAGTATGCATTGAACCACATAGTATCGTTGAGTGCTGACCTACAAAGGATCGATAAGCACTAACCCACACAAGATCGCTAAGCGTTGACCCACACAGGATCTGACACACACAAGATCAATAGGCGCTGACCCACACAGGATCGCTAAGTGCTGACCCACATAGGATCGTTATGCGCTAACCCACACAGGATTGCTAAGCATTGACCCACATAGGATCTGATCCACACAGGATCTATAGGTACTAACCCACACAGGTTCACCCTTCATCCTCCATGTTACAGCCAGCCACTGGATTCCCGCACTTTACACGATTGATTCTAGGATGATCTGATCCTCAAGCAATATTTCATATTTTAACCAGCACAAAGTCCCATGAATAAGAAACCCGATGAACCTTCCTGTCATAAGGGTTCCAACGCAACAGACGGAACGTTAATAGGACACCCGGTTTGAAAGTTATAGGCATTTTAGGGCCGAGGACCCAGTTGGATTCGAGTTCGATCCAACCCGGTCGTACTCGAACTTTCTCCAAAACTCAAGTGGAGTATCTCAAAAGGACCTTCTTGTACTAATAGTTCTATCTCTGTAGACGGTTTGTCAAATGGAAATTTGGTTTATGAGATATGTCCATTTGAGCGAAACTAGGTCGTAAGTGGGTCTGGGTCTGGTCAGACCCGGTCAGACCGACCCAACCCAGCCCACTGGGTTCAGCCCAGTTCGGTTGGGCCTAGTCCAGCCCGCTGGATGGGGTGTGGGTCTTCTCCCCTTATGAATAGCTTGTTCGTTTGGGTCCTTCAATCAGCAGTGACAGTTGGCACCGGTCCACCTGGCTGGTCCGCGTAGATCGATCATCTGTGGACCAGCAGGCACAGGTCCGCCTTCCGTCGCAGCTCAGAGCCATGGACCTCCTCTGTGGCACGCCACCGCAGTGCACTATCCAAATTCAATGTGTCCAGAAAATTCCGGGATACCTTGTCTGCAGTGGTGCCTTCATGCGTCGTTGTCCCTTCACGACCGGAAAGAGCCAGCTGTAGCCTCCCCCGGTCGTCACGCTGGCAGAGCTTCTGTGGGCCACCAGTGAAGTTCGGGTGGTCCTATTTTCTTCTCATCTGCACATACGGCCCTCCCGAGATAGTGCCTACACTATGCTACCCTCAGTTTCATCTTTCCACTACATTTTTCAGTCACCCACGAAGAACGCAACCAGTACCGAGATTGACAGAGGGTTCGGTCCTTGTTCATTCGGCCTGCGCCCTTCGTGTTAGCATTATAACTTAGGAAGAAATTCAAGAATGAACAACTCTTATTTAAACAGTGAAACCCCCTATCTCGAATACATTAGTAGATGGTGCAGATGAGGAAGATGGGTCTGCGTTCGAAGCGTGTTCGTTGGTGTTCGTTGATCTCCAGATTGAATACTCAAAGGTGTTGAAGTTTCATTCTACGATGGTGGAAAACGTCTTCAGCACTTTATCAATAATTCTTCTTTGGGTTCCCAAAACCCATGCCAACCTATTTTTTAAATAAAATAAAGGGGAGTTTAACTTATCGCACAATTAATGTGGTTCATTAATGAGTTTAATTAATAAACACATTAATCTCTTGATGGTGCGGTTACACAACCAAGTGTAACCAGCCATTAAATGATCTGACAACCTAGAGGTCCTGCCACCGTTTCTCATTGGTGCAAAGAAAGAAATAAAATAACTCATGGGGTTATTTTATTATTTTTTTGCAAAGTCTAAAAATTAACTTTTTTGTCTGACCCTAGCCAATCGAAGTGAAGCTTCGCCTAAGAGAATCCCAACGTTGTGAATTCAACTGTGCCTTCAAATTTTTAATCTAAGCACTGGTTTAAAAGATAGAAATCTCTGCTTGCACGTTTACTGATTGTACCTTAAAAAAAGTTCAAAAATCTGTTCCGGGCTCTCCAAGCCTCTAAATCACATGCCATCAATTTTTGCAGACTCATAATAATCCTAAATAATTTAAAAAAAATATATGGAAATTCTGGGTCTTTATATATTTTCCTAAATTATTAATGCAATACAAATGTGTTTTCTCAATTTTTAGTATATAAAGTGTGTTTTATAATGAAATGTCAATTTAAAAAAACACAAACTTTCAGTCATACTAGCTACACCGTGTGTTAGATTAGTGTGTCGATAATTATTATACATAATAAATTATTTATGAATTATTGTACTAAAATATCAAGATGATTAGAGTGTGTTTTATTATTATTTTCAAAAGGGACATGTGTTTTGAACTAAAATTTTATTTTTAAACTGAAAACACATACTTTGAGTTATACAAGGTACACCATGTATTGAATGGATGAGCGGTTAATTCTTACATGTAAAAATGATTTATGGATTATTTTCCTAATGTGTTAAGATAATCCATGCACGTTTTCTTAGCTTTGAGTATGTGATGTGTGTTTTGAATTAAAATTTCAATTTTAAATCAAAATATGCACTTTTAATCATACTGGGTACACAGTGTATTGGATTGATATGAAGCTAATTCTTAAACATCACAAATGACTTATGGATAATTTTTATAAAGTATCAAGACAATTTGTTTTTATTTTCTTAGTTTTAAGTATATGGTATATGTTTTAAACTAAATAATCAATTTGAAATTTAAATTGTGAAATTTTATTTATATCAGGTACACCGTGTGTTAGATTAACATGTGGTCAATTACTACTTATCAAAATTGACTTATGGATCACTGTCCAAAAATATCATGATAATTAAATTGAGTTTAATCTATTTTGTCAGATTGATGTGTGGTTGATTCCTACAAGTCAAAACTTACATATGGATATTTTTTCAAAAGTATAAAGACCATATGAGTGTTTTTATTATTTTTTAGTGAATGGATCATGTTTTGAACTAAAATGTCACTTTTAAACGGAAAACATTCACTTCGAGTCATACCAGGCACACCATGTGTCGAATTGATGTGTGGTTAATCCTTATTGAATCCTTTTTTGAGAATTAATTTTCCTCCAAGAATTTTATGCTCTTTAGAGAGAGATAAATGGTCAGAGAAGAATCAATTCTTGATGAATTCACCACTTAATGAACTCTTTTAAAATTAACTAAGTAGTATATAAAATTTCTATAAAAATTAATTAAAAATAATAATATAAAATGGTGATAAAATTAACTAAATAAGCAGTAGAAAGTCACATATTCATGATGCCTATATATATTCAGACACTATGGATTGTTACCACTAATTTTTAAATAAATCTATTTTCTCTTTTTAATATGTAGACTGTCAAAAATCCCGGTAGTACTTAAAAAAATATAAATAAACAAAATATTAATAAATATTTTAAATAAAATTGTAATTATATTCGAAAATAAGTCTTCGGTGATGCTGGTTTGTTGATGGAATATGGTGTCTTTCATAAATTTTCAAACATAATAATCAAAATATTTTCCATTAGTTTATTTCATACACTATATAAATATTGAGAAAAATAAGTATTTTATTTGGATATATGTTTTTATAGAAAAATATTATTATATAGACCCTAATACTTATCCAATTTGAACGGCTTATTATGCTCATGGACCATTCTGATAACATTATCTAACAACTCTAACTGAAAATTAATTTTTGTTCTTAAACATTTATTCATTATTTCATCTCCTATATTTTCTTATCATTATCCTTTTGTGTATTTATTTTATCCAAATATGTTCAAGGCAACACTCCAAAACCCACACCTCTTACATGACCATATTGTTCTAGCCACTTTAAGGCCACTGAAAGCAGTTGTTTATTGGGTACATCCTATGATAAATCTTGTGTCTATATAAGATAAAAAATATAGGTAAATAAGTAGTAGTTTTTATGTAATACTGATTTAAAGTAGAATAAATTTTTTATTATGTCATACATACACATGATTCATATAAACTTTTCATGTTTTCATATACTAATATTCTATCTTTATTTACATGAGCCTCATTCCATAGCACATGACATGGGATAGAAGTGGATTTGTATTTTGATTCAATAATATTCATATAAACAAAATAACATAATTACATTTTTTTGCATTTCAAATAAAATTACTACTATAGATTTAAAATGCAAAGCATTTTTTCAAGTGAAGCGTACCCCATTCTTACTTTACGGTAGGGGTACATTGGTTTTGATGCATGCTGTTTATTTTTATTACTTAGTTTTTGTTTCATGAATTAAAAATTATTAAACAAAGTGATTAATACACATATTTTCCAAGTAAATTATTACCAATAACAATATACTTGAAATGATTTATCCTTACGATATCCAATAATTTCCTTCCATGTTTCTTGGTTTATCGTGTGTGTGTGTATATATCTGTGGTGGGTGAAGTTTTACATTCCTTTCAGCATCCTTAAGATGATTCTTCATAAGAATTGTCTAAAATGATCTATTATCCTTTATAGTTACCATTAATACAAATTTTAATCAATATTCATATTGTATAAATGAACTCTGCAATGGATAATAAATAGTAGATAAATTTTTAATTGTTTTATTTTTTAGTAAAATAGAGGAAGTATATCATAATGTTATCCTAATATATTCCCAAATTCGTGCCTTTATAGTGTTAATAATACTATGCCACATGTCAACATCAATAGACACATGAAATCAAGTGGTAACCCCAATTTAACTAAGGAAAATGGACTTATTGGAGTTAACATGTTGGTCGTGTGCATTCCATCTAACCTCAAATTTTATGGTTATGCCTCTTACCTTAATAATTTTTGTTAATATAATCTTATTTTAGTGATTTTATTTTTTATTAGACATAGGTAGTTCACCTTATACTATTTCTTTAGTTTCATGATTTTCAATATGTTTTTACTTGGGATTAGTAGCATCTGCATGTGAAGAAACTTATTGTTCCTTTGGATTGGGAGCATCATCATGTTGAGAAGCATGTTGTTCCTTAAGATTGGGAGCATAAACATGTAGAGAATCCATTATATTTAGAAGTTATTGAACATTTAATTTACATCACATAACTATATTATCTAGCACATAATACTCTAAGGTAACTTAATGTATATAAAAAAAACTTTAACCTGGTTATTGAACTCTCTTTTTTATTTAAAGGTTGAAGTAAGTTGACCCCTATATCGAGTATCCAAATCCCCCCATTATGGTATCCTCTAACATAAAATACTCAATCTAAATTGGGACCACCATGAAATGATTGCTCTTTCCCAATGAAATTTTCATCCCTGTTTGAATTGAGATCTAACCCTATAGTGTTTTTGGTCGATAACAGAACAATTGACCACTTTTTTTATAGGATCTAGGTCATAAAATATGTGTACTACCTGTGATTCTATTATGAATGGTTCATCCTTGTATCCTTCTTTACTGATATCCACTTTCATGAATCCCAATTAATTGATTTTAATTTTACTCCTATTATCAACCTAATTTTATTGAAAAATAAACACTTGGAATATTGTATAATCTGACTCCCATATTTTTTTGATGATTCCAAAGTATGAAATATTCAGACAAATTGGATCTATTTTCTTGGTACAAGATACATTAATCACTTCAGGTACAATAGTTACTCCACTATTTTTTCTAACTTTGATTTTTGAAACACCCTTCCAAAATCATCATATACCATTTAATGGGGTACATCCATCTATAATGTACATTACTACCTATTCAAATCTATCTAACCAAGGAAACCATCAAGTGAACCATCATATCAAATAATTAAGGCAAGAATAATATCTCTAATTCGCATAATATTGAAGCAATATCAACTTCCATAGTTTTAAATTAATTTGGGTATATAACTTTATAGCATATAGATTTGAAAAATAAAAAAAAATCTTTTTTAATGTTAGATGAACATTTCTAGGATAAATTCAATGTAAAGCTACAAGAATTAAATCTTACATCAAAACCAAACATTCATGAAATTTCAGGCCCTTTAACATTAAGTTAGTCTTTGAAACAATATTATTAATATTTTATGAAGACCAATATGGAACCCTTACATCATTTATAAAGTTTAAAAATTACATATGTCTTTCTTGGAAAGATTTTAAGCATCCATAGGAAGAAAAGTCAACCTTTCACACTTCATTGGCACCAACTCTTCCCGTATCCCCATGTCAATCATGTCTAGACAGACCTTAATTCCATCATTTATTTGGGTGTATTTATGTGAGTTTTTTTTTCATGAAAAAATAAATCAAGAATTTTATCCCCTAGATAAATGCAATATATAAGTCCATGGATTATCTCTTGAAGAGATTGCAATTTGAGTTACAAGACTCTCACTTTTGTTTTGTTTATTTTTGAAAGAATAAAAATTTGGGAATTTGATTAAAACTTAGAATAAAGGAAATAAAATAAAGTGAAATAAAATATAAAATATAAAAAAATTGATATGAATTAAAATGGGTTTGAAATCAGAATTAAAATAGTAGTTGTGGACAAGCTTAAATCTCTCAGACACTCCCATCTTCCTTGTTTAAAAATGTTTCTTAATTGAATTTCTAAATTCCCCTAAAATACCCCCATGTGAACACTCAAATTTAAATATATATCATATCAATACCTAAATATGATTTTTTTTCCTCCTATATAAGTTATTCAATTACTTGAAGACCTCTAAGCAATCAAACTTAATTGAAATCACTATGCTCAATAATAAGACCTCACTGAAGAAATTTAAATAGTTAAATATATTAATTTACTTCATATATTGAATAAAAATCCAAATAAATTTGATGAAAATATATTTAATAAATAAAAAAACGCATTAATTCAAAAAATACAAGTCCAAGAGAAATTCAAAAGGATATTACACAATAAGATCAAAACTCAGAAGAGAGTGTTTACCAGGTGTCGCCATCCACAACCACTTGGTGCTTAGCCTCGCATCACTTGAGAAGCCTCCATATTTTCTATTCTAGAATCAAGGAACTAAATATTTATCAGGATCTAAATATCCACCTTTCCCTTACTATCTCAATCCAGCTTCCTTGGTGATGGATATATTCTGAAATGGGAGAAGAGGCGCATATTTATAGGTGAATGGGTGAATAATTTTCACTTAAAATATTAATATTAAAGTTTATGTGTTTATAACCTAATAAATTTCATAATATTTAATATTTTTCTTCACAAAATATGTTTGTAAATATTTTTTTAATTGTTACTAAAAATTTTACATTTATTGGAAACGTTTATAGGAAGTTATTGATTAAATACTAAGAATAAATTTCTCTGTCTAAGAATTATAGAATTCTACCTCCAATGTATAATGTCCAATAACTCCCTTAATTAGTGAAAACCTCCAAAAAATTCATTTTAATAATCGATTATATGTTTCCTATTTCAAATCCATTTTTAATCACCTAAATTGGAGGTGTTTATCTCGAATTATGCTTCAGTTACGGAGGTGGTGTCCACACTATCTACCTGAGCAATTATTCAACTTTACTGGTTTTTAGGGCCTCATGTAATTTGAATAATATCTTGGTCCATAAGAAAACATTATAGGAAATAAATCAAGGGATCTAAAAAAAATAATCAATTGATTTGGAATAATATTTTTAAATAAATGACCAAAATACCCTTGTGATTAAAATCTCTTAAAATTCCAAAATTAAGCAATTTTCAATTTCTATCCCAAAACACACTATAAATCCAAAATTGATACAAATATGCTCAAATTATTAAATTGGTGGGGTTTAAATCATTTAAATAGACATAATAAATAGTTTAAATATTATATTTATCAATTCCACCACACTTAACACTTGGACTCATAGACAAGTGAGCACCAAAATCAAATCAATGCAAATTCAAAATATGTTAATGAAAATATCAAGCTCAAAATCATGGATTAAAACTTTTTAGGACTCTTTAAAAGATTAAATTCCAAATTCTTAATTATTTTCATTCATTACATTCTAATTTCATTCATTACTTCATGCACAAGTATGCCTACCTTACTTTTGTTTTTCTCAGCACATGATTTTTATTTTGAGTGAAGTTTTTCTCATCCAAATAATTACAAGGGTCACCATAGGCTTGAAAAAAATCTAAATCTCCACATAATTGAGTCAAAGAATTGTATCTATCATGAGGACTTATAAAGGTTTGTTCTGAGGTTTAGGGTTGGTAGGTTTTCAAATGTGAAAATTTATGAGGTGGAAAGAGATGGCTTGGCACTTTTATGAATTAAGATTGCATGATTTCAGTTTCCACTTAAGCATTGTCTTCTCATCTTTCTTCATGTGATAAATTTATCTCCAAAATAACATCAAATATTCTTTCTTTTATATATAACAACTTTTTCATATCAGTAGTAATGGCACAAAACTTTCTTCTCAAAATTTCAGATTTTGTTTAGCTCCAAAAAGGTACAGTTATTTCTTTGGGTGCTCCAGAAAGGCACAACTCCATTTTCCTTAAATGGTCCATATTTTCACATATTTTAATAAATTTATTTCATAATCAAGAACATCCATTCAAAATAATAATTTCCACCCAACATATCACCAAATTATGTACCATACCACAAAGCATCTCCCCCACACTTAAGCTTTACTAAAATCATGCAATGTGCTTCAAGAGTGGGTTGGAAAGGGAAATTGGCTTGTAATATGGTTATCTAAATGGAAGTACATGGATAATAAAGGATCAAGAAAGATAAAATGTTTATTGTGGTCCAAAATGTAAAATTATTCTCATGAATAAGGGGTTTTCAATCATAAACATATTGTCGCAATCATTTTGAACACAACTTCTTTAATACTCACAGGTTTCGACAAAAAAAAGGCACATTGTGGTTAAAACAAGCATTATTTGGTTCACTCAATAAGTGGGGTGAATATGAAGAATATTAAAAAATAGTTCATAATATTCATTGGAAAAATATTTTCAAAATTGGATAGCATTCGTGGCATGAAATTTAGAATTCAATAGTCTTTTCATGAATTTCTGCAATTTGAATTCAGAACAAAGCACATTTCAGCAATCATTTAAGTTTATTTCCATGAATAAAGTTGGTTATTTCCATTGAAAAAAACTTTTAATTCACAAAGGATGTTATTTTTAATCTCAAAGTTTTTTTTAAAATCTTGAAATAAAACACACAAAATTTTAAAGAAAAACTGAAAATATACTTTTAAAATGAAAACACTCAAAATTAAAAACACACAAAAACCTAATCTACCTAGAATGTTCCTTTTTCACACTTATTTTGTGAAATTTCCTCATTGTAAAAAAAATTATGTAAAAATTAAATTCATGAAATTAAAGAAATAATAACAAAACAAGTGAGAAGGAAAAAACACAACTTGGCATCAATTGTATTCAGATTTATGAAGATAGATATTATCCCCTAGAGGATCCTGAAAATTATCTATAAAAAACCTCAACCTATGCACATTGAAAATGAATGGTGTCCCTTTTTATGGTTATTTTATCAGTATTTCACCAAAAAGAAAAACATGAGTAATAATAAAAAGGTCCATACCATTTAGAACAAAATTTACCTAGGAACAGCTTCAATATGGAATCAAACTGAAACACTTTGTCTCCTTCCTTGAAGTTTTTTTTAGAATAATACCATAATTAAAGGCTTTGGTTCTTTCCTTGTATAACCTATAGCTTTTATACTCATTATTTCTGATCTCCTCCAGCTCCTGCAAAAAAAAATTTCTTTCTTTTCCAGTAGAAAACATATTCATGTTACATGTTTTCATAGCCCAAAGATCTTTGTGTTCTAACTCAACCGGAAGGTAAAAAGTTTTCCCATAGACTAATCTAAATGGTGAGATTCCTATTGGGGTTTTTAATTTAGTCCTATAGGCCCAGAGTGAATCATCAAGTCTCAAACTCTAATCCTTTCTATTTGGGTTCACAGTTTTTTCCAGAATTTGTTTGATTTCTCTATTAGAAAACACAGTCATTCCATTTGTTTGAGGGTGATAGGGTGTAGAGAACCTATTATAAACTCTGTATTTATTCAAAATTTATTCCAATGTCCTATTAAAAAAATGGGCACCCTGATCTTTAATCAAGAACTTTGGAAATCCAAACCTTGAAAACAAATTTCCTTTCACAAACTTGGACACGGGTTTGGCATCATCATCTCTCATGGGAATAGCCTCTAACCACTTAGAGACATAATCAAAATCAATTAGTATTTAAATATATCCAAACTAATTTGGAAAATACCCCATGAAATACATACCCCATACATCAAATATATCACAAAAATAAAAGTGGTCGTTGTGTAATTTCATTCCTTTTAAAAATGCTTCCTTGAAATTGACAATTTTTACAAGTTCTATAAAATTCAAAACCATATCTAAAAATGGTTGGCCAATAAATAACAGAATTAAACACTTTTATTATAGTTATTTTTAGCCCAAAGTTTCCTCTAAAACTCAATTTGTGACAAAAATTTAGGATAGATTGAAATTCTGAATTTGGAATGCATTATCTAATCATTTGATCACTACCAACATGCCACAAGTAAGGATCATCCAAAATGTAATTATTTGAATCACTCACAAGTTTAGAAATTTGTTTCTTGGAAAATCAATAGGGGACTTAATTAGTATCCAAATAATTCACAAGATTAAAAAACCATGGTCTTTCACTTTGACAATCAAACAACTCCTCATCATAAGTGGACAGATCTGAAGTTTTCTATTCAAAACAAATGGTATCCTACTCAAATGATCATCAACAAGGTTTTAACTTCCTTTATTATCCTTTATTTCAACATTAAACTCATGTAAAAGCAATATCTATCTCAAAAGTCTGGGTTTTACATCATGTTTCTACATAAAAAAATTTATTGAAAAATTATTTATGAAAAAAATCACTTTGGATCCCAACAGATAACATCTAAATTTTTACAAAGTAAAGAAAACATCCAAAATTTCATTCTCAGTTGTTGTCTAGTTTTATTGGGCCTGATCTAAAGTTCTATAGGAATTGGAAATCACATGATATTTATTTTCCAAACTTTGACTCAAAACTTTCCCAAGTGAAAATTCAAACGCATCAGTCATGATTCTAAAGGGAAAGTCCCATTTAGGAGGTTGAACAATGGGAGATGTTATCAGTTTTTTGTTTTGGTTCCCCAAAGGAATGTTTATAATTCTTATCAAAGACAAACGGGGCATCTTTTTAGAGAAATCTAAACAATAGAAGTGTAAAATTGCTAAAATCCATTATGAATCTACTATAAAATCTAGCATATGCAAGGAAGGATCTAACATATCTCACTATTTTTGGGTATAGAAATGAATAAATTACCTAAACTTTGGATTGATCAACTTAAATTCCATTTAGGGACACAACATGACCAATAACAATCCCCTTATCCACCATGAAATGGAATTTTTCATAATTTAGAACAAGATTATTATCAATGAAAGTTTCTAGAACATGATCTAGACTTTTAAAACAACTTTCAAATAATGATCCATAAATAGTGAATTCATCCATAAAAACTTTCATGCAAGTTTCTATAAATTTAGATAAAATTCTCATCATACACCTTTGAAAATTTTCAAAAGCATTACACGAACCGAAGGGAATCCTTCTATAATTAAAGGTTATAAAGGGGCATGTGAAAGTGGTTTTCTCTTGATCGTCTGGTGAAATGTGAATTTTGAAATAGCCATAGAATCCATCAAGAAAACAATAGTGGGTTTTCCCAGCTAGTATTTCAAGTACATGATCATGTAATGGTAATGGGAAGTGGTTTTCCTTGTAAAAAAATTGAGTTTCCTATAACCAATGCACATTTTTCATTTATTTGGAATCCTAATAGTGAAAATATCACCAAATCCATCCCTTGAGATTGTAAAAACACCTTTTTTGGGAACAACATGGATAGGACTCACCCATTGACTATTAGATATGGGAAAAATAATTCCAACATCCAACAGGGTGGTGACTTATTTCTTGACAATGTCCAAAAGTGTTACGTTCAATATCCTTTGAAATTCTCTCACTGGTTTAGAATTTTTCCTCTAAAGAAATTCTATGCATGCACTCTTAGGGACTAATTCCATTTAATTCAGATAGATTTCATCCTATGGCTTTCTTGTGGGTTTTGAGGACTCCTAACAGTTGGTTCTCCTAGTCCCTTGACAAATATTTTTGAAATGATGATAGGGAATTATTCATTCTCACCTATGAACGCATATTTGAGGTTCTAAGGAAGTGGTTTCAACTCTAAATCTGGTGGGGTATTTTTATTTATCAAAGGACACTACTCACAGGTGTGATTGTTCAATGAAGCTCTAGATTGTAAAAGAAATTCATCATGATGATCACATTCCATGTTCTCAAGACTAATTTCATGTGAAAATTGGAAACTTCTCTTCGGAGAACAATTTCAAGGGTTTCCATAAAGTCATCTTCATCAACGCTAATATCAGTAGTGTCAATATCCCAAGACTCATCACAATCTTCTTTTTCAATATTTTTTTTATCAGATTCAATAAAAAAACTTGTCTTTTAAATCAGCAGTTGGTATTTCACCATAGTAAAAAACAGGGAACATCTCAGTGTAAAACCAATCAATCATGTTTAATTGGGGGTGAATGATCCTCAACTAGGTGTTTTATGGAATGAAAAATATTGAAATGAACAAAATCTCCCCCAGATTTTAGTGAAAGTGTTCCTTTGTGAAAATTGATGATTTCTTTGGTAGTTTTCAAAAATTTCCTCCCTAGAATGAGAGGATCGTGGGTACTAAACCAATCATCTTCCATATCCAAGATGTAGAAATCCATAAGAAAATCATATCTCTCACCGGAATGAGAACATCCTCTATAACTCCAGTACGCTTGGTAGTACTTCAATTAGAAAGTTAAATGATAATTCCATAGGGTTTCAATTATCCAACATGAAGAGATTAGTAAATAGAATGTGGAATAACATTGATAGAGGCCCCTAAATTAAGAATGAAATCTTTGAATTCACATTTCCCAATGATGCAGGTAATGGTAAGGTTCCTAGGTCTGTACACTTGAAATGCAAAGCATGTTGAATCATTAATGAAAAATTCCTCCCTAAGTTGAACTTTTCACATCCATTGAATTTCTTTTTATGGGTAAACATCTCGTTCAGAAACTTATCATACCTATGAATTTGTTTCATAGCATTGAGAAATGGTGTGTTGAATTAAGATTTCTTAAAAGTTTCCAAAACCTCCTTGCCCAACTCTTTTTAGAACTTGACTTCACTTTTGGTTCGCTCCTAGGGTAAGGAAGTGGTATTTTGAATGTTTCTAAGTTAATTTAAGTATTGTTTGGGGAAATATAAGGACTATAAGTCTTATTCCAGTCATTATTTATTATTTCAAACAAAATTTCTTATCTTGACTTTGTGTTTCCATTCAAATAAAATTCATAATTTCTAGAATTTCCATCATTGGTGGTATTCTCCTTAAAGTGTTGGTAGTAGGATTGAGTTTCTTGGTTGGATGGTTATTTAGTTTTGTTACACTCCTGGGTTCAATCACACTCACATTTTCCTTCTTATTATCTTTGGATTCACTTGGGACTATGAGGGTAAACCTCCTCTCTTTTAATTTGTCAGGAAACTAAAATCATAGGCAAGTTAACCCATTTGATTAATCAATGTATTAAAGAGGTTTTTTTATTGTTTTATTTCTTGTTAATGGTTTCTATCTTATTTTTATGTTTGAGGATCAGGCTGAAAGTTTTTTAAATAATGAGAATTAGATTTCTCATTGAAATATCTTGGTTAATGATTACTTGATTGTCCTTGGAAGAAGCTTCTAGGTTGTTTGGGATGCTGAAATATTTCATTTGAGTGGTTGTTATATCCTTGATTGAAATTTTGGTTAGTTTTAAAGGGCCTTTGTTGGTTTGATTGAAATGTGTTTCTAGTAAAAATAGCATTGTAGTTATCAAAATGCTCCTTTATTTGTGGTCATTGATCACTAAAATTTTCATTGGAAGAATAAATTCTATAGTGGACTTTAATTTGAAATGTTACTTCAGGTTTGGGTTGCATTGGTGGGTTTTTGTACAACATCATTGACCTCACCATGGTGGTATGATAAAAAATTTGACTCACAGTCATGTTCTTTTCAGAATTTGCATTGGGGAATTATTGGGCAGATTTCACATGAAGAAGGCCACTTGTTCCAAATTGTTGAGAATTTTGGGTCATGTTTGCAATTAATGTCCGAGAATAAACTGGTATTTTTTCAAATAAATCCTCTCCTACTACAGTATCAATAATGATTCTATTATTAAGACACAATCCTTCATTACAATATTGAATCAAGATTTGGTCACTGATTTGATGGTGGGGCAGCTAAAACAGAGTCTTTTGAATCATTCCCAATACTCATGAAATGTTTCACCTTGAGCTTTCATAATTCAAAAAATATCCTTTCAAATGGAATCTATTCTTGAGGTAGGGAAAAATTTTCAAGGAAAATTTTATTCAAATAATTCCAATCTCTAATCAAAGTTGAATGTGAATAGAATAACCATTCTTTGGAAACTCCTTCTAAAGAAAAAGAAAATGACTTCAATTTCATTTAATTTTCATTAACTCCTTGAGGTTTTATGTTGAAACAAAGATAATTGAATTCCTTAAGGTGTTTATGTGGGTATTCACCTGGAAACCCATTAAATTTTTGAAGTTGGTGGATGAAACCATATTTTATTTGAAACCCCAAAGGTGCATCAGGATATTCCACCTGATTTTATTGATTTTCATCATATGATGAATCTAATTATTTAAAGGTTTTGTTTTTAAAAATTGGAATTTTAGTTTCAAAAAAATTCTAATTGTGTTAGTGGATGGTTCACAACTTGATACAGGGGGATTTCTAGTAGCTCTAACCCTAGTGTGAAATGTTCTATCAATTTCAGAATACAAAGGCAATAAGTTCGGGTCGGAATTTAGGGTCATGCAAAAATAATTTCTATAAAATCAACTCAACAAACCTCCCTAGAAATAACTCCAGTTGATGTGAGGGTTTTTTTATGAAAACATCAATCAATAATTTTATCCCCTAGAGAAATGAAATATAGTAGTCCCTAGATTTTCTCTCAAAGAGGTCGCAATTTGAGTTGCAAGATTGTCACTTTTGTTTTGTTTATTTTCGCAAGAATAGAAATTTGAGGATTTGATTAAAATTTTGAATACAATAAATAATCTAAATTGAAATAAAATAGAAAAAATATAAAAATTAATATTAATTAAAATGGGTTTGAAATCATAATTAAAATCATAGTCACGGACAAACTTCAACCTCTCGGACACTCCCCTCTTCCTTGTTTAAAAATATTTCTTATTTTAATTTCTAAATGACCCCCCCCCCAAGGAACCCCAGGTGAACACTAAAATTTAAATATATATCATATAAATACCTCAATATGATTGTTTTAACTACTATAGAATTGATTCAATTACTTGAAGACCTCCAAGCAATCAAACCTAATTGAAATCATTATGCTCAACGACAAGGCCTTACTGGAGAAATTTAAATAGTGAAATCAATTGATTTACTTCATAAATTAAATAACCATCCAAATAAATTTGATGAAAATATATTTAACAAAGAAAACTACCACATTAATTCAAAAAATACATGTTCAAGATAAATTCAAAAACACAATAAGATAGAAACTTGGAAGAGAGTGTTTGTCGGGTGTCATCGTCCACAACCACTTGGTGCTTAGCCTCACATCACTTAAGAAGCCTCCATATTTTCTATTACAGCATCAAGGAATAAAATCTTCATCAGGATCTCAATATACATATTTCTCTTGATCTCTCAAGACAACTTCCTTGGTGATGGATATATTCTGAAATGGGAGAAGAGGCACATATTTATAGGTGAATGGGTGGAGAATTTTTCGGTCAAAATATTTACTCTAAAATTTTATGCTTTGATAACCCATTAAATTTCATAATATGTAAAAGGTGTATTTACAAAAGATGTTTATAAATATGTTCTGAATCTGTCCTCAAAATTTCACATTTATTGGACATGTTTATAGGAATTTATATATTAAATATTGAGAATGAATTTCTTTAACCGAGAAATCTAGAATTCTACCACCAATGTATAACATCCAATAACTCCCTTAATTAGTGAAAAACTCCACCAAATTAATTTCATAAGAACTTATATGTGTCCTATTTCAAATCCATTTTGAATCACCTAAATTGGAAGTGTGTAGCCCAAATTATTTTTTAGTTATGGATGTGGGGTCCACACTGTCCACTCAAACAATTATTCAACTTTATTGATTTTTTAGGGTCTAATGTAATTATAATAAGCTCTTAGTCCAGAAGAAAAAATTGTTGGAAATAAATAAATTAATCCAAAAATAATAATCACTCAATTTGGAATAATATTTTTAAATAAATAACCAAAATTCCCTTGTGATTAAAATATTTTAAAATTCCAGAATTAAGAAATTTTCACTTTTTATCCCAAAACACACTATAAATCCAAAATTGATACAAATATGCTGAAATTGTTAAAATGGTGGGGTTTAAACCATTTAAATAGACATAATAAATAGTGGAAATATTATCTTTATCATTTTAATCAATAAAATGACTAACATACAAATTATTCTAGTACAGTAATGCAATAAAAATATCTCTTTTTACAATCAGTTTTTGTAAGGTTTTTTGAAGAAGTTTTACCAGAAAAGATGACCATATCCTTTACTTTCTTACATAGTTTATCACCTGATAGTGGAGATAATGTTATACCTTATTATAAATTTTCATCGAATTATGTCTTCCAAGATTGGTATTTATGTCGTCGAAGTATAAATATGAGATATCCTAGAAACACATTCTTTAAGGAATGTTTCAACCTAAGTAAGTGTGTACCTTATTCATAAATGGTACACCCTTGAGTTCCTTTAATGTTATATCCTGAAAATTTTCTATAAGTATGAAAGTAATTTATCATCATGCACAATATTACTCTTAACATGAAATATTAATTTCCATAATTATCAAACAACATAACACCAGAATCCCACATTAATTTTAGATCTTTGATTAATGGAGCCAAATAAACATCAATATCATTACCCATTTTTTTCTAGATATAAGTAGAGAAAACATAATATGTTTTCAATTTAGACATAACTAAAGTGGAAAGTTATAATTTTCCAACATAACCAGCCATGTATTGTAAGTGCTACTTTATACACCAAAAGAATTCACTTCATATATAGATAGTGCATGAAAAGGGTTTCTTAGATCATTTCCAAATTCAATATACTCATGATTAATTTTCTTCCACTAAGTATAATCTATTGGGTGATGAAGTTTCCCATATTTATTTATTGTATCAACATTCCATGTCAATTTATTTGTAGTATCTTCACTTCTATATAGGAATATAAACCTTGGAATGATTAGAAATTTCCATAAAACATTCGAAGGACTTAATTCATCTTTCTTGTATTAAGACCACCAAAATTTGATAATTTTTTAAGTGATTTATGGTCCTTGTAAAATAATATATAGTCATTTGGATGGGTATGAATTCTTTTAGAGATCATACCCATTGGATATAGCATTCATTTATTATCATGTTTTCAATAAGGAAGCTCATTATATTCTTGTATTATATCTTTCAAGAGAGAAAGTTATTCAGTAAAGCTGGTGTTACTCCATTATTTGAAAGATTTTATATTTTATATATTTAGTATGGATGATTATGTTGTATATATAGTACAACCAGCATATAATGATGTCTTTTCAAAACTCTTTAACCTCTGAAATAGTTTTAGAAAATTAAAAAGTTCATATTCAACAATCATTGCCATTTCTTCAATACGATCTTCATCATTGTTTACACCTATAATCATATCATTGATGCAATCTTCGTCATCATTCAAACTTTTAATAATATAAGATAATCCATAAAACTTAGTGTTATCCCAATCACTAGATACATTATGTTTTTCTTCATGTTTAGTCTAAAATTTATAACTTCAATCTATTTTATGACAGATCGAGTGTTCTTCAAACTCTTCTAGAATAATTATTCTTGAATAATGACAATGTAAACATGATGAAATTATTAGAGAACGGTCATATACATGATATTTTGTGAACTTGATGAATTTTTTAACCCCATCCTCATACTCTTTTGTCATATGAATGGAATCCATCCTTTTCAATTCATATCTATCCTATTTGATTTATTAATTTTATATTTAAAAATAAATAAATACACAGAAGGTACGAGTATAGAATTGAAAAAGGATTATTTATACACATATATTCATCATATTTGATATAAATTTTTATTGGATTAATAACTTGTTAGATCATATAATGACCCAGAATTATATAAATTTAAATTAATATAAAACTTGTTTTTTATTATAAAATGCCTCATGTCATAAATCGTTATTTTTTTAATGGATTCATCGAGGGAGATAATAATGTAAATTTTTAAAATAGAGATCACCATATTTGGTCAGTTCACTTTTTCAAAGGTATTCAAGGTCATCAAAAGTCATTGGAGGTCACCTTGAAGAAAAAATACTTATAAAAAATTTGGATGTTGTCAAGTCTACATATCATATGATGTATTTTGAGTTTTAATACATAGAACTTGGTTAACATTGAATGTTATTGTTTCTAGATCATAATCCCAAATTAATATAAGAAGCTAAATCTTAAACTGTCATTGGTTAGACCATGTTAAACCATGTTTTTTTTCTTTTAATACATAATTATATTATTGTATTTCCATATAACTAGGTTATGATACAATACCACACCCACTTAAATAGTTGGTAAACTCTTAACTTACTTATTCACTCCATCTATTTGGTTAAAACAATTTAATAACATTTGTGAGATTATTTTTTTATGAATTTGTTGGATATTTTGGAATATTTCAAAGATTCAATATTTTTTTTCATTATAAATACATATCTATAAATATTGAAATCGTTTTTAAGGTAAAAAAGTTCCATAAACGACCACTTACTTGTGTACTTGTTGATACACACACATATGTTTGTTTGAGGAATAATAACTCACCATATCCATTTTACTTTTCTAAAGGGAATTTTAGTTATTTTCCAAATTAAAAAGATTCAAATATATCAAATGATTTATAATCAAATAATTATAAAAATGTATATTTATGGGTACATTGGAAATGTTTTTTATTTTTATATTATAGTTGGTAATCATTAAAGTGATGTTTAATTATTAACTTTGACTATATTATTTCATACATTATAGGAATATTTTAAATTTTAGGATATATAAAACTTTAAAATCACCACCATGAAACATTTCATTTATGTAAATTGACAATTTTTTTAATAATCCTTAAAAAACCTTTCATATACCAAAAAAGTAACACAAATCAAATTTCTTATGGTAAGAACTAAGTATCAATTTTATAATTCGAGAATCAATCCACTAGAAAATGGTAGATGGTAGGATCCTACGGTTAAAAACAACCCTTACTTAATTTCCTACATGAAGAGGATCTTTTACTTTAACAAATTCCATTTTTGTTCTCAAGTAGTGCACATCAATGAAAATGTATGATACATATCCAAAATCCATGAAATATAATCAAAATGATTAATATCCTTAACATATACACCTTAATACCCATGTTTTTTGGTTTCTTATTAATTCATTTGATCATATTTAATGCATTTATGTTTTTATATTGATTTTGAATATATAATACATTGATTCCAATAAAAAACATCTTTTGTCAAAGGAAAAAAACAGTTAATTATAGGAAAATGATAATGAGAGTTTTGAAAAATTCATAGAAAGAAAAAAAATATTAGGTTATTATGAAAATAATTCGATGTAATGAAAACCCAAAAATCACAAAAATATAAAGAACCAAAAAACACAAAAACAAGGGGCCGAACATCAATTAGAAGAAGAAAAACCCAAAATCATCTGAGCAAGGGGCCAAACATCAATCATAAGAGAAGAACCAATGAGAACCAAAAATCTTGAAAATGGTGCCAAAGCATCACATGGGAAAGAATAACCCAACTAGATGAACAAAAAATGTTAAAAGGGATGAACGGTCGATTAAAAAAGTAAATAATAACATACCTTCTATTTAATGTTTGATTCGGGAAAAATAATAAAAGGAGGTGACTGTAAAATTTAGCATTTGTGAGAGCTTGAATGGCGTGAGTAGGGGAAATCTCAGTTAGGGTTCTTTTAAAATTGGGGAAGGGGTGTTATTAGTACTGATTAATCATACATTTATTAGAAATTTCTATTTTGGGGTTGATAAATGTTTATTTTATCAGTGCTTTTTGACTAACACTGACAAATGATGCTTTTATCAGCAATTCATATAGCGCTAATAAATAATAGTGGAAAGTAAAAAATTTAAATTTGAATTTAAAAACTACAAAAAATTACTAATATATGAAAATGAATATTAAAAATTAGTTTATAATAAAAAATAAAAAATATTAAAAATAAATAAATTACAATAATATTAAAAAATAAATCAATAATATTTTTTACATTAAAATTATTAATAATTATGATAATATTATGAAAAATGTATTAATGTTATGATAAATGAATAAATTATATTAATAATATAAGTCATAAAAATATTAAAAATGAATAAATTATATATATTATATATATTACAAAAAAATAATATAAATTAATTAATATTAAAATAAAAACAAATAAATACTAAAAATTACATTTAAATTAAAAAAATTTAAAATAAATTCCTAATTAAAATGAATAGATAATAATTGTACAAATATTTAAATAAAAAGGTATTAAAATAAAAATGAATATATATTAATTATGTAGTATAAAAACATATTAAAAATATTAATTATTAATAAATAAAAATGTATAAATAAATATTATAAATGAATAAATTATATAAATATTAAATGAATAAATATTAAAAATGAATAAATTAAAAAGATATTAAAAGTGAATAAGAATTAAAAATGAATAAATAGTGATAAATGAAAAAATATTAAAAATGAAAAAATATAATAACTATAAATGAATAATTTTCAAAATATTAAAAATGAATTAATAATTTTAATTGTATAAATTAATGAAATATTAAAAAAATTAAAATAAAAAATATTAAAAAAGAAATTTAAAAATAAGATATTTGTAATGAAATACTAATTATTAATGAATAAATAATGATTGTATACATATTTAAATACAAACATATTAAAATAAAAATGAATAAATTTTAATTATATAAATTATATACATATTAAAAGTATTGAATATTAATACTTAAAAACTTATAAATTACTATCAAAATTGAATATATTAAAAAATTATTAAATGAATAAATATTAACAATTAATAAATATTAAAAATGAATAGATCACAGAAATTATTAAAAAATATATATTAAAAATGAATAAATAATATTAAATGAATTAATAAAAAGGCATACACATTATATGCATACACATACACACATACGTATGAATAAACATATATGTAGACATACATACACATACACATACATAAACACATACACATACATGTGCGTATATGCATATACCTGGATATACACATACATGAATGTACACACATTTATACACATACTCATATATAGTCATACATGCATTTACACATATGTACATGTAAACACGTGTATACACATACACATACATTCAATTACATACACATATATGCATACATACACATACTAGGAACCGTGCAGCTTTGTATGGAGGCAATGCTAGCCGATCAGCAATGTAGGGTGGGGAGCTAGGCGATCAATGATGCAAAAGCTGGGGAGGGGCAGTTCTAGTGGGTTGGGCCTATGGGTCATGTAATGGGCATAGTGTGTTTATGGGTCTTCGGGTCATGTATTGGCCTTCGGGTCATGTCGGGCCTTGTCCCTTGGGCCTACGGGTCATGTAAGTTTCCCATTCAACCCTTAAAAGGGGGATTATCCATAATAAAATAAAAAAGAAGGCCTTCGGGCCATTCAGGTGTACATACACATACATACATATATATGAGTATATTTTAGATTATTTAATATGAATAAAAATATATAAATTCAAATATGAACTATATTTAAATAAATATATATTCAATTATATATTTATATAATTGTTTAAATAAAATATTAATATATTATATTGATATATAGATTTTTTAATTAATGTATATAAATATATTATTAAATATTTTTATCTATTAATATAAATTTGATATTTTTTATATATATGAAATTATGAAAATAAGATTGATAATAATTATTTCATTATAATATAGTTATATAAATCATATGTATATATTATATTTACATATATATACTTATTGTTATATAAATCATATTTAAAAAATATAAATATGTATATATAAATTAAATTATTCATGGTTCCCTTTTATTAGTGTTACTAAAGGGGGGGGCTTTTATCAACACTGATAAAGGGGTGCCTCTATGTTTACTAAAAAAAGATTTTGAAAAAACTATCATTTTATAAGAACTTTTTTAGTGTTGATAAATGTCACTTTTATTAGTGCTTTTAGTTAGTGCCAATAATAGTTCCCCTTTTATCAACACTTTTTGTTTAGTGATTATAATGGTTAATCAGGTCTGGCCCAAGGGAAATCCTAATGATCCCCTAGGCTAGGGAATCAATCAACCATGAGGCAACCAACCAGCCGCCCCTTCTCTCTCTTTCAAGCATCACACGTGTGATAATTCCTCCCTGTTGTGCCTCCTCCCACTATGCCTCCCCACCTCTTCATTCTTCCACTCTACCTCCTCCTTACTCTTTTTCATCGGGTTGCCCGATTATCCATCTCATCTACCAGCTCCACCTCTCATTGTGCCGCATCTCGCACCAACTCCCTATACATATTCTCCACTACTACCACTCGAATATATTTTTCTAGAACCCACCTAACTTCTTCCTCCCTCTATTCAGCATTACAGTAATCAGAAATCATGGGGTTCTCTAGAGGCTGATAGATTGATTGAGTTCCACCACCTCGCATTCACCTCATCAAGTGATGTTATAAACCTAATTACAATTGTGCCCTAAAAATCTATCTATTTTTTAACTGCATCTCTTTTTAGTTTCTAATTTTCCATTATATTGGTTTTCCTGATCTGAGACCAATATTTTTTAATTTTATCATGTTCATCCCAACTCTTTAACGATCTAAACTTTTGAATGGTATTTTTTTCATGAAAATGTGTGTTATATTATTTTGTACTCAACAAAACTATATCCCTTTAATGATTGAGTGAGTATAATTGAAATGTGAGATTTGGTTTTTAACCGTTATATGTTTTTTGGTCAATTATGTCCATTGGTCAATATGGACATTGGAAACAATACTCTTAATAATAATTTCAACGTTATAATTAGTATTATAGATAGAAATGATAGTGGTTAATTAATTCATAAAGAAGAGTTAATGGCCTCCTCCTGTTGTGTCATTTCATAAGAATCCCATTTGTAAGTACTTGGGAGGGAGGTATGTCTTTTGGTTTTTCTCTTGACCAATCTCAAGCTGAGCTCCAACATATTAAGCTTGAATGAGATCGCCTATGGTAGAAGTTCAAGTTAGTGGAGATTACCACTCGGGTGATGTTAACTAAGCTGCCCCAAGAATCTATCATCATCACACACCTTACCCTTAGGTAGTATGAGGGTGTTATAAGGGGTTATTTTTTGAGTACCTAGTTACTTAAAATTTAATTCCTTTATTTTAATAAAAAAATTATTCCATCATTTTTGTTTTAAGAATAGTTTTGCATAAAATTTGAGATGGGATTTCATAAAATGATTTTTTAGGAAAAAATTGTACTTTTCATAGAGATATAAATTATTATATTAAAATAAGGTTTTATTAATGTTTATTATAATTAAATATTATTATTAAAATAATCTTATTTAATTACAAATGATAGAATAATTTTATTTTCTTTTAAGTGTCAAACATTTTAGTATGCACTTTTTGTTCGCTATTACTTTTAATAAATAAGTATTTCTATAGTTAAAAGTTAAAATTATCATATTTATAGAATTATTATGATAAAATAAATTTCATTTTTTAAATCATAACATTGATATTAGGTTAGGTTGAATTTATGATAATTTTATAAAATACTTCATTTTTCATTAATAGTAAAAATACAGTTTTGAGTTTATGGTATGTTTAATGACATCATAATGATATAATAATTAATATAAAATTCATGTCAAATATTTTGGATTAAAATAATTTAATAGGTGTCTTAAGTGGCCAATACCATGGTAAAATACCTTGGTCAAGCCCATGTTTTTTCAAATACCACTACTAAGGTGTCCAAGAAAATTAATAAAAAAACTCCCTCGCTTTTGCTATAAATACACGCCCATTTCTTCATTTCCTTTCATTAAAAATTAATCCTCTATGAATCTATGATATTTTTACCACACAAGGAGTCCTCCAAAGGTGTTATCAATCCCCCAAGGTCATGATCTTCTAGATTTAGTGGTCACTCTTCAAGGTAAGGGAAATCTCACCTTCTCTTTTCCTTTCAAGTTCCCTTTTTATGTGGTATGTCGTTCAAATGTCCATACTATATTCTTATGTCTGTTTTATTATATCCCTTTACTTTATTAATAGTATTTTATTATTGGTATACCCTTGTCCATTCTCTTTTTAATGTTTTCTAAAACCACATTTTATACTCGTTATGCTTCCAATTATACTTCTCAAAATTTCTCTCTTTTTCGTAATAAATTATTTTCTTTTATTTTTTGAATAAAAAAAACTCTTTATTATATAGGTTTATTCACATATATATCAAAATGATATATTTAATTATGGGATTTACATACATTAAACTCAACTTCTTTTTCTATGGGTTTAAAATGACAAAAGGATCGTGTTTTTAAGCACTTTCTAAGATACCATTATTTTGATATGAAACTCGTTTCTTTTATTCTCTATGGGTTATTTATGAAATTTTTTATTATTATATTTGTGGTTAATAGTAATTAATACATATTAAATTTTTTCCCTGATAGTGTTCCAATTCATTGGGTAAAGAATTTAATCTCTAGAGATAACATGTGTTACGATACCTTGGTGAATAACCTTAGTAATTTTTATAACACCTTAATGATAAACCTTGGTGATATAGTTATGAATGACTCAATTAAATTTTGTATCCACATTTCCAAGTTATGATTCATGTTATTATTATTATTATATGCCTCTTTCTCATTCCTTTATGCATTTTCTTAAGTTCTTATTGATAATCCTCAAGATCACAAGTAAATTGTTACCCTTGTTTTCCCTTACTGGGCCTTATGCTCACCCTTTCCTTTGATGTATGTACCTAGGTTATGATATGTAGTAATTTTACTTATGATGAACCTATGATTAATCCTTTAAAGTGTATTAGAATAATTTTTTCCCTGTTTTCATGTATTATGTACCTTTTTTTCAAGACACTCAACTTTAAAAGATCCTCTATTTGTAAAACGCTTTGTAAAGTTATAAAATAAAAAGGCGAGATGTCATAGTTGGTATAAAAGGATGGTTTAGTTATTTTTTGGAAATTAGGATTTCAAAAATTTATTAAGAACCTTAAGGACATGTTAAAATATTGAAAAACATCATGGTATTTTGGTGAAATATTAAGTAAGTGATTTCCAAAAAATAAATCCCTATATGGATACGAACAAGTGGATGTGGATCTGACACAAATGTATCTAGGGGTAAAAATTTAAAACACCACTTTGAGCTAGTCTCGAATGGAAATTGGTACATGATAAAGTGCCCTATTACACTTTTGGTTTGACACTCCCATGGGATATTTTTGGTTAATCACAATATTTTTATAAACCATTAAAGGATTTATAGAAAATTTAATTGTTTTTAAAGAATAAAATATTTAAGAATGATGTTTTAAGACATGAAATTATTTTAGAATTATAATATTATTAAATGAAACTTGTTTCTCACTAAGTTTTTCTTCTCTTAGAAAATGGTGATAAATAGTAGAAAATGTGTAAATGGTGAGTGCAATAGAATAGGCACTAATGGCCTTCTGATGGAAGCCAGAATGGAAAACATCATGAGAATGATGAATCAAATGACTAGAGTCATGGGAAATAACTTAAATCAAGCTGAGAGATCAGATTCACCATAAAGGGAAAAGATTTTTGTTGAGTCCTTTATGTTCCAATGACCATAAAATTTCAATGGATCTACCGACCCACTGGTTGCTGAACATTAGATAATCTCAATAGAAAATACATTTTTCGTACTTCATTGCTCAGAACAAGAGAAAGTCACGCTATTTGTGTATCACTTAGAGGGAGAAGTTGATCAGTGGTGGAAACTGATTAAAAATGCAAGGCCAAGAGGGGAGGTTGAAGCTATGGAGTGGAAATATTTTAGGGGAATATGCTTTAATAAGTATTCCCCTTATTTGATGATAATGAAAATGGATAAGGAATTAATTGAGCTGAAGAAGAAGGAAAATGAATTTGTAAGAAGTTGTGAGATTAACTTCACAATTATTTCTCACTACACCTCTAGTTTTTTCATGGATCCTAATAGGAAGGTTGATAGATTCTTCAGTGTAATAAGACCTCATATATGGAAGAGATCCCACCAACCAAGACTATGATAACTATGAGGACATTTTGAGGAGTTCTATGAAAGTTGAACTAGACTTCTGTGAGACATAGTGGTCTCTCAAATCAAATGAAAAGAATATATACTTGGATCCAAACTTGTGGAGAAGCTTTGATCAAGGAAGAGGATGAAATCAAGTGCAACTTTCCACATGCAACAAATGTGGGAAGAAGCATTCATGGAATTTCCTTCTCGGGAGTGGGAAATGTTACAAGTGTGGAATAGATAGCCATATTGCTCATAATTATCATAGTGATGCAAAGCCTCAACTTATCAATAGTAATGATAAAGGGAAAATGGTACAGGCCCTACCTGAAGTCCAATTCTTCAAGTGTGGACATATTTTATACTTTTCCAATCATTTTCCAAATCTGAGGGTAGTGGAGGTGAATCACCATAAACCTAATCATAGGCCAAGGTATCAAGGTCATTATTTTTCTATTAGGAAGTCTTAAGTTGATGCTACAAATAATGTGGTGGTAGGTTCTCTCATTGTTCTCTCAAAGCTAGCAAGTACTTTTCTTGATTTTGGTTCAATGTGTTCCTTTATTTCCTTTAATTTTTCAAATAATATAGAATCAATCCCTGAACTATTATAAGTAAAACTATCATTCAAGAATCCTAGAGGGATTATCCAAGCATCAATAGTGTATAGAAACTCTATTATTCACTTTAGAGAGCACGATCTCATTGCAAATCTTGTAGTCATTACCATGCTAGAATTTTACATTATAATAGGTATGGACTAACTCTCAAAGTATAATACTAATATCGACTAAAAAATCAAGGAAATATTAGTAGTCTTGAATGGAAAAACCTATAGTTATTTTCAAAGGAGAGATATCTTAACCTGGTCTTTGTTTATAAGCACCACCTGCAGCCTTCTTTATGAAAATGATCAGTGAAGATGAAGAAGGAAATAAAAGTATACAAATAGATAATGTCCCCATAATTCAAGAATACATTGAAATATTTCCTGAGGAGTTACCTAGATTTCCCCTATAAATAAAGGTAGAGTTCTCCATTGAACTTATGCCTAGATCCAATCCAATATCAAATACCCCATATAGAATGGAAAATTTGAAGCTGTAGGAATTAAGGACACAACTCCAAGATATTTTAGAGAAGGGGTTTATCTGGCCAAGTATGTCTTCTTAGGGAGAACATGTTCTCTTTATAATGAAGAAGTATAGATCAATGTAGTTATGCATTTATTATAGAGAACTTAACAGGATCATATTGAAGAATAAGTAACCTCTTCCAAGAATTGATGATTTATTTGACCAGCTTCATGGAGCACAATTATTCTCCGAGATTGATCTTCAATCTAGTTATCATCAATTGAGGGTGAAGAAATAAAATATTTCAAAGACCTATTTCTGATCAAGATATGGGTATTATGAGTTTGCTATTATTCCCTTAATCTTGACTAATTCCCCTGCTATTTTTATGGATTTATTGAATAGAGTCTTTAAGGATTGCCTTAATAACTTTTTGGTAGTTTTTATTGATGATATTCTTATATATTTCAAAAGTTGTGAGAATCATGAGGATCATCTAAGAGTTATATTGAAAAATATAATTAAGGATAGGATATTTGGAAATTTTGGTAAATGTGAATTTTGGTTACAAAAAGTTGCTTTCTTGAGGGACATTGTAACCAATAAAGGAATCTTAGTTAGCCCTGCAAATACAAAGGTTGTGGAGGAGTGGCCTCATCCTACAATAATAAATTAGGTTAGTAGTTTCCTTGGTTTAGAAGTATATTATAGGAGGTTGGTGAAAAACTTTTCACAACTTTCTAATCCACTAACCAAGTTAACTCAAAAAGGGTTCAAGTTCATCTAGACAAAGAAGTTGGAAGAAATTTTCCAAGAGCTGAGGAAGAGATTGGTTACTGCACCCATGTTAACTCTACCCTCGATCGGAGAAGGATACTTTATTTTTATCGATTCATATATGGAAGTGATTGGGTGATTCCTCATGAAAAATGACAAGGTGATTTCTTATTCATCTCGAAAGTTTAATCCTCATGAGCAGAACTATCCTACACATGACCTGGAGCTATCTATGGTTGTTTTTGCTCTGAAGATATAGAGGCATTATCTTTATGGGGAAAATGTGATATATACACATACCATAAAAGTTTGAAGTATATTTTCCCACAAAAGTAATTTAACATGAGACAAAGGATAAGGTTGTAATTTCTTAAAGACTATGATTGTACAATTCATTATCATCCCAAAAGAGAAAACAAAGTCGTTGATGCATTAAGTAGGAAAGAACATATTGTTCTGTAAATGATGAGGATTCAAAGAGATCCTTTGATCAAATACCTAGTAAAACTGGACATGGGAATCATAAGGTAAGGGAAATCATCAAACCTATTCCAAATGATTTATCAACCATCATTACTAGATAAGATCAAAAAATATCAAAGAGAAGATCCTTTGTTACAAAATAAGCTAGAGGTTGTGAAGAATAGGAAGTTTCCTGAGTTCAATATTTATCAAGAAGGTGTAATAAAATTTTATACAAGGTTATGTGTTCTATCTATTCCAGAAATAAAGAAGGATCTGATGGATAAATCTCATAGCTCTACTTTATCTATACATCTTGGAAGCATGAAAATGTATAGGGGCCTTCGTGATCATTATTGGTGGGATAACATGAAAATGGAGATTGTCGACTACACTATAAGGTGTCTGGTGTGTCAACAAGTGAAGTAATATCCATAACTTCTTAAAGGGGTATTACAGCCACTACCCATACCAGCATGGAAGTGGGATAATATCACTATGGACTTTGTCACTTATCTCCCAATAACTTCTAAAGGAAACAATGCGATTTGGGTTATAGTGGATCATCTCACCAAGACTTCCCATTTTATCTCTATTTGGGAATATTTCTATCTTGAACATCTCACCAAGATATACGTAAAGGAATTGGTAAGACTGTATAGAGTGCCACTTTCTATCATTTTTTATCATGATCCAAGGTTCACGTTAAAATTATAGAGAATTCTTCAACATGATTTGAATAGTGAATTGAATTTTAGTATGACCTATCACCCTCAAAATGATGGATAGTCTGAAAGGACTATTCATACACTCAAGGAAATACTCAGAACATGCTCAATGGAATTTAAAGGTGGATGGGATCAACATCTCCTATTATTGGAGTTCTCATACAACAATAGCTTTCATTCAAGTATTCAAGTGGAACCTTATGAAGCTCTATATGGGAAACAATATATAACTCCTTGTAACGACCCGAAATTTTTGAATAAATCTTATTTCCTAATTTTATATGTTATTTTATTTTATTTTTATACTCAACAAAAATGTCTCATTTGATAACATGAGTATAATTAAAATGAGACTGTTGGGTTTTGACTATTATTTGACCATTGGTCAATATGACCGCTGGAAACTAAATGTTTTGATTACTATCTCTAAATACAAGCAATCTTGGTTAATTAATATAGAAAGAAGATTCGATGGCCTCACCCAGTAGTCTTGGACCGATCGAAGCCCATCTAACAGAACTTGGGAAGGAGGTAGCACCACTGGGCTTTGCTCTGGACCAAACCCAAGCTGAACTTCATCGTGTGAAGCTAGAACGGGATCGCCTTCGCGAGAAGTTCAAACTAATAGAAATTACGACTCGTGCGATGTTGGTCGAGCCTCCCTCGGATTCTCTCACCTTAGCACACCTTACACTTAGGTCCTATGCTGGTGTGATAAGGGGCTATGTAAGGAGACCGTAATTGCCTTGTGTAATCCTTTGTTTTAAATAAAAATTTGGATTTCTTCTTATGATGAAGTTTATGAATTTTCAAATGTCCAGATAAATATAGTATGCATATTTTTGATAAATTTTAGAGAAAGGATATTTTAAAAATGTTTATGTAAACCTTAAATAAATAAAAATGTGTAATGATTTTCAAAAAATGGTCTTCTACAATTATGTTCACTACGAAATTTCGAGTCTAATAAGATCAAATTGATTTTTGATGAATAGTAAATTATGAATAGTGATTTTACGCTTAGGATTAGTAATGTGACCAAATGGATTAGTAATCTCACTTAAAGAAAGTATTAATATAATCTAGGCACCTTGATTAAGTAATGTGATTCAATAAAATGGTTAAATAACGGTTTCATAAATTATTATTCAAGTATTAGTTTTTTCGCGTGAATAGTGTTTTTTAATTAAAAATTTAATTAAAAATATTTAGAAATTTATTTTTATAAAACGGATTTCATTTTTGAACTCAGAGCACCGATATTATGCTATGGTAATTTTTGGGGTTTTTTCTGAAAAAATGAATTTTCGGTGAATGGTGTTTTTATTTAAAAATTAAATTAAAAATATTTAGAAAATTATTTTTATAAAATGGAGTTCATATTTGTAATCAGAGCATTGATATTTGGTTAAGGTGAAATTTTGGGATTATTCTGAGAAAGTTGAATTTTCGATGAATAGTGAAAATACAGTTTTTAAGTTACGGGTGTCTAATGACATCATTAAATGATGTATTAAGTATATATTCAATATGGTCGAATTGTGAATAGTAAGATAAGGTATGAGGTGTCCCAAGTGACCAATACCATGGGAAAATACCATGGGCAAGCCCATGGTTTTGCCAAAACCACTAATGAGGTGTCCCTTGGCCATTAATGCCTTGTCCCCTCAATTTCCCTATAAATACCCACCCATTCCTCCTTTGGTTTTCACTCCCAACTCTCCCCCAACGAAGTTATGGTCTCCTTACCTCCCAAGGAGTCCTCCCAAGGTGCCCCCAAGCCCTCAAGGTCCAAATATTTGAGTTTCAAGAGTCACGTTTTAAGGTAAGGGATCCGACCTCTCTCTTTCATTTCAAGTAATCTCATTTATGTCATTCCTTTTATGCTACATGTTCTTATGTTGGAGGATGTTTTTTTATAATCCTCTTACTGCCCTTTTTATGTTCATATAATGAGATATCCCCTCTTACTCTCATTATTTCGTTTTATGAAGTTTTAAGTGGCGCCGTTAGGCTGCCGAAATTTTTGTAACTGACTCTTTCTCCCTTCTCATTTTTCAAGATCTATTTTCATGTAAAGTATTTCAAGTTCCTTTTTATTATGTTGGGGTATTATCTCTAAATTTATCATACTGATCTTTTATGTTCATATGATGAGAGACCCCATTTTATCTCTTCAATTCAGTATTTTGAAGTTTTAAGTGGCGCCGTTAGGCTGCCGAATTTTAAGTGGTTCTTCACCCTTCTCGTTTTGAAGTTCTACTTTCATGTCAATTCTTTCAAGTTCATTTTTTGTTATGTTGGGGTATGATCTCTATATCTATCATACTGTACTCTTATGTTCATATGTTGAGAGACCCCATTTGATCTCTTCAATTCAGTATTTTGAAGTTTTAAGTGGCGTCGTTAGGCTGCCGAATTTTTAGGGGATTCTTTCACCCTTCTCATTCTTTTCAAAGTTCTACTTTCATGTCAAGTATTTCAAGTTCCTTTTTAATTATGTTGGGGCATTATCTCTATATCTATCATACTGAACTCTTATGTTCACATGATGAGAGACCCTATTTGATCTTTTCAAATCTTGGTGTTTGAAGTTTAAGTAACGTCGTTAGGCTGCCGAACTTTCATAAGAGAAATCTAATTTTTGTCTTTCTTCCATGTTTTTCATTTCAAATGGTATGTCCTTGAAATTTCATTACCATGATAATGTATCCTTCTTATTCTGTCCATCTACTGTTTTATGGGTCATTTATGAATGTTTGACCCATTTTCCCTCTCTTTTTAATGTCTTCTAAAACCTCGTGACATAGCCATTATGCTGCAGAATTTCCATCTCAAAATGTCTCTCTCTTTTCTAAAGTTCTTTTATATTATTAAGTGAATACTCAAAGATCTTTCTTCTAAAGGGGTATTCACATATATACCAAAATGTTCTATTTTAAATTATGGGATTTACATACATGATACCCACCTTCCTTTTATGTGGGTTTTAAAGTGATGTAAAGATCATGTCTTTAAAGCAGTTTTTAAAACGTTATGATTACGAAATGAAACCCATTTATTTTGTGCTACATGGGTTCTTTATGAAATTTTTGATGATGATATATGTGGCTCACATGATAATAAAGGCAAATTTAAGGGTGCTCCCTGATAGCGCTCCAATGCATTGGGTAAAGACTTAATCTCTAGAGATGACCATTTTTAACGACGCCTTGGTGAATAACCTTGGTAATTTTTAATGACACCTTGGGGATGGACCTTGGTGAAACGAAACGATTGTCAATATTAAATATTGCAGCCACATCTTCAAGTTATGAAAAATGTTATTTTTATTATGAAATTCCTCATGATTTCTTTCTCATGCCTTAAAGTTCTTTTCATGTCCTTATTGAAGTATCTCAAGTTCACATGTAAAATGTTCATCTTGTTTCCCTTACTGGGCCTTTTGCTCACCCTTTCTTTTGATGTATGTCCCCAGGTTATGAGATGCAGTAATGAACCTAGGATGAACATAAGGATAATCCTTTCAAGTGTTTAAGAGGAATGTTTTATGTTGTTTTCATGTATTATGTTCCTAGTTTCTAAGACACTAAACCTTAAAGATCCTCAGTTTTGTGTAATGTAATGAAAGTTTATGTTATAAAAAGGCGGGATGCTATAGTTGGTATCAAAGGATGGTTTAGTTATTTGTGGAAATTAGGATATGAAAACTCTAGGAAGAACCCTATAGAAAAGTTAAAAAAATAGGAAATCTTCCTGGTATTTTGGTGAGTATTGAGTAAGGGGTTGCCAAGCAAATACATCCCTGTCTGGATACGAGCAGGTAGAGGTGGCTCTGGCACAGATGTACATAGGGGTAAAACCCGAAAACACCGCTTTGAGCTAGACTCGAACGGGAACTGGTACACGACAACGGGCCTTGCTGCACTCTTGGTTACGACACTCCCGGGGGATATGCTTTGGTAAATTCATAAGCTTAGTATGAACCATTGTTAAAGGAACAAAGATAAAATAAAATAAAGATTCACACAAGAATATATGATCATGGATAACCTAGATGGGAACCTAGGGGATCACAAGTTAGGGTATACTTTTCTTCTACAAGTTATCCTTATATTCTTTCAGTTCCTTTTCATGATTATTGGCTAAGTACTTAAGCCCCTAATTATGCTTTCTCTTCATAGTTAATGGAGGGAAATGGAAGAACATGTCCAAACAACCAATGTGATAGGAAATGCGACAATTGTCGTATTAATATGACAAGGATGATTAGGGGATTAAAATATGATTATTATTTTGGAAGATTTTCACTATTTTGGGGACCCTATATGATCAAGGTAAATAGATTACTACGGTATTTTCATTGAAGAGTAGGGTTGACTTATATTTTGAAGAATCGATGAATTTAAGGTGGAATTATAGTAATTTAGGTTACTTATGGAAATTATTAACCTATCTTGGGGTAAATATGTTTAGGTTAGTTACTTTTTTTTATAAGATGTTTGGAGTGGTTGATGTTGTTTGGAGATAAATGATAAAGTTTACCTTGGAATACTATGTTATCAAATCCTTCTTGTATTTGGGTTTCAATCTTAGTTTGGTTTATTTTGAGGATTTTTTAAGGACAGTTATTTATGGAATGGACTATGATGAACTTTGGGTAGTACCATGGAACTTTGAAGATTTAAAAGTAGTTTCCATTCCTATGGGATTATTTCTTTTTGAAGAGTTGTTTTACCTTACCCTTTCTGTTTTTGGGATAATGTTTAAAGATAGAAGAAATAGATAGTTAATCTTTTGTGTATTATGAAGATGATTCTTGTGTTTTGATGAGACAAAGTAGTTTTGGATGCTCATAATTTGGAGAAAAGATTAGTTTTGGGTAGAAACTTATTAAAGGATGAAACTCTACATGAAGATAGGTATATTTTCTTATGTTTTTGTTTTATGTTGAAAATGAATTCCTAAAAATTATGAAAAGGAATGTGAAACAAAAATGTTGTTGGTTTACGTTTCCTACTTGGTAATCAAAGACCGTTTACACACTTCATAAGTTTGGGATTTTCTTATGGTTAACGTTCTCCTAATCATGTTCTCTATCACTCTCCCCCAGAAATTGACCCTTTTTTTTCTTCCATGTCCATGTTTTACTCCATGGGATCCTAGTATGGGTTAACTCGGGTGACCTTTGTACTTCCCTTTCTTTCTTTTAAAGTAATAGTTTTACTGAATCCTTTTCTGATGTGGGACTTTCAATGAAATTTCAAAACCCAATTTTAAAAATTGTGAGGACGCAATTTCTTAAGGGGGGAAGATTGTAACGACCCGAAATTTTTGAATAAATCTTATTTCCTAATTTTATGTGTTATTTTATTTTATTTTTATACTCAACAAAAATGTCTCATTTGATAACATGAGTATAATTAAAATGAGACTGTTGGGTTTTGACTATTATTTGACCATTGGTCAATATGACCGCTGGAAACTAAATGTTTTGATTACTATCTCTAAATACAAGCAATCTTGGTTAATTAATATAGAAAGAAGATTCGATGGCCTCACCCAGTAGTCTTGGACCGATCGAAGCCCATCTAACAGAACTTGGGAAGGAGGTAGCACCACTGGGCTTTGCTCTGGACCAAACCCAAGCTGAACTTCATCGTGTGAAGCTAGAATGGGATCGCCTTCGCGAGAAGTTCAAACTAATAGAAATTACGACTCGTGCGATGTTGGCCGAGCCTCCCTCGGATTCTATCACCTTAGCACACCTTACACTTAGGTCCTATGCTGGTGTGATAAGGGGCTATGTAAGGAGACCGTAATTGCCTTGTGTAATCCTTTGTTTTAAATAAAAATTTGGATTTCTTCTTATGATGAAGTTTATGAATTTTCAAATGTCCAGATAAATATAGTATGCATATTTTTGATAAATTTTAGAGAAAGGATATTTTAAAAATGTTTATGTAAACCTTAAATAAATAAAAATGTGTAATGATTTTCAAAAAATGGTCTTCTACAATTATGTTCACTACGAAATTTCGAGTCTAATAAGATCAACTTGATTTTTGATGAATAGTAAATTATGAATAGTGATTTTACTCTTAGGATTAGTAATGTGACCAAATGGATTAGTAATCTCACTTAAAGAAAGTATTAATATAATCTAGGCACCTTGATTAAGTAATGTGATTCAATAAAATGGTTAAATAACGGTTTCATAAATTATTATTCAAGTATTAGTTTTTTCGCATGAATAGTGTTTTTTAATTAAAAATTTAATTAAAAATATTTAGAAAATTATTTTTATAAAATGGATTTCATTTTTGAACTCAGAGCACCGATATTATGCTATGGTAATTTTTGGGGTTTTTTCTGAAAAAATGAATTTTCAGTGAATAGTGTTTTTATTTAAAAATTAAATTAAAAATATTTAGAAAATTATTTTTATAAAATGGAGTTCATATTTGTAATCAGAGCGTTGATATTTGGTTAAGGTGAAATTTTGGGATTATTCTGAGAAAGTTGAATTTTCGATGAATAGTGAAAATACAGTTTTTAAGTTACGGGTGTCAAATGACATCATTAAATGATGTATTAAGTATATATTCAATATGGTCGAATTGTGAATAGTAAGATAAGGTATGAGGTGTCCCAAGTGGCCAATACCATGGGCAAATACCATGGGCAAGCCCATGGTTTTTCCAAAACCACTAATGAGGTGTCCCTTAGCCATTAATGCCTTGTCCCCTCACTTTCCCTATAAATACCCACCCATTGCTCCTTTGGTTTTCACTCCCAACTCTCCCCCAACGAAGTTCTGGTCTCCTTACCTCCCAAGGAGTCCTCCCAAGGTGCCCCCAAGCCCTCAAGGTCCAAAACTTTGAGTTTCAAGAGTCACGTTTTAAGGTAAGGGATCTGACCTCTCTCTTTCATTTCAAGTAATCTCATTTATGTCATTCCTTTTATGCTACATGTTCTTATGTTGTAGGATGTTCTTTTATACTCCTCTTACTGCCCTTTTTATGTTCATATAATTAGAGATCCCCTCTTACTCTCATTATTTCGTTTTATGAAGTTTTAAGTGGCGCCGTTAGGCTGCCGAAATTTTTGTAACTGACTCTTTCTCCCTTCTCATTTTTCAAGATCTATTTTCATGTAAAGTATTTCAAGTTCCTTTTTATTATGTTGGGGTATGATCTCTAAATTTATCATACTGATCTTTTATGTTCATATGATTAGAGACCCCATTTTATCTCTTCAATTCAGTATTTTGAAGTTTTAAGTGGCGCCGTTAGGCTGCCGAATTTTAAGTGGTTCTTCACCCTTCTCGTTTTGAAGTTCTACTTTCATGTCAATTCTTTCAAGTTCCTTTTTTGTTATGTTGGGGTATGATCTCTATATCTATCATACTGGACTCTTATGTTCATATGTTGAGAGACCCCATTTGATCTCTTCAATTCAGTATTTTGAAGTTTTAAGTGGCGTCGTTAGGCTGCCGAATTTTTAGGGGATTCTTTCACCCTTATCATTCTTTTCAAAGTTCTACTTTCATGTCAAGTATTTCAAGTTACTTTTTAATTATGTTGGGTCATTATCTCTATATCTATCATACTTAACTCTTATGTTCACATGATGAGAGACCCTATTTTATCTTTTCAAATCTTGGTGTTTGAAGTTTAAGTAACGTCGTTAGGCTGCCGAACTTTCATAAGAGAAATCTAATTTTTGTCTTTCTTCCATGTTTTTCATTTCAAATGGTATGTCCTTGAAATTTCATTACCATGATCATGTATCCTTCTTATTCTGTCCATATACTGTTTTATGGGTCATTTATGAATGTTTGACCCATTTTCCCTCTCTTTTTAATGTCTTCTAAAACCTCGTGACATAGCCGTTATGCTGCAGAATTTCCATCTCAAAATGTCTCTCTCTTTTATAAAGTTCTTTTATATTATTAAGTGAATACTCAAAGATCTTTCTTCTAAAGGGGTATTCACATATATACCAAAATGTTCTATTTTAAATAATGGGATTTACATACATGATACCCACCTTCCTTTTCTGTGGGTTTTAAAGTGATGTAAAGATCATGTCTTTAAAGCAGTTTTTAAAACGTTATGATTACGAAATGAAACCCATTTATTTTGTGCTACATGGGTTCTTTATGAAATGTTTGATGATGATATATGTGGCTCACATGATAATAAAGGAAAATTTAAGGGTGCGCCCTGATAGCGCTCCAATGCATTGGGTAAAGACTTAATCTCTAGAGATGACCATTTTTAACGACGCCTTGGTGAATAACCTTGGTAATTTTTAATGACACCTTGGGGATGGACCTTGGTGAAACGAAATTATTGTCAATATTAAATGTTGCAGACACATCTTCAAGTTATGAAAAATGTTATTTTTATTATGAAATTCCTCATGATTTCTTTCTCATGCCTTAAAGTTCTTTTCATGTCCTTATTGAAGTATCTCAAGTTCACATGTAAAATGTTCATCTTGTTTCCCTTACTGGGCCTTTTGCTCACCCTTTCTTTTGATGTATATCCCCAGGTTATGAGATGCAGTAATGAACCTAGGATGAACATAAGGAGAAGCCTTTCAAGTGTTTAAGAGGAATGTTTTATGTTGTTTTCATGTATTATGTTCCTAGTTTCCAAGACACTAAACCTTAAAGATCCTCAGTTTTGTGTAATGTAATGAAAGTTTATGTTATAAAAAGGCGGGATGCTATACTCCTACTTGTTGGGATGAATCTAGTGAGAGAAATGTTTTTAAGCCTGATCATGTGCAAAAGATGATAGAAAAGGTTCATGTCATCTAACAACACATAAAGGTTTCTTAGAGAGGGAAAAAGAGCTCTGCTCACAACCGTCGAAGGGACTTGGAATTTGATGTTGGTGACAAAGTTTTCCTTTTAATTTCACCTTAGAAGAGAGTCATGCAGTTTGAGAAGAAAAGGAAGCTCATCCCTAGGTACATTGGTCCCTATAAAATCCTTGATCACATAGTAACAGTGGCCTATCATCTTACATTTCCACTAAATCTAGCTCATGTTCATGATTTTTTCCACGTATATCTCTTGAGGAAGTACAAACCTGACCCTTCACATGTACTGAATATAGAGTTGGTACAACTAGAACATGACCTCTCTTATGAGGAGTAGCTGGTGGAGATCTTGGACCATAGAGACAAGGTTCTATAAAACAATATTACTGACCTTGTCAAACTGTTATGGAGGAACCATATATATGAAGAAGCTATATGGTAACTAAAGGAAACAATGAGGTAGAAATACCCTTAACTTTTATCAACCAAGGGAATGAATTGAAATTTCAGGGATGAAATTTCTTAAGGGGGAAAGAATTAATCACTCAAAATTTTTGAATGATAATTGTTTCCATAAAATGTTTTTTATATTATTTTATACTCAACAAAACTATATCCCTTTAATAATTAAGTGAGTATAATTGAAATGTGACCTTTGGGTTTCGATCGTTATATGGACATTGGTCAATTATGACCATTGGTAAATATGACCATTGGTCAATATGACCATTGGAAATAATGCTATTAATAATAATTTTAATGTTATAATTAGTATTATAAATAGAAATGATAGTGGTTAATTAATGCAAAAAAATATTCAATGTACACCTCTAGTAGATTCATGTTGTATGAAGATCATTTTTTAGTAATTGGGAGGGAGGTGGAGTCTTTGGGAATTTCTATTGACCAAACCCAAACCAAGCTTCAACATTTTAATCTTAAATGAAATCTCCTATGGGATAAGTTCAAGTTAGTGGAGATTACCACTCAAGAAATGTTATCTAATCCACCCCAAGAATCTATCACCATCACATACCTTACCCTTATTTTGTATGCAGGTGTTATAAGGGGTTATGATTATAGGCCCTAGTTACTTAAAATGTAATTACTTTATTTTAATAAAATTGTTATTCCATCATTTCTATTTTAAGAATAGTTTTGCTTAAAATTTGACATGGAATTTGATAAATTGATTTCTCAGGTAGAAATTTTACTTTTCAGAGAGATATAAATTATTATATTAAACTAATGTTTTATTAATGTTTATTATAATGAAATAGTATTATCAAAACACTCTTATTTAATTACAAATTATAAAATATTTTTTTAAAGTGTCAAAAATTTTAATATACATTTTTTGTCCGTTGTTATTTTTAATAAATAAGTATTTTATAGTTAAAAGTTAAAGTTCCCATATTTAGAGAATTATTATGATAAAATAAATGAAATTTTTGAAATCAGAATTTCTATATTAGATTAGGGTTAATTTATGATAATTTTAAAAAATACTTCATTTTTTCATGAATATTAAAAACATTGTTTTGAATTTTCAGTATGTTAAATGAAATTATAATGATGTAATAATTAATATAAAATTTTGGCCAACTATTTTGGATTAAAATAATGTAATAGGTGTCCCAAGTGTCTAATACCATAGGTAAGCCCATGGTTTTTCAAATACCACTACTGAGGTGTCTAAGGAAATTAATAAAAAACTCCCTCTCTTTTGCTATGAATAACCACCCATTTCTTCATTTACTTTCATTAAAAATTCATCCTCCATGAATCTATGATAGTTTTATATCCCAAGAAGTCCTCTCAAGGTGTCCTTAATATCCCAAGGTTCTAATCTTCAAGTTTTAGGAGTCACTCTTCAAGGTAAGGGAAATCTCAACTTCACTTTTCCTTTAAGTTCCCTTTTTATGTGGTATTTATTTAAAATTTCCATAATATGTTCTTATGTAAATTTTATTATATCCCTTTAATATATTAATATTATTTTATGAGTATGATAATCTTCTCCCATCTCTTTTTAATTTTTCTAAAACCACGTTTTATACCCGTTATGATGCCGATTTTACTTCTCAAAATTTCTCTCTTTTTTCACAAGAAATTATTTTATTTTATTTTATGAATACCCAAAACTATTTATTATCTAGGATTATTCACATATATTTAAAAATTATCTATTTAATTCAGGTATTAAAATACATGAAACCCTCCTTCCTTTTTCATGGGTTTAAAATGACAAAGGATCTTATTTTAAGCACTTTCAAAAACACCATGATTTTGATATAAAACCAATTTATTTTATTCTATATGGGTTATTTATGAAATGTTTTATTATTATATTTGTGGATAAAATTAATTAAGACATATAAATGGTGTTCCCTGATAGCGCTCCAATTCATTGGATAAATAATTTAATCTCTAGAGATGACATGTGTTACGATACCTTGGTGAATAACCTTGGTAATTTTTATGACACCTCGGGGGATAAACCTTGGTGATATTCTTATGAATAAATCAATTAAATTGTATATCCATATTTAAAATTTATGATCCGTTTTATTATTATTATATGCCTCTTTCTCATGAATTTATTCATTTTCTCAAGTTCTTATTGATAATCTTCATGATCACAAGTAAAGTGTTTTCCTTTTTTCCCTTATCGGGCTTTATCCTCACCCTTTCCTCTGATGTATGTCCCCAGGTTATGAGATGAAGTAATTTTACTTAGGATGAATCAATGATGAATCCTTTCAAGTGGATTAGAATAATGTTTTCATGTTTTCATGTATTATGTACTTTTTTCCAAGACACTAAACTTTAAAAGATCCTCTATTCATAAAATGATTTGTAAAGTTATGAAATAAAAAAGGTGGTATTCCATAAACTCACTCCCTCTTCTTGGTATATATCTGAAAGGTGCTGTCATGGTCACTTTCAAATGATGTTCGGTTTCGGGTTACTTAGGTGTAGCAGAGTGGCTGACCAAGGTCGTCTCTCAAAGGAGTAAGCAAATTATAACAACTTCTTAAAGGTATTATAAAAATAAAATAAAAAATAATAAAAACACTAATTATAAGGATGGGGGGTTTTATCATTTATAAAACTAGACTAATTTTTCTGGGATAATATTGCATTTTTTTATTTTTGAAATGAAGTTTGATTAAAAATACACAACAATAAGATGTTTTTTAGACAATATTTAAAAGGTGTAATCGATCTAACTCTACCTCTTCACTCAATTATTTATCATTATCATTTAAATTAAAATTCACTTAATTCTTATCCCTTAATTTTTTAAATCCCTAACCCTATGAAAATTAACTTTACCACAAAGATGGAGTGAATTTATCCCTAGTCTAACTTCAGAATGTGCAATCGCAGCACCCTACTTTGATTGATGTTCTAAGGTTAGATTATGTTCAGTGGTAAATTAAGGCACATTTCCATTCTGGAGAATGAGGATAAAATTTTTTAGTGAATATATTTGAACTCTGCAAACTTATCCCATGTGTTCTTGTATTACCGATTAAGTTTGCGCTCTCACAATTTAAACAAAACCTCGACCTCGCGTGTTTTTGTGTTAATTTTTCAATTGATTTCTTAGTTTATTATAATTTAAAAACACAATTCATGGATCATATTATGTGAATTACATTAGCTCAATGATTCAAAATAATTAAATTAATAGGTTAAAAGATAGATCTATCACTAGAAAACTACTCTTCCATGGGTGGTGTGGTCATCGTGGAGATGTTTTGCATGAGCAAAGGATTGAAAGGGTAGAACTCAATCTCTTCTCCACTATTGATTCCAACCCAATTAGGAAGATAAATATAAGAATAAATTTGAACAAAAAAGAACAAAATATAAGAAATAAAATAAGAACAAATAAGTTTATTACACAAATAAAAACATTACAACATGATGAAGAGAAGAAGTCTTTGATGAGGGGATCCTTGCTTCAAGAGATACCCCTCTTACAATGGTTGGATAATTTTGGTGAAACCAATTATCCTCTTCCTCCAATATCCTAATGCACGTCCCAACCCCTACAAATGAGAAAAACACTAATTTATAGAGTGGAGGTGAGGCTAGGTTACAAGTGGTTTCAAGTGTGAATGGGGAAATTCATCCAAATATTTGAATCCAAATTGCACCACCCATTTGACCACCATAACACGTGAATCAGCTCTTTTTCCAGAATTATAATTTGTGAGAAATTTAATCCTAGATCTCCTCTAAAAATTTGGGTCTAATCCAAGCATGTATGAAGAATTTATAACCCAAATACAGAACCCATGTCCATTCTGGCAAGTCCAGCCCACCATTGACTTAATGGACCATTTAATCCATCCAAATGCACTCTTTAGCTCTAGTGTCTTGAATAAAAGTTGTATAAAATTAAGTTATAAACTCTTTTACAAAATATTAAGTTCAAATAAGTCATATTAAAATATTTATTTGTGAAATACTACAGTGCATTTTAAAAGGGTAAAACTGAAATTTTCATCAAATTTTTAAATGAATGATCTAATCCCAAATATTTCATAAATGAATATATTTAGCACAATTTGAGTAAATTATGTCATTTATTATCAATAAAATATTAAACAAAATAGTTTTTTATCAATATATATCTGGGTAAATCCAATCTGAAGTCCACAACTTTTTTATTCCAATTTATTATAATGGTTTTTATACTTTTTATTCACTAAAATTATAGTTTTGATGATTATTTTTTTAACTAGATAAATCTGAAACATTTTTATCATTGGTATTGGGTAATCATATTTCCCAATCTGACCCTACCCATAGAGATTCATTAATTACTATAAGTAATCTCATTTAGAAATTTATAAAAATAATTTTTTTAACTACTTACTAAAGGGTGTAGTAAATTGTATTACAAGTTCAAACCCATAGAGATGAATTCAAAGAACAACTTATAGTAATTAAAGAAAACTAAATTAAATTCAAAAACTCCAATCAAGTAAAATTAACCAAGATTTAGAAAATCTAGTGTTATGCACAAGTCAATTGAAAAGATAAATTAAATAGTCGTGTTATTTTCAAAATTGGATCTAAGAAAGTATTTGGTCCAGGTATTCACTCTCTAACTCAAAAGAACCCCTTTTATTATGGTTAGGTACTTTGGTTAATTTAAAAGGTAGGTGAACTAGAACCATTTTTAAATATAACATGTAACCCACCCATTGGTGATATAGATGACTGCACACTAGTAATTTCATTGAAAAATTAATCCCTTAATCAAAGAAACAATGGTCATGCTCAAGGAATGATGAAAAGGTATGAAAATAAAAGACAAATAAAAAAACATAACATGAACTAATAGTAAAATAAAACTCAACTAGAACAATCTCTATTCATTGCATTACAAGGAACTAAAAGGATTACCCCTTCTATTGGATTTGGTTCCCTAGAACCAACTACTTTGTACTTTTTATTACATATATATATTCAAATAATTGAATATTAATATAAATATATTATCTCATATTTTTTCACTTATGTATAAAATTGATGTGATAATGTATTAGAGTATCTGTCTCATTAATAAGGACATAAAAGTTCCCCATTATGATGTGAACCTTGAAATGATATGAAAATATTCTTAAATATAGTTCTATGGTTGGATAATGTACTATGATAGGGAATATAATATATTAACTTTTCGGTGTGAGTACTCGTAAGCGAATGAGGATTCTTCTCATGAAGTTCACATTTGGTAATCTCCAAGATGGGAGATTATGATAACTAACCCACTATTAGAAATTTTACATGTTTTAGTGTCATCAGATATTCCTATATTCGGGCATGTATAATGGTCCTTGGACTTTAAGATTATTATTAATTCATGTTATGACTCACACACTTAGGTATAATTCATAAACCATGACGATAATAATTTGTGGAAAAGTTGGATATGTTAGGTGTGTCACAAATGACATGTTGTTAATTAATAAGTTGATGTAGAATTTATCCCTTCCATATTTATAGAAGTTAATATATCATCCCTTTGATTGAAATATAACTATCGCATTAAATTTCATGGTCATGGTGTAACGACATTTATTTCAGATAGTCAAAGAAAGACGTATCAATCATATAGGTTGATGACACATATGTGAAACCTGATTGATGAGATATTAAGATAAATAGAGTATATTACACAGTGAGTGTTCGTATGTGGTTTTCAATGTTGAGGTATTAAGTTTTTTCTCTAGGGTTCCTTGAACTATTACAAGATAGTAATCTTGGACTTTAGGCAAGCCCGGTTAATACTAATGAGAGAGGATCCTATAAGGTCACACACTAAATGCTTCTACTGATCTCAATTAAATTCTATTTGAATTTAATTATTGGAATAAATATTATTATCATGACTGAGGAATAATTTAATTCAAGTTTTATTAATCACTGGTATTCGCAAGGTAATAAATAATTAATTATTCATTAAATAAATAATTTATTTAATTATATGAATATTTGATAAATTTTTATTCGCTAGATTGAAGATAAAATGTTTTTTTATTTATTAAATATTTAATAAACATTTATTTGTTGGTTTGTGAATAAAATATTTATTTAAGTGAATAAAATATTTATTTGGGTATTTAATAAATATTGAGGAGTTTGAGCAGACTAAGATCATGTTCGGTGATAAACATTAATTTATAATCTGGTAAAATAATATTTATTATTGCAAAAGTTAGCTCACGATGGAAAATAATTATATTATTATTATTATATGGTATGAAGTTTATTAAGGATTATAGTATTATTTAAGGAATGGTACATAATTAAATAATATTTTAACGTAAATCATAGGTCTATAAATAGATTTTTATGCCTATTGTGTATGGTTAATCAAGAAATAGATAATCATTGCACATAGCGGATTTTTCTCTCAAATTTTTATTTCTCTCTCCCTCTCAAGAACGAGAAAAGCATGATAGATTCCTTCAAGGTCAAAGGATGAGTGATCAAAATGAACGATGAAAGACAATTAATTTGTCGTGATAGCACCCAAAAATAAATTGGTGTTTCTCAGATATCAAAGGAGCACATGTAGATCACTGCTAGAGGGATTTTACCCTTGGATCCTTATAGCGCAGTGATGGTAATCCAGAAAATAGTTTTTGGATGATCAACATATACATAGAAAAGGACCCTAAGACAAGGTAAATTGTTCCTTCTGATCTTAAATAAATTAATTATAAATTTAACATGAAAATATCCTCTATTGGGGTTTTGTGAAACTCTATGTTAAAATAAATTTTAATTTAATGCCCATGAAAGTTGTTTTTTCTACTCTTGGTACCATCAAGTGGTGTCAAATTGGTTACCTTTTAAATTTATAATTATTTATTTTATTGTGGATCTATGTGCAATAGTGGTTATATTTTCATTTCATATTATTAATTATTTAATTGATTTGAATTAACATTTTATTGATATATTAATCATGTTCATTCATTGTTTCATTTTCTTAAATGTCTAAGAACATATGAAGAATTATTGGAGATTCCATCGAGATGTGTTGAGGATTCTGTCTGAATAGCATGGGACTACATGGAGTGTCTCTGGGGTACATGCCATGTACCCAAGTGCACTACACCTGGTCGTGTCTTGGGATACATGAAACTCCAAATATTAAATTACATGTGGTGAATTTATTGCACACCGCGTGTTGACCGAGCCAAACGGGAAGATGACATGTCAAGTTACATGGACTATTACCAGAGTACATGCTAGTGGTGAAATTCACACATCCCATGTGGTCATAAACACATTAAAACTATGTGATACTAGAAGACTAGAGAATTAATGATATACATGATGTGTATTTGGTGTATATGAAATATAGTTCATCATCTCTCACATATGAGATACACACTGAGCCATTCAGTGAGTCAAACAAACACACGGAAAGCATAACACAAAGTATGTATCTAGCATACATGTTGTGTAGTTCTACATCCAAAGAACATGTTGAGTTCTTTGGTGGGTTGTGTGGACACATTACAAGAGTGACACACGGCATGTAGCTGGTTTGTGCACATTTTGTAGTCCAGCTAAGGAACATGCCGAAGTATCAGGCAAGTAACATGGAAACACGAAAACTGAGATATATGAAATGTAACTTGTAAGTACACACTGTGTTGTCTCCAAATTAATAGAATAATTAAATTATATTAAATTTACAATTACAACATTAAAACCTTATTTTATTGATTAGAACCTGTAGTGATTGAAATTTTAATAATTTTTTTAAATAATTTTAAATTCTTAACTAATTTATTATAATAAATCTGTAATTATTAGTTCTACTATTTATTTTCCATGAATTACATTAATAATAAGTATCTCCAAATAAGTTTGGATGGTCATTAAGATGAAAGGAAAATGACTAGTTAATTAATTAACCAATTAATGAAAGTGTTTTTATCTTAATAATAAAGTACGAATAATAAATTAATGTTAGCTAGTAACTTTTTCATATACATTGAATGTATTATTGTTCATAAGCTTCACCAAGACATGTGTATGTGTTAGATGTTTTAATTTAATTTATTGCATGGGTTTTAAATTATTTAATATTAAATTAAATTTTATAGCATGTATTTCATCACTCCCTCTGTTATTATATAGGACTTATGTGTCCAAGTATATTTATGTAATTCACTTTAACCAATCCTTTGGTTCCCCCAAACCTACATGCGAGTCATAAATACTTGTAATTAATGGAGTATCCCAAGGTTTATGGAGGCAGTTTAAGATGTAACCATAATGATGTCAACTCAAGTGATACACAGGTGGATAGGTGGAATTTCGTAACTTATAACAAGTTTTAAAAAGGAATTTATTCCCATAGGTCATGGGTTAATTTATTTTTCACTCAATAAATATACCATTTAGATAAGCTCTGATAGATTCATTAAATATTTATTTATTTCTTACTTATGCATTGTTTATTTTGTGGATGTAATACCTATATTGCATAAATGAATTAATTAATGTGAAAAGATGAAATTTAAATAAATGGATTATGTGAAAATGTTTTATCCAACATGGTGAATTAATTAAGTAAAATGCACTTAATATTAAGAAGTTATGTAAAGGATAAAATTGTTGTAAAAGTGGGTGTCCTAGACCCAAATTTATCAGTACTTTTCAATTACCATTTCATGTATATCATGAGATATGCATGATATCACTTACCATTATAGTATATAAATTTTTATATCCACTATTTAATGGTAATGTTCATAGGTTATATGTCATATCAAAAGGTTATAGCTGATCCCATGCTATAATGAGAACCACAAGATACTATAACATTAATCTTAAATAAATTTTCTATATTCTAGATACATCATACTAGCTAGACACAGTAGATGTCTAACTATCAAGTGTTGGGGGTTCATAATAATTGATACTTATTCTTATGAAGTTCAAAATTAGTGATAACTAGTAGTTGAGATCATGAGGATAGACCCACCAATAAAAACACCATATGTTCCAGGTGCCATTGGTTGGTCCTATCTATAGACATGTGTATTGGTCTCCAAACTTGAGATCATTATAAATGTATGTCATTTGATTTCATACTTTGATGCAAGTCAAAATCCATGAAAATGAATTCGTGGTGAGATAGTTTTTTTTGGGTGAATCATTGATGGTATGTCATTGGATGAATGGTCAAGATAGGATTTGTTACTTTTGAGTTGAGGAAGTAATATCTAGGACTGGGTTGATTAGAATGGTAGTACATTCAAAAATATATGGTCATGGTAGTTTAAGGAAAATATATTCAGTTAAATCAACAAATAATAAAGCAAGAAAGGAAGATGACATAAGTGTGCATCCTACTTTATGATATATCTAAATACAAAAATATTATATTACAAAGTATGTGTTTGTATGAAGGTTTTCATTACTATGATTGCTCCTTATCTCTTTAGGATCCTTTATGGGTTGATAGAATCTGCTCCTAGTCTATGAATAGTATTCACTACTATCAATATAAGGGCCTATAAGGTCACACACAATAGCATATTCATGAATCTTTCATATTCGAGTGAATAGGTATATAGGACATGGTGAGCCCCACCATTGAGGTCCAGGATTTTTTTGAGGATAAAAAATCGCCAATGAAAAAATAAATTCATATTATTCAATTTTATAATAATTAGTATTGATGTTATTTATTAAATTTATTTACAAGTATTGAAGTAAATACATGGATAATATTATTTGAACAGATGTTATTTAGTATTCAAGTTTCATTTAATATTTGTGGGAACGATGAGTTGAGTTATTGAGTCACAGTTATCACATAATATATTTATTATATTACTTATAATTGATAAATATATAAATGATATTTATGACTAATTCATTCAGTTATAATATATAGTTTATATTTTATATAGTGTGTAAAAATTTTCAGGGGTCGAGGAACCTTTTCTGAGAAATTTCATAACTCACTATATATAGGAGGAGATAAGCTCTTGCATGAATAGTTCTTCAGAAATTATCTCTCCTCTCCCTCTTTATAGATAGATAATATCTTCATTCAAGTGATTGGAGTGAGATCATCTCCTTGCATCAAAGGAATGTTGATGCGGTGATCATCAGGACGTAAAAGGCATTGTCAGATCACCGTGCTAGCACCCTAAATTGGACGATCGATGCTCCTATGGATTTTTGAAGTGTGTGAGGATGATCTAGAGGGATTTTTATTTGGATACTTCAAGAAATGGTCACTACCATGAGTGATGGATAAGAATTATTCGATTTGAATGAGGTACATATTCAACTTTAATTTCTATGCTCTGTTTAATTCATAGAAGATCCTCAAACTATATTAGGACTCATATCACCAGAGATGAAAAGTTTCGACACTGATGATAAAAATATAAAATCCCTAGCCCACTAGAATTATTTGTGTGCCCTAATACCATCAATTGTTATCATATAAATCACATGGATTTTCTAAGTCAAGGAAAAAATCATTAAATTTGAGTAGATGGTTTTAAATCGGTCCCAACAGATCTGATTGTGCTTTTATCCAATTTTGGATGGCCAAGTTACGGTCATCCAAAAAAAATTATGAATCAAAATGGTTTTTTTTATATTTAAATTTTGGGTATTAAATTTTAAAAATGAATATATATCAATATATGTAAATTTTTACCCAAAGGTAGTCAGAGATGTAATTCTGGTCATCTTAGAAATTCGTTCGAACGCCGAATGCTGAAACAGTATTTCCGGCCATGTTGTATTACACTAGTTAATTTAGTTTTACACACAATTATGGAAAACTTTATTAAAAAAATAAATAAATTTTTCAAAAGGTTTATTGCAAATATTTCTTTTTTTTCAAATATGAGGCGTTGAACACTTAAAAAGGAGGAAATTATGCTAAAGATGGGGCGATGTGACTTTGGGGTTTAACCAAACAAAACAAGTGAATTTTTTTAATGTTAAAAATGAATAGAGGGGTTTGTGGGTAAAAGGGGGGACACATGGAGTCCACCCCTAGTTGGACACCTCCTCTGAAGCATGTGAGTGCCCTGGATACCCTTCCAGTCCCAACCGCTCCCCCTGGTATCCCTAGGCACTTAACCTCCAGCTTCGTGAGCCCAGAGCATCCAAATAGGTCTTGGATGTGCCTCCTTCTACCACCTAGTAGCCAAGCCGCCTCCTGAATGAGATCATGGCTGCCAGCCTCGACACTGGTGTGTCACCCATGCCCCTCCCTTCCCGATCGAAACACCGCCCAAGTTCATTGCCATTGGCAGCATGGCATCCACCACCACTGGAGTGCCCTAGCTAAGTCGTGGACATATTTGTCCATGAGGAACCTGAAGCGCCACCCTATCCTATGATTCATGTTTCCCACATCTCACACATACGCTACTAGATAGAGAACCATGTTGCCCTATTCAAGACCATTGAGCTCGCAGCACCCCTCCAGCTAAACATAGTGTCTTTCTAACACCCCAACTAGCGTGCGGAACCACCTTACATGGAAGGTAACCCCTAAAATGGCCTCCCTCGAGTCCAGTTTGACCCAAACCACCTCACAATGGTATTAGGCCAATCTTCACAACCCAGAACGGGTCAGTTCGGGTCTTCATTTCCCAAAACACCCATAAACGGGGTCTGCACAGCCTGGTATAGGCCTGCACGAGGTCGACCCAACCTACATTGGCCTGTACGGGGTTTTTAGGGCCCAAGATAAATTAATATAATCAAAAATTAATTAATTTAATTAATCTAATTTTATTATTAAATTGAATTAATTAAAATTAATTTTTGGTTTGAAATTAATATTTCTTTAATAGTCTAAAAGATTAATTTAATTTAAATATTAAATTTAATTAATTAATTAATTAATTTTTTGTAATTAAAATTAAATTAATATTAGGACCGAATAAAAATAAATTATTTGAATTTTGTAATTCATTTAATTTATTTAAATCCCCTCATACTTTAAATATATTGAAATTTAATTGTATCGTGTTTTTACTTTACCTGTTGACTAGTCTTGAGAAATTTACCAACCATGTGTATGTTTGTTTTATTTATTTATTTCAGTGATCATTTAATTGTGTGTGGTGATTGTAATTAAATAAGATGGTCTGTGCATTGTCATTTTTTATCATTTAATAAATATAAGGGTCTGTGTGCCCAAATAAAAGTTAGTTATCTATATTTTTTACTCCTGAGACTCCCTCACCTACATGAGAGTATTTTTTTTACTATTAATAGGATGGTGTAATATGAAGGTAATGGAAATATGTGGGGAAATTCATTTGATAAGTGGTCACACAAGACGGGGACGAGCTACAACATGAGTCAAGCTACGACTCATGTAAGATTCCCCTAGACATGGTTGATCCATTAAGTTTAAATGGATCAACCAATATTATATGCTCAATATCAGTTAGATATTTATTTTCTTTATGAATTTTTTTATTATTTTATGCATTTTCATGATAGTGGAAAACAAATAAAATCATAAACAAGAAAAAAATCATAAATAAGTGATGAATTTTTTTCTATTAATGTTCAATTGTAAGCGTGATAACATAGTATGAATAGATTAATAGAAATGGATTACATTCTTTGAGAAAAATATAAAAACCCTAAAAGAAATATTAAGTTTTAAAACACCTTCCATCATTTTAATTTGAACAAAACTGGGTGTATATGGTGCTCAATCATCCAAAGTTAAGGGTGCCTCCTACTATTGGGGAGTTCTTATGAGAGTAACTGTTTGACATAACTAAATTTTGAAGAAAATAACTAGTCAAATATAAAATGATTAAACTTTATAGAAAATCATTGAGTAAATAATATTTATGATTTTAGAAGCTAGTATTTCACTCAACATATCAGGGATTCGCAGGTTAATGTGGTTGGTTAGTCAAACGACTACCTTGAACTCTTCAGGTAGTGGTGTAGCCAAATATTGTAAACTATGAGGGGGTTTAAAGTATAATTTTCAATAGAATACTCAAGATACATATTATTTCGATTCTAGTACATAGGTTTTATATATTTCGATAAAATAGTGGGAGATATTTAATGATATAAATAATTGGTAATGTCTAATTGATAATCAATATAAAATTACTAAACTGCTAGTTTTATTTTTGTAGAAAATGGAAAGTGATTCCATAAGACATACTACGATATTTATTATAAAAATTCAATGTCCTATCCAGCATTAATTTCCAAATATTAGTATATATACTTGTGCATAATACTACGATATAGTAAATTCAAGGTGTTGGAGTCCCTAATAATTGTTAAAAAACCTCAGTAAGTGAGGGTGTAAAAATTATTACAGGAGACTCGTGTTTTACGCATATGATGGTTGTGTTATAATGTTATCATCAACTTCTGATGTGATTTATGGATAGTACATTAGTACTTGGATGCTATTTTATGTAGTATAATCTCTAAGAAGTTTGCGAGGAGAAAGTGAAGTGATATATGAATTTTTGATAACTACACTGGTTACGTGTAAATATAAAAGGTGGATCATGATCCATTCATATATCATTTTACCCATTTAATCTTTTTTCATTTAATATTACAAAATTAAAAGTATAGAGAAAAGTTATTTATTGCCTTCAAGGTAAGTTTTTCCAATCAATAATATCATAAAAGAAAGATTAATCTTTAGTTCTTATAGCGAACAAGTTGAAAGACAAGGTGAAAAGACCAATGATAAGCATGAATTGAAAAGGAATATTTGTAACATCCATCAAAGAAAGAGGAATTAAATATGTGGTTATTTTCTTCACATATTATGAAATAAATTCTATGGATGATAAATGAAAGGAATTGAATTGAATAAGAAAGTGTTTGCTTCTTCTTCAGTGAATTTTAATCAATTGAAACTAATGTTTCTATTATACTTATTAGGTGTTAAATACAATATGTCAGTCACATATGTGTATTTGAATATATTAACCAAGAAAGTATAGAAACTTTACTATAATTAAGGTGTATTATCTAAGTGGTTTAGAAATGGTGGTTCCTAAGTCAGTGGTGAGAAGAACAAAACTTTTAATTTCCAAGTTTAATGATTCTAGTAGAACTTATATTGAGTATTACCCAAACATTTATCTCATGTTTCCTTTCAACATAATGAGACATTATTCCAGTTCTAGAATGAATGTTGTTTGTGGTGTTGAATACTCAAGTAATAGTTTAGTGATACATGAATCATAGGCAATATGTGATGAATGTAAAATGTAATACTTATATACCCAGTTGTGGAAAGATAATACTTTGTCAAGAAAGACTAATTTGTTTTCAAGAATATACTCAATATGGTTTTAGAATCTTCAGATTTAAAGACCTTAGGTATTATCGATGCACTTATATACTTAGTTTTGGAAAAGAAACCTTTAGAAATAAAGGTAATCTATAATGATTTCAGAATTAGTTCAGCTAAAAATCATGAACTGTTCTAAGGGTAAGTTATTGGTAAGTATACTTCATAAAATTCCTTTAAGTGTAATTAAGGAATATGAAAGTGAATCATGGTATATTTATGGTCAAAAGATATGAGATGCTTCAGGCTGGAATCTCAAAGAATATCTTGACCAAGAATTAATCGATCAATATAATGTAGCCTGGAGTAATTCCTAAATGCACATTACCTTATCCACATCATGGATATGATGAAAATAAGAAGGATTGATGATGAGTCTTAAATATTAGCATTAATCAACAAAATATATCATGAATTAATTCCTAAATGCACATCTCCTTATACACATCAGAGTCATGATGTAAGTAAAAGGAGAACCATTGTTAAAACTTATGCATTACAGATACTTCTATATTTTGAGACGTGCTTTGAAAATAGAGATGTTATCCCATAAACATATGCCAACTATAATGACAAATGGATATCATATGAGTTATAGTATGATGGAAATACATTATGTTATAAGAAAAAGTGTTTAGATGTAAAGAGTTAGTTGATGATATAAACAAACTTGCATCAAGAAAAACATAATGTGTATCTATAGTAATCATCCTAAAAGTTTATTAGGATATTATAGAAATACTTATGATATAAAATATATAGTCAAGTTATAGACTATATTTCTATAAAAGGGTTAACATCTCAATTTGAGATAGTGGGATCAAGATTGACTTGGGTTTAGTCAATGTCGTAGATACACAATTAGTTGACATAGGAACAAGTTCCACTAGAGCTCGTGGAAGAGGAATGTTCTAGAGACACATACTACATAGGAAGGATAAAACTATGGTGATGGTTTTATATTCACTGTAGCTAGTGATATATTGTTAATTGAAAATAATAATTCCCACAAGTAGGTAGTATGCAGAAATTAGCTAAAATTGATGAGACCAATTAAAATTCAATAGTGTATTCCATGTATCAAATAATAGGGGCTTATTATTTGAATATTTTAGTGGGTATTCAAGTGAAATTATAAATTTATGGTACAATAATGGTACCAATAAGACTCAATTAGTTATACTAGGTCGTTATTCATAAATCCATTAAAATTTTACTTGTCATAGCTAATTTCTATGATCATTTTATTGAGAATTGGATATCAATACCACCAATAGTGTAAGGTGTCTATATGACGTAAGAAGAAAGGGGTGGTGACATAATAGACTACCAATAAGGGTAAAAGTTACTGAAATCTAGTTCAGGATTGAAGTAAGAAAAAAGATCATAAAACATTAATTTAGAATGAATATTTTCCATGTGTCTACAAAAGTTTAGTTAGAGCGCCATAGTTTTCAAAGTATAATATGTTTAGTAACAAATAAAAACTAGATATTGGTATTATAGTTAGTTAAGACCAAAATAAAAAATAAATACTCTAGATATTTACTTAAAGTAGTAACCTAAGTTCTAGGGAACATGATCTACTGAGGTAGATTTAATAGTTTCTTACACCTATTCAATCGTACATATACTAACAAGGTATTGAAAAATGCAAGTTGGGATAATTTTATAGAGAATTGTTGTTAGTGTCACATGGAATAAATATCACCAAGAATACATGCATAGGAATAGGAGGATATTGATCTAGTTAGTTGAATTCTATGCACCTTAGAGATGGATCAATAACATATTCCATGATATGTAAAAGATTGGATATTTCTAAGATATACTTTATAGTAGGAAAATATCAGTTATATCTAAGTAGTCATAACTATCGGATATTACTTGAACAAGTGCAATGGATATATACCCAATATGTGGAGAAGAAGGTATACTAGTTACAAGGGGAAACAAACTGGTTTTCCTATAAGTTCAACATGATCTAATATCACAGTCAAGATAAAGTAATGAGCGAGACAAGCTCATACAAGATAGTGGAAGCCATATCTATAAATACCGAGTTCATTTAGGCTTCTGAGGTATCTAAGAAGCATTGTATTAAATGAAAAAAAAATCCAGTTCTTGGAATCAAACCTAGTAAGGAAATTTTTATCATCATGAAAATTTTATTACGGGTACTATACAAGATGTGAAGTTTGTACAATAGAAAAAAGGAAGATGCCTGGGGTGTATATCTCTTGATGAGATTTACTCAAGGATATGAGGTTTCACAGAGCAGAATAGCCACGCAATGGAGACATGGAAGACCTAGAAACTAGAGTTGTGACTTAGTAGAAATATGATCTTAATCATATGAGATCTAACAAGGATAGTTAGCAAGTTGTATCTAGTGAAAGTGGGAGTTTTGTAAAAGTGGGTTCCCTAGACCCAACTTTATCAGTGATTTTTTATTACTATGTTATGTATACAGTGAGATATGGATGATGTACACTTACCATTATAGTGTGTACATTTCTGCGTCCTCTATTTAATGGTAATGTTCATATATTATTTTTTGAATCAAAATTTTATATCTGATCTCAGACTATAATGAGAAACTTGAGATATTATGAAATTAATCTTAAATAAATTTTTGGTGGTCTTGATACATCATACTAACTGGACATAGTATATGTCTGACTATCAGGTGTTGGGAGTCATAAGTATTGAGACTTCTTTTCATGATGTTTGTACTTGGTAATCTCTAGTAGTTGAGATCGTGAGGATAACCCGGACAATAGGAAAACCATATGTTTTAGGTTTCATTGGTTGTTACTATCTATGGAAATTTTTATTGGTCTCCTGAATTGAGATCATTATCAAGGTATTCCATTTGATTTCATACTTTGATTAAAGGTGAAAACCATGACAATGAAGTTGTGGTGATATATTGTGTTTTGGGTGTGTCCTTAGTGGTATGGTATTGGTTTAATGATCAATATAGTATTTTTCACTTCCAAGTTGACGAATTAATATCTTAGGTCTGGTTGATCAGGATGGTAGTACCTTCATAAATTCCTAGACATGGTATTCAAAGGTAAATATTTCTTATTATATCAAAAAATAATAAACCAATAAATGATTATGATACAAGTGTGCATCCTTCTTTATGATATATCTAAAGACAAAGAGATAATATTACACAATGTGTGTTTGTAGGAAGGTTTTAATTGCTATGACTACTCCTTATCTCTTTAGGGGCCTTGATGGGTTGCTAGAATCCACTCCTGATCTGTGAATGGAATTCACTGCTATTGAGATAAGGGCTTAGACGGTCACACACAATAGTGAATTCAAGAATCGTACCTATTATGGAAAATAGGTATATAGGACATGGTGGGACCCACTACTGGGCTCTTGGATTTTTTCAAGGATAAATGATCACCAATGAATAAATAAATTTATATTATTCAATTTTAGAATAATTAGTAATGAATTTATTTTAAATGTATTTACAATTATTAAAGTAAATACAAGGATAATATTATTTGAATAAATATTATTTTAATATTCAAGGTTCATTTAATATTTTTCAAAATGATTAGTTGAGTTAGTGAATCATATTTATCACATAATATATTTATTATATTACAAGTGATAAATATATAAATGATATCTATGACTTAGTTAGATAGTCATAATATACCATTTCTAGTTTATACATTGTGTAAAAAAATTCGGGGATTGGGGATCCTTTTCCAAGAAATTTCATAATGCATTATATATAGGAGGAGATAAAATATCACATGACTACTATTCACTATGAGTTATTTAGAGCCTCTCTCTCATATCCAACTTTCTAATGAGATAATATCTTTATCCAAGTGATCGGATCAGACTCATCTCCTTACATCGAAGGAACATTGATGTGGTGATCGTCGGGATGTCGAAGGCTTCGTCAAGGTTGTCATATCATCACCTGAATTTCAATGATTGAAACTCTTTTGGATTTTTTAAGTAGTTGTGGACAATATAAAGGGATTATAATTAGGATACTTTTAGTGAAATTCATTGGTGATGAGCTATGGATGAGTGTGCTTCGATTTGAATGAGGTACACATTCAAGTTTAATTTTTGTTCTATGTTTAATTCACACAAGATCCTTGGATTGTACCGGGTCTCGAATCACTAGAGATAACAAGTTCTATCACTTTGGTAATAAAAATTTAAAATCCCTATCCCACCAGCTTCCACTAATCATCCCGGTACCATAAAAAACAAGATAAAATCCATGCATAATAAATAAAAATCCATCAAGTTAATATTAATGCATCCATCCTTCCATCGTCTGAATTAAAATGAACCCATAGTTTAAGTGTCGGTTCAGCCTCTGTTAGGGGCACTTTTAATTATTAGGAAGTCTTAACTAAGATATTGGGTTGAATTAACCGAATTTTTATTGGGTTTAATGGCATAAATTTGTCCAATAAAAATTTGGAGGTGATTTTTGAGGAAATTCGAGTCGGGGTTTCTGGACTGGAGAGTTGACTGAATGGATCAAGGAGCTGCAAACCCGCAATTGGAAAGAACCCCTACATAAATACTTTATACTAATCTTCATAGCCTCCACATGGATTGTAATAAAAGAAACATAGATCCTTTACACTATAATTTTAAATCAACTAGACATTCCAAGTTCAATAGTGAGGGCTATTGAGACTTAATAAAATAGTGGTAGAATTAATAAAATTAATTATTATTATTTCTCACATTATTTTTAATCAAGTAAAGTATTAATCATCTATTTTAGTTATTGTAAAAAATGGTAAGAAAAACCTCGAATATTTTATGATAATTCCTTATCTCAGGGTATGTCCTTACAAATACAAATTTTTGGATATGGTACAATCAGTTATGTGATGAATTATTATCAGAAAGTTTGTATTATGTGTTGGAATCCCTTGTTCCTATTCTACCACCCCAATAAGTGAGAGATGGTGAAAATTTTCTTACTATAAATATGTTGAGGATTCTTCCTATGTCATTTATATTTTATTATCAACTATTTATGGAGAGTTGATTATATAATATAAATACATGTATCCTTACACCATAATATCTCATCTCCATTATCATGATAAATATAAGAAAATGTAAGAAATAAATAATATTTTCAATGCATTATATATCAATGTAAACTGGAAGAAGTAAATCTAGATACTGATCATGATATGAAAATACTATGTTATATTGATTGGTTAGAAAAAGTGGGATTCCACTAGGATAATAAATTATCTATTAACCTTATCTTATTATCTTTACCATCAAGGTTGTTTATATTTTTCCAATCCTGGATAAACAAAAATGGATAAATCACTCAGTAAAATTTTCCCCATACTTAACTAAATGGATAAGGATTGGTCAAAACCTATTCTTATACCCCTTTTAGTAAAAAAATTTAAATACAAGACTGAAGATACCATGGCTAATCCAAAGACATAATATCCTTTACAGTGTCCTTCAAAGAGACAAAATATTCAAAGGTGAAATAATGAATGGTAGGATATTTTATTCTTATACAAAAATAATAGACACTAGAAAACAAATTTCAATGACTTAAATAAGCAAGCAACTGTATTCACTTTATGTATATTCATCAAGTTTCTATCTTCTTCTTGTGTATTAAATACAATATGATTACAACATACATGTATTTAAATATAGGAAATGAGCAAGAATAGATAGGTTATAGAGTGAACTCAAAAGGAGATATGAAAGGGTGATTCCTATTCCAACCAAATGTAGATCACTATTTCTCATTACCAGATTGGATTGATTCAAGTTTTTAATAAGTGTTTCCAAAAAATTTATCTCAGTATCCATCTAGACACAATGAGACATTATTTCATTTTTGTAATAAATGTTGTTATGGTACTTTGATATTAAAATAATAGTTCAATAACTCTTAAATCATATATATCCATTCAAATGAATAATGAATATAAAATATAAAAATCATACTAGATTTTGGAAAGATAATTATTTTTCAAATAAAACTAAAAGTAGTTGACCTAATTATACCCATACAAGTTTTTTAGTCTCAATTGAGCTAAGATACTAGATATTCAAACAAATTTCTTATCATATTTTAGATATAGAAACCTTTATAAATAAAGGTACATCACAAAACATTTATAATTAGTTCAACATGGACATGGGAACTATTCTAAAGGTAAATGTAACTTTATATACTCCATGAAATTTCTGTAAGAAATTTTAGAAACACTTTGTGAATTAAATGAGTGCACTTGGTAAAGATTAAGGAATATCTAAGTTGGATTGTCAGAATAACATATTATCTAAGTAATAATTGATAATATATGTGGATTAAAGGTTATCCTTAACTCATATTTCCTTATATACATCAATGTCATGATGGTAGTAAAAGTAAGAACAATGATGAGTCTTATATATATTGAAAATATTTCATTATTCCTTCTGAGACATGTTTTGAAAATATCAATGTAATAACTAACCATATGCCAACTATATTTTCTAATAGATATCATATAAATTTTTATATATTAAGAATCTATTAGTAAACTACCACAAGTTTTTATTGAAAACTGTTTGTTTAAAAATTTTCCTCAACTGTAAACAAACATCAAAACACTAAGGTGCATCTGAGTTAATGATCCTATATCCACTAAGGATATTAATGCCTATTCAATATCAAATATATTTCCATAAGGTAAGTCTATATATTTGAATATAGTGGGATAATAATTAACTTATATGGGTTAAGGCTCTGGGTGCACATGAGTTGGCATATTAATATTGGAATCCACACGGCTTAGTGGGTGGAGTAGTTCTAGAGACACATTCTACATGGGAATTTGTAACCAAAGAGGTGGTTTATGTTCACTATGGTAGGTGATATATTTATTATTATTTTAGAATAATTATTCCTAAAATTCAATAATAAACATTAATACAATAAGGTTGAAAAATATGTATAAATTCAAGTAATGAACTCAATGTATCAAGATTTGGGGCCTTCATATTTTGAATGTTTCTAAGACTTGATACTACTAGTGAGTATTCAATAGAAACTAAACATGGATGGTAAACAAATATTACTAATAAATAATGATTGATTTTTTGAAATTTGTAGCCTATGAAAAAACTTATACACCAATCATTATGAATAAAATCCTTCTTGAATTATAATTTTTCAAATAATATTTATATGATCACTATATTGGGATATTGATTGTCAAGATCACCGCACTTAGAGGAAACCTTATAGTAGGTATCTATATAATGCAACCAAAAGAATACCCTATGGTATATGTCTACTAGGAATAACTTAAAAGGTTTGGTTCCATCAATAAATTCCAATAATATATACAGATTACATAAATTCATTTATGAATAAATCATGCATAGTGATCATATAATATTTGTTTAGAAACAAATGATTGACATGTGTCTCTATCTGGTTATTGGGAGAACTATAATTTTTCTAAATAGATATTTTTATAAAATATAGAAAAAAAATATTGTGTCTTAACATTTTTTTAAGAGTAAGGAATGAAATTTCTCTAAGTATGACTTAAAGTAGTAACCATGTTCTGGGAAACAAGATCTATAAGATAGATCCATGAGTTTTCTCAATTTAGTCATAGTACATATATTAACTAAGTATTATAGAATAAAACTTGTAACAATTCGATACCAAATTTTTGTTGGCATATAATCCTTCTAGCAGAACATGCATGGGAAAGGAATAGATTATCGAGATTAATATAATTTCACAAGATTAAGTGCTAGTAATTTATCTCATGATCCATGATATGTACCGATGTTTGATATTAATAATTCATGATTCATAAAATGTAACTATAAAATAGATCCAACATAACTGCATTGAATTATAGTTAGAATTATCTGATAGTACTTTGAAAAGTATAACTGGATGAGTTCTTGGTGTCTAGAGAAGTGAGAATACAAGTAATCAAGGGAATTGAACACTTGTCTACACTTGGTTTAATTTGATCTAGTATCATAGAAAAGGCTAAGGTAATATGAAATAAAAAATTATTATAGCTATTGGTTTCCATATCTATAATATCTGAGTATGTTGAAGCTTTTGAAACAACTTAATAAGTGGTTTAGAAATGTCCTATTCCGATTTTAGGTTATACCAAAAGAAAGTGATTGATCATTTTATGATAATCATTTACTATGGATTTAGTTAGGATTTCAGGATTCTAACACAAGAAAAGGAGTTAGATACTCAGTTATATCATTACTTGAGGTATTTTCTCAAGATAGTAATGTTGTAGTAAACAAATTTGCTGCATGGACACATGGAATTGCCAACCCTAGCCATGAAAACGTGGTAGGTGTTATAAAAGTGGGTGCCTTAGACCCGACATTATCAGTACTTTTGATTACTATATCACGGATATAGTGAATTATGCATGATGTTAAATTACTATTTTAGTGTAGACATTTCTGAATCCACTATTAAATGGTAATTTCCATAGATTACTTATCGTAACAAGAGGTTATAGTAGATCCCAGACTATAATGAGAACCTTGAGGTGCTATGAAATTAATCTTAAATATATGTCATATGGTCTAAATACATCATACTGACTGGAAATAGTATATTTTTTAATATTAGGTTTTGGGGACTCATAAGCATTGAGACTTCTTCTCATTAAGTTCACACATGGTAATATCTAGTAGTTGAGATCATGAGGACAACCCCGCCAATAGAAACACCACATGTTTTGGGTGCCATTGGATGTTCCTATCTATGGACATGTATACCAGTCTCTTAACTTGAGATCATTATCAATGTGTGTCATTTTATTTTTTACTTTGATGTAAGGAAAAAACCATGATAATGAAATTCTGGTGAGGTAGCTTGTGTTGGGTGCATCATTGGTGGTATGGCATTAGTTGAACGGTCACGATAATATTTGTCACTTCTGAATTGAGGAAGAAATATCTCAGGCCTGGTTGATCAAGATGGTAATAACTTCATAAGTACATGGCCATGGTAGTCAAGGGTAAATCCATCTAGTTAGATCAATAAATAATAAAGTAATAAAGGATGATGACACAAGTGTGCATCTTGCTTTATGAGATATCGAATGACAAAGAGATTATATTACACAGTATATGTCCGTAGGTTGGTTTTAATTTCTATGACTACTCCTTATCTCTTTATGGGCCTTGATGAGTTTTTAGACTCCACTCTTAGTTTATAAATAATATTCACTATTATCGAGATAAGGGCCAAGAGGGTCACACACAATAGCATATTTGAGAATTTGCCTTATTCTGATGAATAGGAATATAGGACATGGTGGGACCCACCATAGGGTTCGAGTGTTGTCCAAGTTTTATAGATTTCCAATAAATAAATAAATTCATTATTATTCAAGTAGAGAATAATTGGTTTGAATTTATGTATTAAAAGTATTTTCAAGTGTTTAAGTAAATACAAGGATTAATATTATATGAATGAATGTTATTATAACATTCCAAGTTTGTTTGATATTATCAAGAGATATGAGTCAAGTTAATGAATCAAGTTTATCATGTAATATATTTAATATATATTAAAAGTATGTGATAAAATAAAAATAATATTTATAGCACAGATAATTCATCATAATTAGTTATTTATATCACTTATTTAGTGGAAATTTAATACACTGGGGTCAGGGAACCCAAATCAGGTATGTTGAGCATCCACTATATAAATAGAGAGAAGATCATTCCGACAAACTATTCATGAGTCTGAAATTGAGATCTTATATATCCTACTAAATCCTAGAGAGTGAATCTCTCAATCTAACTGAATGATCCAATTTCACCTTCACAGATCAAGGTTGAAGATCGTGGTGATCAACATAACATCAAAGATATCATCAGATCTCTGTGCTAGTGCCCTGAATTTGACAAATAGTACATGCGCAAATTCGAGAAGCATGTGTGGGTGATCTAGAGGGGTTCGGCATCAAATCCTTCGAGCAACAGTCGCCAATAATGAGCAACGAACGAGTACACTTCGATTTGAAGGAGGTACATGTTCAGTTTTAATTTATGTGCTCTGTTTAATTCATTCAAGATCCTTGGATCGTACCAAGGCTCAGATCACTAAAGATGACAAGTTATGTCACTCTGATGATAAAAATTTTTAAATCCTCTTCCCACTAGCTTTCACCACACGCCCTGATACCAACAATTGGTATCAAAGTGATCACATGATTTTTCCGAGCTAAGAAAATTAAATTAACATTAAATTTAAGTATAGGGTTTTAAATTAGTCCAAATGAATCTAACTATGGTTTGATCCAATCTCAGATGTCCAAGTTATTACCATCTGGAAAAATTATTTATGGATCGAAACGTGTTTTTCAGATATTAAAATTTCAGGTTTTAAATTTGATAAATGTATATATATATACACACACACACATACATATGTATATAAATATATGTTATTTATTACCCAAATGTAGTCAGTAAAATAAATTCGGCCAGGTTTTGGCCGAATGCCAAATGTCGGAACAGTTTTTCTGGGTATGTTGCAGTTTCCACCAATTGTAGATTTATAACTATAATAATAGTTATTATTATTTTCTTATAATAATTATAATTATTAGGTTGTTATATTATCCTTAGAAAAGGGAAACATATTTTGTGTATCTGTGTGGAGAAATATGCATAAAAAACAAAAAAAAACAAATAGTTTGCCAGTGTGACCCTCTTGGGTCAATTAAAAAAGGAGGGAATTTTCCCATGAAATATTTTTCTCATAGGTCCCCCCATTGTCTCCCTCACTAGCCTCATTGGTTCCACCAACCTCCTCCACCTTTTCGTTGATGTTGAGTTAGTCGCAAGCTCTGCCCATCACCACTAGAACTCCTCAGCACTCTCCCACTAGCCAGTGTCTCCCTCTAATGATCCCTCGAGCACACCGCCTCCTAGTCAGTTTGACCATCACATGCTATCACTCGGCTGACACCATTATCCACCACTGGATCCAATGCACTACTGAAGCCTAGTATTACACCACCTTGTGAGCTCCCTATCACAGATTCTTTCCCTGATGTCACCACCCTTATTTCTCGGTCATCGTGCACCCTACCAAACCACGCATGGCGACCCCCTTTCCAAATCTGATATGGCCAACATCGGATACCACCTGAGTTGCACCCCTTGAATCTCCCTAGTGCAGCATTAGATCCATGTTCCTTCTCCTTGAATCTTTTTGGTCGAGGTTCTGGATGCACCCCAAATCGACAAAGGTCGTGGCTAGATCCCGTGAGATTGTCAGCTCACTTGACTACGAGGTACTCCCGAGTACCTCTATATAGGAAAAATATACCATGAAATGGTCTCTAGTGGGTCCTCCCAACCTGGTATTGGTTTGGGTGAACCTGCCTGGCCTATAACAGTCCTACATGAGCTTTACACAGCCCGAAATGGGCTTGTATGGGCTCGTTCTGTCCCACACAGGCTTTATACAGGGTTTCAGGGCCTGATTTTTTATTATAGAATCAAAAATTAATTTAATTGATTAATTTAATTTTATGCCTTAAATTAAATTAACTAAAAGTTAATTTTTGGTTTAAAATTTTTATATTTTAATATTCTGAAAAGAAATTAATTTAATTTTAGGTATTAAATTAAATTAATTAATTAATTTAATTTTTTGTGTTAAGATTAAATTAATTATTGGGCTGAATAAAAATAAATTATTTGAATAAATTATTTGAATTTAATAATTCATTTTATTTATTTTAATTTCCTTGGTACTTTAAATTTATAGCAATTTAATTTTTAATTGTACGGTGACTGATCTGGAGCACATACCAGCCAATGTATGTCTAGACTTTTATTTATTTAATTGATTATTTTAATTGTGTGTGATGTATGTAATTAATTAAAAGACATTTTTTACATCATCAGTTTTTCTCGTTTAATATTTGTATGGGTCTTCATGTCCACGAGTGATGTTTTTTTATGTATTACACATTCCTAAAACTCCATCATATGCGTGTGAGTATGTATTTATTTTGATGAAGACAGAGAAAGATGTGGACCACACCTAGACGAGGTGGTATTTCAGATGAGACAGTCACACGTTGGGTCAGGGTGTGAGTTTTAATACGATTCAAGTCTCTACTCAGGTACTATACCCCTAGGTCATGGTTATTCCATTGAGTTTAAATGGATCAACCAATAATATATACTCAATATTAGTCGTAGAGTATAATTAATTTATGCGTTATTTATTATTATTTTTCATCTACAAGTTTATGAAATCACATAAAATAATAAACATAAAAATGCATAGATTAAATCAATTTATGATGTGATGAATTTTTTTTCTATTTATTGCATAGTCAGTTGCGAGTGTGATCACATAGAACGTGTATATCAATATAGAAAATTATTTCATATGTTGATAAATATTTTTTAAAAAATAATTGAAATATTAATTCATAAACACCTTCTGTCATTTGAATTTGAACAAAACTGGGTGTCTAGGGTGCTCATCAGCCAAATTCACGGGTGCCTCTTACTACCAGAGAGTTCTTATGAGAGTGATGGGTTGACTTAACTGAAGTTGAAAGAAAATATTTATCCAAATCTATCTTACTAAAACATTAGATACAATAATTGAGTAAATCATATTTATTATTTTAGAAGCTAGAAATTCACTCATCTTATCAAGGAACTATGATTTAATGTGGTTGTTCAATCAAACGCCTATCTTAAAATCTCCAAGTAGTGGCGTAGCCAAAGCTTGTAGACTATGAGGGGAAGTTCAAGGATCCTTTTCACTAGAATACTCAAGTGACAGATTATTCTGATTCTATTACAGAGGGTTACTAAATTTTGAAAAAAATAGTGGGATAAAATTAATTATTAATCAACAATTTCTAAATTGATAATCAAAGATAAAAGTACTATTTTTTAGTTTTTATTTTGTATAAAAAATGGCAAGTAAATTTCATAAGTACACTATGATAATTCTGGACAAATTAAATGTCTCATCTATCACGTGTTTCCAAAGTGTAGTATAGACACTTGTGCACAATAATATAATATCATAAATTCAAGGTGTTGGTGTCCCTAATACCTATCAATCCACCTCAATAAGTGAGGGTGTTAAAATTACTTATAGGAGACTCATGTATGACACATATGATGTTTATTTCATAATTCTTTCATCAACGTGCAATGTAATTTGTGGATACTAAATCAGGACATGAATGATATTACATGTAGTCTCATCACTAAGAAGATTTCATAGATAAAGTGAAGTGAGATATGGATTTGTGATAATTACACTGGTTGTATGTAATAGAAATATGGATCAAAATCTTTCAATGGATCCCTTTCTCATATCATTTTTACCCATTTACTTCATTTTCATTTAATATTACAAAATGAACAGTATGTAGAAAATTCTTTGTTACCATTTAGGTAAAGGTTCACCAAGCAATAATAACATTAAAAAAATATTAATCTTTAGTTCTTATGGAGAAAAATTTGAAAGATAAGGCTAAAAATCAAATTGAAATAATTAAGTCAAAGTCTCCTTCACAAAATCCTTCAAATAAATAGGTATTAAACATGAGTTTATTTTCTTCACATAAATTCTATAGAAGATAAATGTAATGAACTGAATTAAATAAGCAAGTTCCCGCTTCTTCTTTAGTGAATATTAATCAATTTTAACTAATTTTTATGTTATAATTATTGGTTATTAAATAAAATATGCTTATCACATATGTGTATCCAAATAAAATAACCAAGTAAGTATAGAAACATTATAAGAAGTAAGGTGTGTTCTCCAAGCAGCTAAGAAAGGGTGCTTCTTAAGTCAGTAGTGAGAAGTGTGTAACATCTAATTTCCAAGTAGATGATTATAGTAGAACTTTTTTTAAGTATTACCAAAACATTAATCTCATTTGTCCATTAGACATAAGGAGATAATATTCTAGTATAGGAATGAATGTTGTTTTTGATGTTTTATACTTAAACAATTTTTTAGTAATACATGAATCATAGGCAATACATGATGAATATAAAATGAAAGACTTATATAACCAGTTGTGGAAAGAAAATAATTTTTCAAGAAAAACTAATTATTTTTCAAGGATATAAATAGTATGGTATTTATAATCTTTATATTTAAATACCATAGGTGTAATCAACATACTAATTTACTTAGTTTTGTACAAAGAAACCTTTAGAAATAATTGTATGTTGCAAAGCTTTCAAAATTAGTTTAGCTAAAGGGTGTGAACTATTATAAGGGTAAGATTGAGGTAAATATACTATATATGGTTCATTCAAGTAATTAAGGAATATGAAAATGAATTATGGTATATGCATGGTTAGAAGATATGAGATGATTTGGGTTGGTCTGTCAAAGAATATCTTGACTAAGAATTCATCGATCAATATAATTTAGTGTGGAGTAATTCTTAAACACAGATTACCTTATCCACATCACAATAATTATATTAATAATAAGGATCTATGATGAGTCTTACATGTTAACATTGATCAAAAAATGAAGTGGGGAGTAATTTTTAAATGTGCATTACCATATCCACATCACGACAATGATGTTAATAAGGAGGATCAATGATGAGTATTACATGTTAACATTGATCAAAAAATGTATCATGGAGTAATTCCAAAATGAAAATTGTATACATCAGATCCATGATGTAAGTAAAAGGAGTATCAATTATTGATACTAATAATCATTGCAAAAACTTTGAATATATTTCAAGACGTGATTTGAAAATAACAGTGTTATCCCATAACCATATACCAACTATAATTACAAATGGTTATCATATTAGTTGTATTATGATGAAAATCCATTGTTATAAGAACATGTGTTTATATGAAAAGCGTTTTTTAGGATGTAGACAAACTTTCATTAAGAAAAAAACATTTTTCATCTAAAGTAATTATCCTAAGAGTTTCTTAGGATATTACATAAATCCATGTGATAAAAAGATATATTCAAGTGATATACTACATTTATATAAAAGGGTGCACATATTTACTTGAGATAGTGGGAGAAATATTGAGTTGGATTTAGTCAATTCTAAGATATGAAAAAATAGTTGACATAGGAACAAGTTCCATAATAGGTGTGGAAGAGAATGTTCCAGAGACACATACTGTGTAGGAAGCATAAAACCGTGGTGATGGTTTTATATTCACCATGGTTGGTGATACATTATTCATTGAGAATAATAATTACTATAAGTATGAAGTATATGTAAATTAGTTAAAATTTAAAATATCGATTAAAATTCAACAATGGATTCCATTTATCAAAGAATCGGGGCTTATTATTTTAAATACTGCAGTGGGTATTCAAGTGACATGATACATGGATGGTATAATCATGTATCGATAAGGCTTGATTGGTAACACCAATTTTTTATGCCTAAAATCTATTAGAATTTTATTTTTCATAGCTACTTTATATAATCATTTAATTGGAAATTGGATTTCAATACCACATCTCATGGAAGGTGTATATACGATGCAACCAGAAAGAGATGGTGACACCATAGAATTCCAATAAGGGGAGAAAGTTACTCAAATACAGTTTAGGATTAAAGTAAGTAATAAGATCATATAATATTCATTTGGAATGAATATTTACTATGTTTATATTAGAGGTTAGTGGGAGTGAAATTTTTTCCAAGTGATATATGTCTTGTAACATATGGAAAATAATTATTGGTCTTACGGTTAGTTAATACTAGGATGAAAGTAATTATCCAGTGATTGACTTAAAGTGGAAACCTAAGTTCTAGGGAATAGGATATACTGAGGTAGATCTAATGGTTTCTTAGACCTATTCAATCGTACATATACTGACATGATATTGAAAATACAATTTGGAACAATTCGAGAGAAAATTATTACAAATTTCACATGACATAAATCTCTCCAAGATGGTATGCATGGGAATGGGAGAATATTAATATAGTAAGTTGAATTCCATATGCTTTGTGATGGATCAATCAATTATTCCATGATATGTACAAGATATGATATTTCCAACATATACTTTATAGTATAAAAATATCAGTTATATCTAGGAGAACTATAAGGGAAGTAGTTAGAACTATCTCATTATACTTGAGAAATTACAAAAGATATGTACATGGTATGTAGAGAGGAAGGGTTAATAGTAATAAGGGTACATAAACTAGTTTTCCAATAAGTTCAATATAATCTAATATCATATTTGAGCTAAGTTAATGAGTAATACAAGCTCATTCAAACTAGTGGTAGCCATGTCTACAAATATTGAGTGTGTTGTGGATTATGAGGCAGCTAAGAAGCAATGTGCAATACACAATGATTTGTTCTAGTTATTGGAGTCACACCTAGAAAGTAAATTATTATAATAATGTAAATTATAATACTCTTATTAGTCAAGATGTAAAGTTTTGACAATTGACAAAAGGTATACACTTGAGATTTACATCTCTTGAGGAGTTTTACTCAAGGAGATGAGGTCACACATAATAGAATAGCCACACCGTGGAGATGTGGGAGACCCAGCAACTAAAGTTGTGACTCATCAGAAACATGATCTTAATCATGTGAGAGCTAACAAGGATTGTTAGCAAGTTGGATCTAGTGCAAGTAGGATAGTTGTAAAAGTGGGTTCCCTAGACCCAACTTTATTAGTACTTTTGATTTCCATATCATGGATATAGTGAGTTATGCATGATGTTAACTTACCATTTTAGTGTATAAATTTTTGTGTTCACTAGTAAATGGTAATGTTTATAGATTAATTTTTATATCAAGAGGTTATAGAAGATCCTAGTCTATAATGAGAACATCAAGGTACTATGAAATTAAACTTAAATGTATGACCTATGGTCTAAATACATCATAGTGACTGGGTATAGTAGATGTCTGAATATCAAGTGTTGGGGGATCATGATCATTGATACTTCTTCTCATGAATTTCACACTCAATGATCTCTAGTATTTGAGACCATGAGGACAGACCTATCAATAGGAACACCACGTGTTTTGGGTGTTATTGGATGTTTCTATCTATGAACATGTTTATTGGTCTCCTAACTTGAGATCATTATCAATATGTGTCATTTGATTTCAAACTTTGATGTAAGGAAAAAACTATGATAATGAAATCGCGGCAATTTATATTGTTTTGGGTGTATCATTGGTGGTATAGAATTGATTGAATGGTTAAGATAGGATTTTTCGCTTCTGAGTTGAGGAATAAATATCCCAGGATTGGTTGATCAGGATGGTAGTACCTTCATAAATCCATGTCCATGGTAGTCAACGGTAAATTTTTTCATTTAGATAAATAAATAATAAAGTGGGAAATTATTATGATTCAAGTATGTGTCCTGCTTTATGCGATATCGAATGACAAAGAGATCATATTACATAGTGTGTGTTCGTAGGTTGGTTGTGATTTCTATGACTACTCTTTATCTTTTTAGGGGCCTTGATGTATTGCTAGACTCAGTTCTTGGTCAATGAATGATGTTATCAAGATAAGGTTCTAGAGTTTCACACACACAAGCGCATTCAAGAATCTTCTCTATTCTGGTGAATATGAATATAGGACATGGTGGAACCCACCACGGGGTCCTAGTGTTGTCCAAGTTTCATAGATCACTGATAAATAAATAAATTCATTATAATTAGAGTAAAGAATAATTTGGTTGAATTTATTTATTAAAAATATTTACAGGTATTTAATTAAATACCAAGATTAATATTATACTAATGAATATTGTTTTAAAATTCCAAGTTCGATTGATATTATTGGGAGTTACGAGTCGAGTTAATGACTTGGGTTTATCATGTAATATATTTAATATATATTACAAGTATGTGATAAAATATAAATAATATGTATTCTATAGTTATTTCTTCATAATTAATTAATTATATCAATTATTTAGTATACATTTAATGCACAGGATTCGGGGAACCCTAATCGTGTATGTTGAAAATCCACTATAAAAATGGAGTTAAGATCATTCCAATGAACTATTCATGAGTCTAGAATTGAAAGATTCTCTCTCCTCCCAAATCCTAAAGAGATAATCAATCAATAAAAGTGAATGATCCAATTTTTTCTTCACAGATCGAAGGATGGTGATCATGGTGATTGATACAGTATCAAAGAGATTATTAGAGCTCTGTGATAACACTCGAAATCTGATGAATGGTACATACACAAATTAGAGAAGCATGTTTGTATGATTTAGAGGGGTTCGGTGTCAGATCCTTCAATCAAAATTCACCAATAAAGTGTGATGGATGAGAGTGCTTCAATTTGAATGAGGTCCATGTTCAGTTTTAATTTATGTGCTCTTTTTAATTCATGTGAGATCCTCAGACCATACTAGGGCTTAGATAGTTAGAGACAAAAAGTTATGTCGCTCCTGTGATAAAAAAAATCCCTATCCTACAAATTATTGTTACAAATTCCGGTACCAATAGTAGGATTATAAGATGTATCCATACTCATCATAAGCATGTTTTTCATATGAGGACTAACTATTCTGTTGCAGTTGGATCTAGTGTAAGTATGAGTTTGTTGGATTTGGTGCCCCAAAACCAACTAATTTTTACTTTGTATTACATATATATATTCAAAGAAGTGAATATTAATATAAATATCTTATCACATGTTTTTCCTTGTACATAACATTGATGTGATAATGTCTTAGAGTATTTTTCATATTGATAAGGTCACAACTGTTCCCTGCTATGATGAGAAGCTTGAAATAATATGAAAATATTTTTAAATATAGTTTTGTGGTCAGATAACATACTATGATGGGGAATATAGTATATAGACCATTAAGTTTGAGTACTCATAAGAGGATGAGGTGTCTTCTCATGAAGTTCGTACTTGGTAATCTATAAGATGGGAGATTATGAGAATTGACCCACCAGTAAGAATTTTGCATGTTTTGGTGTCATTGGATATTTCTATCTATGAGTGTGTGGTCCTTAGACTTTAATATTATTATAAATTCATGTTATGACTCATGCACTTAGATGTATTTAATAAACCATGATGATAATAGTTCATTGAAAATTTGGATACATTGGTTGCATCATGAATGACATGTTGTTAATTAATAATTCAAGGAAGAATTTGTCCCTTCCGTATTTATAGAAGCTAATATGTCAGCCCTTTGATTGAAATATAAATATCGCATTAAATTTCATGGTCATGGTGTAACAACATTTATTTCAGATAGTCAATGAAATATGTATCAATCATATAGGTTGATGACATAGATGTGCAACCTACTTGATGAGATATTGATACAAAGGGATTATATTACACAGTGAGTGTTCGTATGTGGTTGTTAATGTTGTAGCATTAAGTTCTTTATATTGAGTTCCTTGACTCATTACTAGATAGTAATATTGGAACTTAGGTAGGACTACCTAATTTCAGTGAGAAAAGATTCTAGAGGGCCACACATGAAGTGCTCCTATTAATCTCAATTAAATTCTATTTGAATTTAATTATTGGCATAAATATTATTCTCATGGCTGAGAAATAATTTTATTCAAGTTTTATTAATTTCTAATATCCACAAGGTAATAAATAATTATTTATTTATTAAATAAATCATATATTTAATTATATTAATATTTAATAAATATTTATTCACTGGATTGTGGATAAAATATTTATTTTTTATTGAATATTTAATAAATATTTATTTTTTAGTTTGTCAATAAAATATTTGTTTAAGAAAATAAAATATTTATTTAGCTATTCAATAAATTATTAGGAGTTCGAGAAAACCGAGATCATGTTTGATGATAAATATTAATTTACAAGCCAGTAAAATAATATTTATCGTTTCGTGAGTTAGTGCACGACATAAAATAATAATAATATTATTATTATTATATGGAATAGGGTTTATTAAAGATTATAATATTATTTTAGGGGTGGTATTCAATTAAATAATATTTTAACCTAAACCCTAGCTTTATAAATAGATGGTTATGTCTATTGTGTAGGGTTAATCAGGAAATATAGAATTGTTGTGCACAACAGATTTCTCTCTCGAATTCCTCTTTATCTCTCCCTCTCAAGAATAGAAACGCAAGAGAGATTTCTTAAAGATTAAAGGAGTAGAAATCAACATGAACGATACATGATAATTGATTCACCATGCTAGCACCCAGAAATCAATTGGAATTTATTATAGATCAAAGGAGCACATGTGGATCACCGCTAAAGGAATTCTACACTTGGATCCTTACAGCGCAATGAAGGGAATCCAAAAACTAGTTTTCAAACAATCAAATTATACATAAAAGAAAGGATCATAAGGCATGGTAAACCATTTATTACAATATTAAATAAATTAATTATAAATTTAATGTGAAAAGATCCTATATTTTGGTTTTTAGAAACACTATGTTAAAATAAATTTTAATTTAACACCCATAAAAGGCGCTTTCGCTACACTCAGAACCATAATACACATGATAGTAATGAAAGGGTACATGCATAAAAACTAACCAATATCCAAAAACAATGGACTCTAAATTAAGATTACCACACAATATTAGTCACTTGATTCTTCTTATAATGATTACTCCAAAGTTTGTAGCTTCAGTTTCATTAATTTATAGGTAAAAATCTCTCTTTCTCATTACATCACCAAATATTTACATGTATATATCCCCTTCAATATCTAACCCTATATTATCAAAGATGCGCATTAAAAACCCAAGCCATGTATTATCAAAAATCTCTAAAAATATACAAAATAGGTGGACTCCATAATTCTAGAAAATATGATCAAAACAACTTGATCTTGGTCACAACATTGTAGCACTCCCCATTTCAGTGTAAATCTTGCTAGGTCACACCCGTGTTGTTGTATCCCGTGGTTTAACCATTTTATCTCAAGTAATATAAAACTATAGAGCCTCATATCTCCTCACTTCCATAGAATATATATGATATTGTTGGATTTTTTAAAACCCAGTATCTCTTCCTCCATGGCATGGCATTGTCCACCATGGTCATATCAACTTCCCCATTCTCATGTTTATACTAAAACTATTCCACCACCATGGCATGAAAAACATCAAGCCATCCCAGATCTTCATGAAAATGGATTTTACACTCCACCATAGGTATTTTAGTTTCTCATTTACTATATTATCCATACATATACAATGAACCATCCACCACATTGAATTCCACACCGAAGACTTCTCTATTTCAATATTGGAACATCCTTGTGAGACACATCCTTGACCTCTACTATCATTTCACTCATCATTTTCATCCTCCAACCAATTATATATAATGTTTATCTAACCAAAACCCCACTACCACTTTTTTTTCTCTGGTTATTATAGTCATTGTTTCCCATGCATGTGTTGCCTTCAACCGTGGTGTGAACTCCTCCACCATGGTGCAAAAGCTTCATCCATAGTGTGAAAACCTCAAGCACAATGTTTATATTTCTTACATATAACTTATTTACTATTTTTTTAGTTAATTGAAAAATACACACAAGACCAATTTATTATGTATATATAGTTCCCCTAGGAAAAAACATTAGATACTGGGGAATTTTGGCTTGAAATTTTTCCAAAAATCAACCTTCTCCCATGAATAAAGACCTTACATATCATCCCACATAGGGGACTATATCAAAAGTCAACCAAAATACCTTAAATAAATATCATATACATAGGGTATAAAATCCTTATGCACCTATATCCATTTCCAAAATTCAATTTTTCAACCAAAAATTAATCTTTTCCCAAAATTCCCCAAAATCATCCAAACTCCTTCAAAAGAACTCCTCTATTATAAAAACATAAAATCAATAAAAATTACACAATAATGATTAATTAATTAATAAAATCAATGATTTTAATAATAAAAATTATGTATGAAATTATATTTATCACATCCTAAATTGAAAATAAGAAAATTAAAAATAATTAAAGACACGGGTATCCCTAAAAATCAAGAATGAGAATGAAAAAACCCTAAACTTCCAAAGATAAAAAGAAAATAGGCCCTTAATGTGATGAGAATATGTTTGCATTGATGATAAAAAAAGAAATAAGTGGGTAAGGGAAAATAAATAATATAAAGAATAAGTATAAGAATGAAAATAAACAAAATTAAATGGAAAACATTACCTAAAAAGGTTTGAATAAAATACTTTCCACACTGATAATGGTTCCAATTTGATGAGCATTGTCATGTATTATCTTAAAAGATTTACGTTTTTTACTATATTCATCCTAATGTATGTGATAGGTAATTATCTTAATAAGTAATTAAATTAAACATACTTAAAATGTTTAAATAAACAAATAAAATAAATGAAAAAGATAACAAAATATGAGGGTTTTATTGAGTTATTTCAGAACAAAATAAAGCAAACAAGAAAATAATTTCTTTAAAAAAATATATGAAGAGTCATAATTGATCTAATATACCACTACATTATTCATTCATAATTATCACTTATGTTTAAAAATATTTAATTATGATCCTATAATCCTTTAATCTCCTTAACCCTTCAGAAATTAACACAACTATAAAGATAATATTAAATGAATCATGGGTTAATTTCGGGGCCTCCAATTATAGTTCCTTGCTTTGATTTTGGCTTCAAAGACAACTTATGGTTGTGGATAATAAGGGAATAATTTATACCTTGTAAATAATAATTATTTAAGTTTTGATATTATATTTAAAACCTATAACTCTATCCCAAGTCAATTATATTTTTCAATTAAAGTTTCGCTCTCACAATTCACATAATCCCAACCTCGCGGTCTAAGTTCCCATCGATTGAGTTCCTTAGAAAATTAAAATCAAATTATTGATCAAATTTTATGAATTAAAATATGTCCATAGATTCAATACAAATAATTTAAGGGGTTTTGAATTAGATAGATTATAAAATTAAACTACTCTTCCATGGGTGAATTTCTTATCATGGAGATGATTTTCATAAGAAAAGGTTTAAAAGGGTAAGACTTAATCTCATCCCCAATATTATATTTCATCCAAAATAAGAAAAATAAAAATACGGTATGAGAATAATAAATATGTTTTATTGAAGATAAAGTGGGATTACAAGAACAACAATAAATAAATAATAAGTATAAGAATAATAGGAGATTCTTCTTAGAAGAGATCCTTAAAACAAGACTTCTTTATTCTAAATGGTTAGATAAGGGGGAGGAAACCACTCTCTTAATCCACACATTCCTAAATCCATTATCAACCCTAATTAAGTGTGAATAACTCAAATAAATAAAGTGGGTGATGTCTAGGTTTCAAATGAAAACATGGGTACATGATAAATTCTACCTCAAAAAGTTCCACCCACTTGAACCAATTTTTTGGTCAATTTAACATACAAATAATATATCATTCTGGTTGGATGAAATGATAAAAATTTAGTTCTTTAAAAACTATAAAAATTTTATCCCAATTCTTGTACATATGAAAAAATTATGGCCTAAATGGTGAGGTGAGTTCCATTCTATCTATTCCAGTCCATCTTTGAATTCATGGATTTTTTTCTCCTTTATAATGTGGGATCTAGCTAGCATGGTCCAAATAAAAAATGTATCCCAATTAGTTTAGAATTAATCTATAAAAGTTTATGTTAAAATTCATTCCATATAAAATTTTATGATAAAAACACTACATTAATATTAAAATTTTCAACATATATTTTTCAAGGAATTTCTAAATTTATGCTCTGAATACAAATTTTCATTAAATTTTCAAATAAAGTCAATGTGGGAAAATTATATCAATTATTATCCATAAAACATTCAATAAAACATGGTTTATCAGTGATTATTTCACATTATCTTGTGAGTTTCATTGGATTAACCTATTTTTTATACTTGTATTCTTACCCCTACTTATATATATATCATGTTTACATGTTTACATGATGGATTTAGTGAATGGTCTTAACATTACTAGCTCAAGGTGTGTTGATTTTTTAGAGTAAAATTTGCTACCTTAAGACTTGTTTTTTATTTTTGTATTCATTATTAGGGAAATTTTTCTTTGTTTTTTTATAAAATTATATGAATTTTGTTGGGATTATAGATTTTTTATTCATTAGAGTGGGTGATGATTGGTGGTTTGTTTATTTCTCTAGGTTTTATCAGGGTAATGCATCTTATATGTATGTTTTATACCCTCTATGTTAGACTCTGACCTATAGATTATTAGATGTGGGATTTGAGGGTATCTCTTGTCTTCACTACCATCCCAAGAGGAGTTCTAGTGGAGGTAGGTCATGATAATTTATGTTATACCTTTATTTTAACTACTATGATTATTTTTTTCTTTATTTATTTAAAAAATAACATGAACGAATAAAACCAATTGTGTTAGGGTTATGAATCAAAGTAGTATGATTCTTATACATGTTTCCTTTATTTCTTAAAATAATTGAATGCAATGAGTTATGTATTATTCGATTAAGATTATGAATACTTGATAAATTCTATTTCTTGAACATGGGTCAACCAAAATCATGAATTTGGGAGGAAACCTAACATGATTGGGATGAATTCATAATTTCTATTTTACATAAAATATTAAGGTCTTATTGTACCCTTGATGGGAGGGATTTTTCGTGAATCCCAAATCAATATTTTCTTATTTTCCTAAGAATGAATCATATTATGTGCCCTAGTGTTGATCTCTCAAGGAGGACACTCACAAAACATTATTTCTCTATTTTCACTATTTATAACTTAAAAATATACCGTAAATAAAAACCTAAAGTAGTAGGAGTTCTGAAAAATGAATATGATATACATGTGTGTGTGTGTTTGTGTGTAAATGAAATGAAAAAATAATATACAGGTCATATGATGTAACACCTCGAGCTTCCACGATACGCTTCTCATTCAATAATGCAATAACTTGCATTGTACGCAACTTCGAGTTCTAAAACACCGCGACTAATCAAAGTAGCCGTTATGAATAGTAATAAACACTTTTTAAAATAATAGAAATTTTATATTTCAAAATGGACTTCATTTTTGTATTCGTAATATCGAAATTATCCTAAGTTGAATTTTTTGTAACTTTCTGAGAACTTCTAATTTTTTTATGAATAGTGAAAAATACTTAAAAATAACTTTTTTAATCAAAATAATTTATAGTGATAAATTATACTGTTTAGTGGTTTTAAAGTATAATTAGAATATATTTTTACCATTTTATCCAATGATGGTCATTAGAATTAATTTAACATTGAAATTGGACATAAACAATTGTCAATCTTTTGATATAAATTGTTTCTTAAAAACACGCTATTTGTTGTAACAGCGGGAATTAATTATAAAATTAATTAATGCAACTTATATGTTTGGAATTTTGTAAAATAGACATCATTTTTGAATTCAGAATATCAATTATAGCTTAGGGTGAAATTTTGGCCTTATTCTGAAAAACTTCAATTTTTGATGAATAGTGAAACCACTAAGTGGTTGTTAAAAACTGATTTTTCGTTAAAATGAAATATTACCACTTCTGTGATTTTATTTTCAAAAATCTGACATACATGGTTTTCATTAAGAAGTAAAATGTGGTTCAATGAGATTAAAATAATTTTTTTGGTGAATAGTAACTTTTAAGTTCTTAATCGCGATTAGAGGTAATTAGTGTAGTTTAAGATACAAATAATGTTTTAATAATATGAGATGAGCATGACACTTGTCCTACTCCTATTTTATGAGTCATGGCCGACCAAGACAACCCATGGGTCAACTTGGGGACCCCATGGAGTCACTTTAGTTATAAAATGACATAAATACCTTTTATTTAATGTTAAAGTAAAAAATGACACAAACATAAAATGTTTAACTAAAACAATTTTTACATGGGGTTATACAAGTCATATTTTTGACTATAAATATTCATTAGAAATCTAAAAAGATTTCCTACATCATAGTATTTTTTTTATAATTTTTAGACATTAAATAAATTAAATTATTTATGACATCATGATGATGCAGCGATGACCTCATTATTTAACGATTTAAATAAAATGAGAAGATAATGTAAAATCCAAGGCTTACACTTGTCCAAAGACTATTGGATGGGTAGATTTCTAACCCTTATCACCTTAGCCTCGAATTATATAAGTGTGGGACCTTTAGAATCCTAAAATCATTGTGTAATAATGTAACATTTCAATCTTTCCAAAAGAGCCCCTCCTCTCCACTTATAAAAGGCCCCCACCTCTCCGACCTCATTTACACTTTCAAGCCATTTGACTTGGCCAAACTCTGCCCAAATAATCTCCCAACTTCCCCCTCTTACTCCTAGAAGCCTCACTTAGGTCATAACTCTTCCCAAGGAAGCCTTTGGCTCAAATCAAAAAGAGTTACCCGATTTTGAGGTAATGTCTTCTCTAGTGTTGTTTTGTTTTATTTTTCTTCTCCAACCCCCTAAACTCTTTTGATTAATTTCTTTTGTAACAACACCAGTATCTTCAATATACTAGGATGTTTTTATAAGAAGTATTCGAGCTACACTTACACACACCTACATCTAATGGTTAAAGAACATACGGTTTCTGTGGATGGCGAATTTCTGCCTCACGAAACGATGATTGTTCAACACTCATATAACACATTCAAAGGTGTCCATTGAGATGTAACTATATTTATATATGATATATAATATGTTTATGTTTTACTTATGCTTCTGTATTTCTCATTTATGGCATACTTTATGATTTCCATTATGGGTAAAACGCGATAATTTCATTTTAGGAAGTGCGGACTACCGCCCCCTCAAAGTGATTTGAATCGTTAATGCCATATGTGGGATATATAAAGGATGGAGTAAATGGTATTATACACTATATTATAATGGAAGTATATTATACATTTATATAATTATGAATTCATTCCATTAAATACGAAATAGAAATGAAATTAGCGTTCATGCATACGTACGGCTTACCGTCTCCATGAACGGTGCATTTCATTTCTTACCCCTAAATGTTACGTAATATTATAAATGAATGTATATACTGGATATATATGATATATATGAAATCTAAATCATGAATATAATTCTGGAGATAATGGATATTCTACCACATAAACAACTTGTAATTATAATAAATTTATTATTGACTCAAGTACCAAAGATCTACAAAACGACCGTTATTAACTTAAATAATTATATAATGTTCATATCATTGTAATAAGTGATATAATAAGGATAATGAAATTGAAAATGGTTCTTAATAAGGTATATATTAACTCTATTTTATTATTCAGGAGGTTAAAGAACGGTTGAGTCAAGTCAGACACGAGGTAAGGGAACTTCTTAACCCAACTTCCATTCTTTGGGTTAATCTCCTACTTTCAAATTATGTCATGATATTATTATGTCTTATTTTGTATTTTTACTCTCTTTATGTGTACCTAAAGTGAATACACATAATATATCTATTTTATTTTAAAAATTATCTTTGTAAGGACTTCGTCTCAATCTCCTTTCATTGAGGCATATTTGGTTTTATACACAAATTTCATTTATACGGTGTGTAAACCACTTTGAATTTTACGTTTATTCAAAAGGAATCTTTTTTATACGAAGTGTTTACTAAACGACAAAAGGGAATGTTTTTGTCGTACGTATGTGGCGACAATGACTTCTCCGCCGCCGTGACCACTATTTGAGTTTCGGCTTCCTCTACAAGCCATCACTTTTTTTTAATGAAAAATAAATACAAAGTTTTAACATTCTTTCATTTTTGTATTGAAAATGGTTTTGAAAGAATTTTTACTATATCAATGTGTTGTATTGATATCTTGTGATTGAAATGTGGAAATGTTATGTTTCCTTTATGCATGTTTTATGTGATACGATTATGTTATGGTTTATGATATGTTTAAACGTATTCATATGAGGAATGCATTGGACTTAATAAGTGACGGGTGGAGCCCGCTATAGCTCCTCGATGCATCGGCAGGTCTCTTGAGACAAACTAGTGTCTTGGCATGAGGCCTTGACAAAATCTTATTTGTGGTCTTGGCACGAGGCCTTAACTACGTGGTTATGATAGTCTGGCATTATGCATTCCATCATTATGAAAATGGTTACTGATATTGCATGTGATTATTCGACCAGTAGAATATCCATGTGAAGAAGTGAATGGCATTATCTCATTTTACTTTTGCCATATTATGTTGATGTTCAAGTTTAAAAGGATTTTGTTTTAGTTATACATTGCCTTAAATGTTAATTTTTATTTATGAAAGCTTCCGCAATATTGTTATCCTTACTGAGCATCTGAGCTCACCCCTTTCAATGTTTTAATATTTTCCAGGATGTGAAGAAGTATTTTATGAATGACCTGCAGGGATAGTCAGAAGAGGATATGAGTGTGGACTATGGAGACTTTGTTATTGTAGTTTTTCACTTTATGATGTAATGTAACGTTTACGAATGTATCTAGTGTTTCCAAGGCTACTAAACTAATCGGTCTTTCGAGACTTGATCTTTTGTGATCATGCCAATGTTACGAAGTAATGCACCGACTCTGGGTAGCTGGGGTCGGGGCGTTATAGTTGGTATCAGAGGCAGTTTAGTACTAACCTTGGAAGCTAGATTTAGATAAACTCTGATTAGAGCACATAGCCCGAAGATAGACTTTGAGGATTAGTATAGAAGAACTTCCTAAAATTTTGGTATTGTAGAGATGTTGTGAGTTTTCCGAGCAATACATCCCTGTCTGGATACGAGCAGGTAGAGGCGGCTCTGGCACAGATGTACCTAGGGGTAAAACCCGAAAACACCGCTTTGAGCTAGACTCGAACGGGAACTGGTGCACGACAACGGGCCTTGCTTCACTCTTGGTTACGACACTCCCGGGGGATATGCTTAGGATAATTCTCATTTTAATTACAAACCACTATGAAGAGTTATGAGTATATACTTCCTCAAAGAAAACATTTCTTTTTATGATTATGGATTATATCCATAAATAGTTCAATTTACGTAAAGTGTTTTACAAGTATGGAATTATGTATTTTGATTCATAAACTAATATAGTTTATGCCATTGTTTAGAAATGGAGCCTAGTGGAAGGAATGGAAACCGTATCAATGCACGCACTCCGTGTAGGGATTGCCCTCCTGCTCAAGATAATTATTGTGGAGCTGGAGATACAACTGGTGCTGATCAACTTATTACCATACTGGGACAACTCACTCAGGTTATGAATAATAACCTTACTCGTATGGAGCACCCTGATCCGCAACGTGGAGGATCAATGTTAGACCGCTTCATGAGGCAACAACCACCAACATTTAATGGGGGTACAAATCCATTAGTAGCTGAGCAATGGATAAACTCCTTAGAGAAAATATTCCATGCCTTGGGGAGTAGTGAAAGGGAAAAGGTTATCATGGCAGTTTACCGCCTCACTGGAGATGCCGATCAGTGGTGGTCGCTGATTCAAAACACAAAGGAAGATGATGACGTATCGAATATGGAATGGAGGGAGTTCAAAGAGCTTTTCTTAGAAAAATACTTTCCTCGTGACCATCGAGCAGATATGGAAAGGCAATTTCTGAGTCTGAGGCAGAAGGAGGATGAGAATGTCGCAAAGTATGAGGCTAACTTTACAAGGTTAGCGAGGCATGCTGCCGATTATATACGTAACCCAAGGAGTAAGATTGATCGTTTCTTTGATGGGTTAAAACCATTTCTCCGTCGAGCATTAGTATCACAATCCTTCTCATCATACGAAGATATTGTCTCGTGTGCTACCAAGACAGAAAAGGAATTCTCTAAGTCTTATGACAACAAAGTAAAGCAAGAGAAGAAGAGAACGGTGGAACAAGAGACAGATAAAGGGAAAAAGGGAAAGAAGGATTTTCCATTATGTGATAATTGTGGGAAGAATCACCCTGGTACTTGCCTAAAAGGAATGGGAGTTTGTTATAAATGTGGAGAAAAGGGTCACCAGGCTCGTGATTGCAAGGGAAAGAAAGAGGCTATCAAAGTTGAATGCTACAATTGTAGAGAAATGGGTCATTATGCAAATGAATGTCCTAAGCGTCAGGGAAACTTACCTCAGAAAAGGCCAAGGGATCAAGGACAATCTTATGATGTTACTACAGTTGAAGCAGAATAACTAATGTATTGGTGCTTTTGGACTCATGGATTATATTCTGGTTATTAGAATAATGTGATATATATATAAGGATTGTACTGCAGTACTTGTTGATTTCAGTAAGGTTTTAATATGATGAAGGTAATTATATTTTTAGTATGTGACAATAAGAGAAACTTTACATTGTTTGGGGAATCTGATAAATTGATTTTGGAATTAAGAGACCTTTTAGAGAAAGTCTGGACAGAGGTATTTTGGATAACTATAAAGGTTAGAGTGGATTAAGTTGATCTTTGGATAGTATTGTTTAAGGTTAAAAAATTTATGAAGATTATTTTTGGAATATTATGATACTATAGTTTTAGGAAAAGGACAACCTGCAGGGTGGGGCATAACCCGTCGCGTCGGACAAAGCTGCAGGAATCGAACCCACAATCATAGTGCAACATGCCTTTATTTCCTACCACTAGCCTACAGGAAGTCCCTGGTTATTACAAAATAATTTTACTAATCTAAATGGTATGTGTTAACATTTGGAACCTTATACAATTAGGATAAATAGAATATTTTTGAGTTCCGTTACCATTAGGAGTAAAAGTTGGGTTTGTGGTAAAAATTTATTAACGAATGAAAGTATACATAACAAGTATGTATATTCCCTTACGTTCTTAGTAAATATCCTAAATAAATTCCTCAACATAATAAAAGGTAACTTAAAACAAAAATGTTGTCGGTTAACTTTTCCAACTGGGGATTCAATGACCGTTTAACCAATCACAAGTTTGTGATTTTCTTGTGGTTAAACTTTCTCCTAATCCTGTTTTCTATAACTCTCCATCAGACCTTGATGGTTTGTTTCTCCTCCATATCCATATTTTCATAGAATCCTAGAATGGGCTATATCGGGTGACCTTTGTACTTATCTTGCTTTCTTTAATGTTATATATTTATTAACCTTATTTCCGATGTGGGTTTTCCTCAAAGGTATTTTCTCTTTTCAACCTTTTATTTTCAAAGAAAAATTTCAAATTGCGAGGACGCAATTTATTGAAGTAGGGGAGAATGTAACACCCCGAGCTTCCACGATACGCTTCTCATTCAATAATGCAATAACTTGCATTGTACACAACTTTGAGTTCTAAAACACCGCGACTAATCAAAGTAGCCGTTATGAATAGTAATAAACACTTTTTAAAATAATAGAAATTTTATATTTCAAAATGGACTTCATTTTTGTATTCGTAATATCGAAATTATCCTAAGTTGAATTTTTTGTAACTTTCTGAGAACTTCTAATTTTTTTATGAATAGTGAAAAATACTTAAAAACAACTTTTTTAATCAAAATAATTTATAGTGATAAATTATACTGTTTAGTGGTTTTAAAGTATAATTAGAATATATTTTTACCATTTTATCCAATGATGGTCATTAGAATTAATTTAACATTGAAATTGGACATAAACAATTGCCAATCTTTTGATATAAATTGTTTCTTAAAAACACGTTATTTGTTGTAACAGCGGGAATTAATTATAAAATTAATTAATGCAACTTATATGTTTGGAATTTTTTAAAATAGACATCATTTTTGAATTCGGAATATCAATTATAGCTTAGGGTGAAATTTTGGCCTTATTCTGAAAAACTTCAATTTTTGATGAATAGTGAAACCACTAAGTGGTTGTTAAAAACTGATTTTTCGTTAAAATGAAATATTACCACTTCTGTGATTTGATTTTCAAAAATCCGACATACATGGTTGTCATTAAGAAGTAAAATGTGGTTCAATGAGATTAAAATAATTTTTTTGGTGAATAGTAACTTTTAAGTTCTTAATCGTGATTAGAGGTAATTAGTGTAGTTTAAGATACAAATAATGTTTTAATAATATGAGATGAGCATGACACTTGTCCTACTCCTATTGGATGAGTCATGGCCGACCAAGACAACCCATGGGTCAACTTGGGGACCCCATGGAGCCACTTTAGTTATAAAATGACATAAATACCTTTTATTTAATGTTAAAGTAAAAAATGACACAAACATAAAATGTTTAACTAAAACAATTTTTACATGGGGTTATACAAGTCATATTTTTTACTATAAATATTCATTGGAAATTTCAAAATATTTCCTACATCATAGTATTTTTTTTATAATTTTTAGACATTAAATAAATTAAATTATTTATGACATCATGATGATGCAGCGATGACCGCATTATTTAACGATTTAAATAAAATGAGAAGATAATGTAAAATCCAAGGCTTACACTTGTCCAAAGCCTATTGTATGGGTATATTTCTAACCCTTATCACCTTATCCTCGAATTATATAAGTGTGGGACCTTTAGAATCCGAAAAGAATTGTGTAATAATGTAACATTTCAATCTTTCCAAAAGAGCCCCTCCTCTCCACTTATAAAAGGCCCCCACCTCTCCCACCTCATTTACACTTTCAAGCCATTTGGCTCGACCAACCTCTGCCCAAATACTCTCCCAACTTCCCCCTCTTACTCCTAGAAGCCTCACTTTGGGCATAACTCTTCCCAAGGAAGCCTTTGGCTCAAATCAAAAAGAGTTACCCGATTTTGAGGTAATGTCTTCTCTAGTGTTGTTTTGTTTTATTTTTCTTCTCCAACCCCCTAAACTCTTTTGATTCATTTCTTTTGTAACAACACCAGTATCCTCAATATACTAGGATGTTGTTATAAGAAGTATTCGAGCTACACTTACACACACCTACATCTAATGGTTAAAGAACATACGGTTTCTGTGGATGGCGAATTTCTTCCTCACGAAACGATGATTGTTCAACACTCATATAACACATTAAAAGGTGTCCATTGAGATGTAACTATATTTATATATGATATATAATATGTTTATGTTTTAATTATGCTTCTGTATTTCTCATTTATGGCATACTTTATGATTTCCATTATGGGTAAAACGCGATAATTTCATTTTAGGAAGTGCGGACTACCGCCCCCTCAAAGTGATTTGAATCGTTAATGCCATATGTGGGATGTATAAAGGATGGAGTAAATGGTATTATACACTATATTATAATGGAATTATATTATACATTTATATAATTATGAATTCATTCCATTAAATACGAAATAGAAATGAAATTAGCGTTCATGCGTACGTACGGCTTACCGTCTCCATGAACGGTGCATTTCATTTCTTACCCCTAAATGTTACGTAATATTATAAATGAATGTATATACTGGATATATATGATATATATGAAATCTAAATCATGAATATAATTTTGGAGATAATGGATATTCTACCACATAAACAACTTGTAATTATAATAAATTTATTATTGACTCAAGTACCAAAGATCTACAAAACGACCGTTATTAACTTAAATAATTATATAATGTTCATATCATTGTAATAAGTGATATAATAAGGATAATGAAATTGAAAATGGTTCTTAATAAGGTATATATTAACTCTAGTTTATTATTCAGGAGGTTAAAGAACGGTTGAGTCAAGTCAGACACGAGGTAAGGGAACTTCTTAACCCAACTTTCATTCTTTGGGTTAATCTCCTACTTTCAAATTATGTCATGATATTATTATGTCTTATTTTGTATTTTTACTTTCTTTATGTGTACCTAAAGTGAATACACATAATATATCTATTTTATTTTAAAAATTATCTTTGTAAGGACTTCGTCTCAATCTCCTTTCATTGAGGCATATTTGGTTTTATACACAAATTTCATTTATACGGTGTGTAAACCCCTTTGAATTTTATGTTTATTCAAAAGGAATCTTTTTTATACGAAGTGTTTACTAAACGACAAAAGGGAATGTTTTTGTCGTACGTATGCGGAGACAATGACTTCTCCGCCACCGTGACCACTATTTGAGTTTCGGCTTCCTCTACAAGCCATCACTTTTTTTTAATGAAAAATAAATACAAAGTTTTAACATTCTTTCATTTTTGTATTGAAAATGGTTTTGAAAGAATTTTTACTATATCAATGTGTTGTATTGATATCTTGTGATTGAAATGTGGAAATGTTATGTTTCCTTTATGCATGTTTTATGTGATACGATTATGTTATGGTTTATGATATGTTTAAACGTATTCATATGAGGAATGCATTGGACTTAATAAGTGACGGGTGGAGCCCGCTATAGCTCCTCGATGCATCGGCAGGTCTCTTGAGACAAACTAGTGTCTTGGCACGAGGCCTTGACAAAATCTTATTTGTGGTCTTGGCACGAGGCCTTGACTACGTGGTTATGATAGTCTGGCATTATGCATTCCATCATTATGAAAATGGTTATTGATATTGCATGTGATTATTCGACCAGTAGAATATCCATGTGAAGGAGTGAATGGCGTTATATCATTTTACTTTTGCCATATTATGTTGATGTTCAAGTTTAAAAGGCTTTTGTTTTAGTTATACATTGCCTTAAATGTTAATTTTTATTTCTGAAAGCTTCTGCAATATTGTTATCCTTACTGAGCATCTGAGCTCACCCCTTTCAATGTTTTAATATTTTCCAGGATGTGAAGAAGTATTTTATGAATGACCTGCAGGGATAGTCAGAAGAGGATATGAGTGTGGACTATGGAGACTTTGTTATTGTAGTTTTTCACTTTATGATGTAATGTAACGTTTACGAATGTATCTAGTGTTTCCAAGGCTACTAAACTAATCGGTCTTTCGAGACTTGATCTTTTGTGATCATGCCAATGTTACGAAGTAATGCACCGACTCTGGGTAGCTGGGGTCGGGGCGTTATAGTTGGTATCAGAGGCAGTTTAGTACTAACCTTGGAAGCTAGATTTAGATAAACTCTGATTAGAGCACATAGCCCGAAGATAGACTTTGAGGATTAGTATAGAAGAACTTCCTAAAATTTTGGTATTGTAGAGATGTTGTGAGTTTTCCGAGCAATACATCCCTCTCTGGATACGAGCAGGTAGAGGCGGCTCTGGCACAGATGTACCTAGGGGTAAAACCCGAAAACACCGCTTTGAGCTAGACTCAAACGGGAACTGGTGCACGACAACGGGCCTTGCTTCACTCTTGGTTACGACACTCCCGGGGGATATGCTTAGGATAATTCTCATTTTAATTACAAACCACTATGAAGGGTTATGAGTATATACTTCCTCAAAGAAAACATTTCTTTTTATGATTATGGATTATATCCATAAATAGTTCAATTTACGTAAAGTGTTTTACAAGTATGGAATTATGTATTTTGATTCATAAACTAATATAGTTTATGCCATTGTTTAGAAATGGCGCCTAGTGGAAGGAATGGAAACCGTATCAATGCACGCACTCCGTGTAGGGATTTCCCTCCTGCTCAAGATAATTATTGTGGAGCTGGAGATACAACTGGTGCTGATCAACTTATTACCATACTGGGACAACTCACTCAGGTTATGAATAATAACCTTACTCATATGGAGCACCCTGATCCGCAACGTGGAGGATCAATGTTAGACCGCTTCATGAGGCAACAACCACCAACATTTAATGGGGGTACAAATCCATTAGTAGCTGAGCAATGGATAAACTCCTTAGAGAAAATATTCCATGCCTTGGGGAGTAGTGAAAGGGAAAAGGTTATCATGGCAGTTTACCGCCTCACTGGAGATGCCGATCAGTGGTGGTCGCTGATTCAAAACACAAAGGAAGATGATGACGTATCGAATATGGAATGGAGGGAGTTCAAAGAGCTTTTCTTAGAAAAATACTTTCCTCGTGACCATCGAGCAGATATGGAAAGGCAATTTCTGAGTCTGAGGCAGAAGGAGGATGAGAATGTCGCAAAGTATGAGGCTAACTTTACAAGGTTAGCGAGGCATGCTGCCGATTATATACGTAACCCAAGGAGTAAGATTGATCGTTTCTTTGATGGGTTAAAACCATTTCTCCGTCGAGCATTAGTATCACAATCCTTCTCATCATACGAAGATATTGTCTCGTGTGCTACCAAGACAGAAAAGGAATTCTCTAAGTCTTATGACAACAAAGTAAAGCAAGAGAAGAAGAGAACGGTGGAACAAGAGACAGATAAAGGGAAAAAGGGAAAGAAGGATTTTCCATTATGTGATAATTGTGGGAAGAATCACCCTGGTACTTGCCTAAAAGGAATGGGAGTTTGTTATAAATGTGGAGAAAAGGGTCACCAGGCTCGTGATTGCAAGGGAAAGAAAGAGGCTATCAAAGTTGAATGCTACAATTGTAGAGAAATGGGTCATTATGCAAATGAATGTCCTAAGCGTCAGGGAAACTTACCTCAGAAAAGGCCAAGGGATCAAGGACAATCTTATGATGTTACTACAGTTGAAGCAGAATAACTAATGTATTGGTGCTTTTGGACTCATGGATTATATTCTGGTTATTAGAATAATGTGATATATATATAAGGATTGTACTGCAGTACTTGTTGATTTCAGTAAGGTTTTAATATGATGAAGGTAATTATATTTTTAGTATGTGACAATAAGAGAAACTTTACATTGTTTGGGGAATCTGATAAATTGATTTTGGAATTAAGAGACCTTTTAGAGAAAGTCTGGACAGAGGTATTTTGGATAACTATAAAGGTTAGAGTGGATTAAGTTGATCTTTGGATAGTATTGTTTAAGGTTAAAAAATTTATGAAGATTATTTTTGGAATATTATGATACTATAGTTTTAGGAAAAGGACAACCTGCAGGGTGGGGCATAACCCGTCGCGTCGGACAAAGCTGCAGGAATCGAACCCACAATCATAGTGCGACATGCCTTTATTTCCTACCACTAGCCTACAGGAAGTCCCTGGTTATTACAAAATAATTTTACTAATCTAAATGGTATGTGTTAACATTTGGAACCTTATACAATTAGGATAAATAGAATATTTTTGAGTTCCGTTACCATTAGGAGTAAAAGTTGGGTTTGTGGTAAAAATTTATTAACGAATGAAAGTATACATAACAAGTATGTATATTCCCTTACGTTCTTAGTAAATATCCTAAATAAATTCCTCAACATAATAAAAGGTAACTTAAAACAAAAATGTTGTCGGTTAACTTTTCCAACTGGGGATTCAATGACCATTTAACCAATCACAAGTTTGTGATTTTCTTGTGGTTAAACTTTCTCCTAATCCTGTTTTCTATAACTCTCCATCAGACCTTGATGGTTTGTTTCTCCTCCATATCCATATTTTCATAGAATCCTAGAATGGGCTATATCGGGTGACCTTTGTACTTATCTTGCTTTCTTTAATGTTATATATTTATTAACCTTATTTCCGATGTGGGTTTTCCTCAAAGGTATTTTCTCTTTTCAACCTTTTATTTTCAAAGAAAAATTTCAAATTGCGAGGACGCAATTTATTGAAGTAGGGGATAATGTAACACCCCGAGCTTCCACGATACGCTTCTCATTCAATAATGCAATAACTTGCATTGTACGCAACTTCGAGTTCTAAAACACCGCGACTAATCAAAGTAGCCGTTATGAATAGTAATAAACACTTTTTAAAATAATAGAAATTTTATATTTCAAAATGGACTTCATTTTTGTATTCGTAATATCGAAATTATCCTAAGTTGAATTTTTTGTAACTTTCTGAGAACTTCTAATTTTTTTATGAATAGTGAAAAATACTTAAAAACAACTTTTTTAATCAAAATAATTTATAGTGATAAATTATACTGTTTAGTGGTTTTAAAGTATAATTAGAATATATTTTTACCATTTTATCCAATGATGGTCATTAGAATTAATTTAACATTGAAATTGGACATAAACAATTGCCAATCTTTTGATATAAATTGTTTCTTAAAAACACGTTATTTGTTGTAACAGCGGGAATTAATTATAAAATTAATTAATGCAACTTATATGTTTGGAATTTTTTAAAATAGAAATCATTTTTGAATTCGGAATATCAATTATAGCTTAGGGTGAAATTTTGGCCTTATTCTGAAAAACTTCAATTTTTGATGAATAGTGAAACCACTAAGTGGTTGTTAAAAACTGATTTTTCGTTAAAATGAAATATTACCACTTCTGTGATTTGATTTTCAAAAATCCGACATACATGGTTTTCATTAAGAAGTAAAATGTGGTTCAATGAGATTAAAATAATTTTTTTGGTGAATAGTAACTTTTAAGTTCTTAATCGTGATTAGAGGTAATTAGTGTAGTTTAAGATACAAATAATGTTTTAATAATATGAGATGAGCATGACACTTGTCCTACTCCTATTGGATGAGTCATGGCCGACCAAGACAACCCATGGGTCAACTTGGGGACCCCATGGAGCCACTTTAGTTAGAAAATGACATAAATACCTTTTATTTAATGTTAAAGTAAAAAATGACACAAACATAAAATGTTTAACTAAAACAATTTTTACATGGGGTTATATAAGTCATATTTTTGACTATAAATATTCATTGGAAATCTCAAAAGATTTCCTACATCATAGTATTTTTTTTATAATTTTTAGACATTAAATAAATTAAATTATTTATGACATCATGATGATGCAGCGATGACCTCATTATTTAACGATTTAAATAAAATGAGAAGATAATGTAAAATCCAAGGCTTACACTTTTCCAAAGCCTATTGTATGGGTATATTTCTAACCCTTATCACCTTAGCCTCGAATTATATAAGTGTGGGACCTTTAGAATCCGAAAAGAATTGTGTAATAATGTAACATTTCAATCTTTCCAAAAGAGCCCCTCCTCTCCACTTATAAAAGGCCCCCACCTCTCCCACCTCATTTACACTATCAAGCCATTTGGCTCGGCCAACCTCTGCCCAAATACTCTCCCAACTTCCCCCTCTTACTCCTAGAAGCCTCACTTTGGGCATAACTCTTCCCAAGGAAGCCTTTGGCTCAAATCAAAAAGAGTTACCCGATTTTGAGGTAATGTCTTCTCTAGTGTTGTTTTGTTTTATTTTTCTTCTCCAACCCCATAAACTCTTTTGATTCATTTCTTTTGTAACAACACCAGTATCCTCAATATACTAGTATGTTGTTATAATAAGTATTCGAGCTACACTTACACAAACCTACATCTAATGGTTAAAGAACATACGGTTTCTGTGGATGGCGAATTTCTTCCTCACGAAACGATGATTGTTCAACACTCATATAACACATTCAAAGGTGTCCATTGAGATGTAACTATATTTATATATGATATATAATATGTTTATGTTTTACTTATGCTTCTGTATTTCTCATTTATGGCATACTTTATGATTTCCATTATGGGTAAAACGCGATAATTTCATTTTAGGAAGTGCGGACTACCGCCCCCTCAAAGTGATTTGAATCGTTAATGCCATATGTGGGATGTATAAAGGATGGAGTAAATGGTATTATACACTATATTATAATGGAATTATATTATACATTTATATAATTATGAATTCATTCCATTAAATACGAAATAGAAATGAAATTAGCGTTCATGCGTACGTACGGCTTACCGTCTCCATGAACGGTGCATTTCATTTCTTACCCCTAAATGTTACGTAATATTATAAATGAATGTATATACTGGATATATATGATATATATGAAATCTAAATCATGAATATAATTTTGGAGATAATGGATATTCTACCACATAAACAACTTGTAATTATAATAAATTTATTATTGACTCAAGTACCAAAGATCTACAAAACGACCGTTATTAACTTAAATAATTATATAATGTTCATATCATTGTAATAAGTGATATAATAAGGATAATGAAATTGAAAATGGTTCTTAATAAGGTATATATTAACTCTAGTTTATTATTCAGGAGGTTAAAGAACGGTTGAGTCAAGTCCGACACGAGGTAAGGGAACTTCTTAACCCAACTTCCATTCTTTGGGTTAATCTCCTACTTTCAAATTATGTCATGATATTATTATGTCTTATTTTGTATTTTTACTTTCTTTATGTGTACCTAAAGTGAATACACATAATATATCTATTTTATTTTAAAAATTATCTTTGTAAGGACTTCGTCTCAATCTCCTTTCATTGAGGCATATTTGGTTTTATACACAAATTTCATTTATACGGTGTGTAAACCCCTTTGAATTTTACGTTTATTCAAAAGGAATATTTTTTATACAAAGTGTTTACTAAACGACAAAAGGGAATGTTTTTGTCGTACGTATGCGGCGACAATGACTTCTCCGCCACCGTGACCACTATTTGAGTTTCGGCTTCCTCTACAAGCCATCACTTTTTTTTTAATGAAAAATAAATACAAAGTTTTAACATTCTTTCATTTTTGTATTGAAAATGGTTTTGAAAGAATTTTTACTATATCAATGTTTTGTATTGATATCTTGTGATTGAAATGTGGAAATGTTATTTTTCCTTTATGCATGTTTTATGTGATACAATTATGTTATGGTTTATGATATGTTTAAACGTATTCATATGAGGAATGCATTGGACTTAATAAGTGACGGGTGGAGCCCGCTATAGCTCCTCGATGCATCGGCAGGTCTCTTGAGACAAACTAGTGTCTTGGCACGAGGCCTTGACAAAATCTTATTTGTGGTCTTGGCACGAGGCCTTGACTACGTGGTTATGATAGTCTGGCATTATGCATTCCATCATTATGAAAATGGTTATTGATATTGCATGTGATTATTCGACCAGTAGAATATCCATGTGAAGAAGTGAATGGCATTATCTCATTTTACTTTTTCCATATTATGTTGATGTTCAAGTTTAAAAGGCTTTTGTTTTAGTTATACATTGCCTTAAATGTTAATTTTTATTTATGAAAGCTTCCGCAATATTGTTATCCTTACTGAGCATCTGAGCTCACCCCTTTCAATGTTTTAATATTTTCCAGGATGTGAAGAAGTATTTTATGAATGACCTACAGGGATAGTCAGAAGAGGATATGAGTGTGGACTATGGAGACTTTGTTATTGTAGTTTTTCACTTTATGATGTAATGTAACGTTTACGAATGTATCTAGTGTTTCCAAGGCTACTCAACTAATCGGTCTTTCGAGACTTGATCTTTTGTGATCATGCCAATGTTACGAAGTAATGCACCGACTCTGGGTAGCTGGGGTCGGGGCGTTATAGTTGGTATCAGAGGCAGTTTAGTACTAACCTTGGAAGCTAGATTTAGATAAACTCTGATTAGAGCACATAGCCCGAAGATAGACTTTGAGGATTAGTATAGAAGAACTTCCTAAAATTTTGGTATTGTAGAGATGTTGTGAGTTTTCCGAGCAATACATCCCTGTCTGGATACGATCAGGCAGAGGCGGCTCTGGCACAGATGTACCTAGGGGTAAAACCCGAAAACACCGCTTTGAGCTAGACTCGAACGGGAACTGGTGCACGACAACGGGCCTTGCTTCACTCTTGGTTACGACACTCCCGGGGGATATGCTTAGGATAATTCTCATTTTAATTACAAACCACTATGAAGGGTTATGAGTATATACTTCCTCAAAGAAAACATTTCTTTTTATGATTATGTATTATATCCATAAATAGTTCAATTTACGTAAAGTGTTTTACAAGTATGGAATTATGTATTTTGATTCATAAACTAATATAGTTTATGCCATTGTTTAGAAATGGCGCCTAGTGGAAGGAATGGAAACCGTATCAATGCATGCACTCCGTGTAGGGATTGCCCTCCTGCTCAAGATAATTATTGTGGAGCTGGAGATACAACTGGTGCTGATCAACTTATTACCATACTGGGACAACTCACTCAGGTTATGAATAATAACCTTACTCATATGGAGCACCCTGATCCGCAACGTGGAGGATCAATGTTAGACCGCTTCATGAGGCAACAACCACAAACATTTAATGGGGGTAAAAATCCATTAGTAGCTGAGCAATGGATAAACTCCTTAGAGAAAATATTCCACGCCTTGGGGAGTAGTGAAAGGGAAAAGGTTATCATGGCAGTTTACCGCCTCACTGGAGATGCCGATCAGTGGTGGTCGCTGATTCAAAACACAAAGGAAGATGATGACGTATCGAATATGGAATGTAGGGAGTTCAAAGAGCTTTTCTTAGAAAAATACTTTCCTCGTGACCATCAAGCAGATATGGAAAGGAAATTTCTGAGTCTGAGGCAGAAGGAGGATGAGAATGTCGCAAAGTATGAGGCTAACTTTACAAGGTTAGCGAGGCATGCTGCCGATTATATACGTAACCCAAGGAGTAAGATTGATCATTTCTTTGATGGGTTAAAACCATTTCTCCGTCGAGCATTAGTATCACAATCCTTCTCATCATACGAAGATATTGTCTCGTGTGCTACCAAGACAGAAAAGGAATTCTCTAAGTCTTATGACAACAAAGTAAAGCAAGAGAAGAAGAGAACGGTGGAACAAGAGACAGATAAAGGGAAAAAGGGAAAGAAGGATTTTCCATTATGTGATAATTGTGGGAAGAATCACCCTGGTACTTGCCTAAAAGGAATGGGAGTTTGTTATAAATGTGGAGAAAAGGGTCACCAGGCTCGTGATTGCAAGGGAAAGAAAGAGGCTATCAAAGTTGAATGCTACAATTGTAGAGAAATGGGTCATTATGCAAATGAATGTCCTAAGCGTCAGGGAAACTTACCTCAGAAAAGGCCAAGGGATCAAGGACAATCTTATGATGTTACTACAGTTGAAGCAGAATAACTAATGTATTGGTGCTTTTGGACTCATGGATTATATTCTGGTTATTAGAATAATGTGATATATATATAAGGATTGTACTGCAGTACTTGTTGATTTCAGTAAGGTTTTAATATGATGAAGGTAATTATATTTTTAGTATGTGACAATAAGAGAAACTTTACATTGTTTGGGGAATCTGATAAATTGATTTTGGAATTAAGACACCTTTTAGAGAAAGTATGGACAGAGGTATTTTGGATAACTATAAAGGTTAGAGTGGATTAAGTTGATCTTTGGATAGTATTGTTTAAGGTTAAAAAATTTATGAAGATTATTTTTGGAATATTATGATACTATAGTTTTAGGAAAAGGACAACCTGCAGGGTGGGGCATAACCCGTCGCGTCAGACAAAGCTGCAGGAATCGAACCCACAATCATAGTGCGACATGCCTTTATTTCCTACCACTAGCCTACAGGAAGTCCCTGGTTATTACAAAATAATTTTACTAATCTAAATGGTATGTGTTAACATTTCGAACCGTATACAATTAGGATAAATAGAATATTTTTGAGTTCCGTTACCATTAGGAGTAAAAGTTGGGTTTGTGGTAAAAATTTATTAAAGAATGAAAGTATACATAACAAGTATGTATATTCCCTTACGTTCTTAGTAAATCTCCTAAATAAATTCCTCAACATAATAAAAGGTAACTTAAAACAAAAATGTTGTCGCTTAACTTTTCCAACTGGGGATTCAATGACCGTTTAACCAATCACAAGTTTGTGATTTTCTTGTGGTTAAACTTTCTCCTAATCCTGTTTTCTATAACTATCCATCATACCTTGATGGTTTGTTTCTCCTCCATATCCATATTTTCATAGAATCCTAGAATGGGCTATATCGGGTGACCTTTGTACTTATCTTGCTTTCTTTAATGTTATATATTTATTAACCTTATTTCCGATGTGGGTTTTCCTGAAAGGTATTTTCTCTTTTCAACCTTTTATTTTCAAAGAAAATTTTCAAATTGTGAGGACCCAATTTATTGAAGTAGGGGAGAATGTAACACCCCGAGCTTCCACAATACGCTTCTCATTCAATAATGCAATAACTTGCATTGTACGCAACTTCGAGTTCTAAAACACCGCGACTAATCAAAGTAGCCGTTATGAATAGTAATAAACACTTTTTAAAATAATAGAAATTTTATATTTCAAAATGGACTTCATTTTTGTATTCGTAATATCGAAATTATCCTAAGTTGAATTTTTTGTAACTTTCTGAGAACTTCTAATTTTTTTATGAATAGTGAAAAATACTTAAAAACAACTTTTTTAATCAAAATAATTTATAGTGATAAATTATACTGTTTAGTGGTTTTAAGGTATAATTAGAATATATTTTTACCATTTTATCCAATGATGGTCATTAGAATTAATTTAACATTTAAATTGGACATAAACAATTGCCAATCTTTTGATATAAATTGTTTCTTAAAAACACGTTATTTGTTGTAACAGCGGGAATTAATTATAAAATTAATTAATGCAACTTATATGTTTGGAATTTTGTAAAATATACATCATTTTTGAATTCGGAATATCAATTATAGCTTAGGGTGAAATTTTGGCCTTATTCTGAAAAACTTCAATTTTTGATGAATAGTGAAACCACTAAGTTGTTGTTAAAAACTGATTTTTCGTTAAAATGAAATATTACCACTTCTGTGATTTGATTTTCAAAAATCCGACATACATGGTTGTCATTAAGAAGTAAAATGTGGTTCAATGAGATTAAAATAATTTTTTTGGTGAATAGTAACTTTTAAGTTCTTAATCGTGATTAGAGGTAATTAGTGTAGTTTAAGATACAAATAATGTTTTAATAATATGAGATGAGCATGACACTTGTCCTACTCCTATTGGATGAGTCATGGCCGACCAAGACAACCCATGGGTCAACTTGGGGACCCCATGGAGCCACTTTAGTTAGAAAATGACATAAATACCTTTTATTTAATGTTAAAGTAAAAAATGACACAAACATAAAATGTTTAACTAAAACAATTTTTACATGGGGTTATACAAGTCATATTTTTTACTATAAATATTCATTGGAAATCTCAAAAGATTTCCTACATCATAGTATTTTTTTTATAATTTTTAGACATTAAATAAATTAAATTATTTATGACATCATGATGATGCAGCGATGACCTCATTATTTAACGATTTAAATAAAATGAGAAGATAATGTAAAATCCAAGGCTTACACTTGTCCAAAGCCTATTGGATGGGTAGATTTCTAACCCTTATTACCTTAGCCTCGAATTATATAAGTGTTGGACCTTTAGAATCCGAAAAGCATTGTGTAATAATGTAACATTTCAATCTTTCCAAAAGAGCCCCTCCTCTCCACTTATAAAAGGCCCCCACCTCTCCCACCTCATTTACACTTTCAAGCCATTTGGCTCGGCCAAACTCTGCCCAAATACTCTACCAACTTCCCTCTCTTACTCCTAGAAGCCTCACTTTGGGCAGAACTCTTCCCAAGGAAGCCTTTGGCTCAAATCAAAAAGAGTTACCCGATTTTGAGGTAATGTCTTCTCTAGTGTTGTTTTGTTTTATTTTTCTTCTCCAACCCCCTAAACTCTTTTTATTCATTTATTTTGTAACAACAAAAGTATCCTCAATATACTAGGATGTTTTTATAATAAGGATTAAAGCTACACTTATACACACCTACATCTAATGGTTAAAGAACATACGGTTTCTGTGGATGGCGAATTTCTGACTCACGAAACGATGATTGTTCAACACTCATATAACACCTTCAAAGGTGGCCATTGAGATGTCACTATATTTATATATGATATATAATATGTTTATGTTTTACTTATGCTTCTGTATTTCTCATTTATGGCATACTTTATGATTTCCATTATGGGTAAAATGCGATAATTTCATTTTAGGAAGTGCGGACTACCGCCCCCTCAAAGTGATTTGAATCATTAATGCCATATGTGGGATGTATAAAGGATGGAGTAAATGGTATTATACACTATATTATAATGGAATTATATTATACATTTATATAATTATGAATTCATTCCATTAAATACGAAATAGAAATGAAAGTAGCGTTCATGCGTACGTACGGCTTACCGTCTCCATTAACGGTGCATTTCATTTCTTACCCCTAAATGTTACGTAATATTATAAATGAATGTATATACTGGATATATATGATATATATGAAATCTAAATCATGAATATAATTCTGGAGATAATGGATATTCTACCACATAAACAACTTGTAATTATAAGAAATTTATTATTGACTCAAGTACCAAAGATCTACAAAACGACCGTTATTAACTTAAATAATTACATAATGTTCATATCATTGTAATAAGTGATATAATAAGGATAATGAAATTGAAAATGGTTCTTAATAAGTTATATATTAACTCTAGTTTATTATTCAGGAGGTTAAAGAACGGTTGAGTCAAGTCAGACAAGAGGTAAGGGAACTTCTTAACCCAACTTCCATTCTTTGGGTTAATCTCCTACTTTCAAATTATGTCATGATATTATTATGTCTTATTTTGTATTTTTACTTTCTTTATGTGTACCTAAAGTGAATACACATAATATATCTATTTTATTTTAAAAATTATCTTTGTAAGGACTTCGTCTCAATCTCCTTTCATTGAGGCATATTTGGTTTTATACACAAATTTCATTTATACGGTGTGTAAACCCCTTTGAATTTTACGTTTATTCAAAAGGAATCTTTTTTATACGAAGTGTTTACTAAATGACAAAAGGGAATGTTTTTGTCGTACGTATGCGGCGACAATGACTTCTCCGCCGCCGTGACCACTATTTGAGTTTCGGCTTCCTCTACAAGCCATCACTTTTTTTTAATGAAAAATAAATACAAAGTTTTAACATTCTTTCATTTTGGTATTGAAAATGGTTTTTAAAGAATTTTTACTATATCAATGTGTTGTATTTATATCTTGTGATTGAAATGTAGAAATGTTATGTTTCCTTTATGCATGTTTTATGTGATACGATTATGTTATGGTTTATGATATGTTTAAACGTATTCATATGAGGAATGCATTGGACTTAATAAGTGACGGGTGGAGCCCGCTATAGCTCCTCGATGCATCGGCAGGTCTCTTGAGACAAACTAGTGTCTTGGCACGAGGCCTTGACAAAATCTTATTTGTGGTCTTGGCACGAGGCCTTGACTACGTGGTTATGATAGTCTGGCATTATGCATTCCATCATTATGAAAATGGTTATTGATATTACATGTGATTATTCGACCAGTAGAATATCCATGTGAAGAAGTGAATGGAATTATCTCATTTTACTTTTGCCATATTATGTTGATGTTCAAGTTTAAAAGGCTTTTTTTTAGTTATACATTTCCTTAAATGTTAATGTTTATTTATGAAAGCTTCCGCAATATTGTTATCCTTACTGAGCATCTGAGCTCACCCCTTTCAATGTTTTAATATTTTCCAGGATGTGAAGAAGTATTTTATGAATGACCTGCAGGGATAGTCAGAAGAGGATATGAGTGTGGACTATGGAGACTTTGTTATTGTAGTTTTTCACTTTATGATGTAATGTAACGTTTACGAATGTATCGAGTGTTTCCAAGGCTACTAAACTAATCGGTCTTTCGAGACTTGATCTTTTGTGATCATGCCAATGTTACGAAGTAATGCACCGACTCTGGGTAGCTGGGGTCGGGGCGTTATATATGAAATTAGTAAAAAAGAAATAAATAATATAAAGGTTGTTGTTCTTGGGAGTTCACAGTGATTATAATAATTATTCTTTAAAATATTCTCAATATTTCATCCAATGTTGAGATAAATAACTATCACTCAACACCCTCCTTATTTGAATTGTTATTATCCCACATAGATACCTCTAAATATGGTATAATAGTCTTCCACGTCAATACTTAAGTCAAACTCTACCATTTGAATAACTTAAATATTGAAGGGAAGGAATATTGATGAACAAGGAAGAAGAATACAATAGTAGGGAAAATAGGTTGACTAATCACTATAATTGATTTAACCATAATTAAAATTATCATAATAGAATTATGAGAATTTTAAATCATAAAAAAAACAAACAAACATTACTCCCTCTCTTTGAATAACAGCCAAAGTTAGTTCTCTATTTTCATGGTTATGAGATTCATGAAGGGAGAAAATAAAAGATAAAAACAAGAGAGAATAAGAAGTTAAAGTAAGAAAAATAATGTATAAAAATGTATAAGTGTACTACAATAGAAACACTTTCCCTTCATACTAAAAATATCTAAGTCCTTTGAATGGAAGTAAAGTTATAAATTTATAAGGAAGTGGTGAAGCATATTTCCCTCTAATTTTGTGTTCCAAAAGTTAGCATGTGTTTTGACCATTGAATGGCTGAATATTGGAAAGTTATCTTCTATGAAGATTTTTACCTAAGTCTTTATAATTATCCAAATAAATTTATTATTCTTTGGATATGTGTAAAAAAGTTATAACTAAATTACTAGAGAAAAATTTAGTGGCTTGAAAGACTATTTGAATTCACATGCTCCAATTTCCCATGCATTTATGGACTTGAAAACATCTGAATTTAGAGAATATATAGTTAATAAAAATGTTTCTTGATTTATTATGTATCTTAATGTAAACTTTAAGCTCATTCAGACTAATATGCTTTGATATATGATCTCATCATCAAAAATAATCAAAACTATGCATAGATTTTAAGGCCCCAATTTCATACTTCATTTGGGTCATCTATGGTTGGACTCAGATTTAGTTTGTGTTAAATGAAATATATCCTAATAATAATGTAAAACTAAAAAATGGATTTCCCAATTTGTATTAGTTTAGAAAATGTTATGGCCAAAATACCAAACTAAATAAAAATAAAAAATTAATACATTTTCAAAATAAAGCCCAAATTATTCCTAAAATTTAAAAATGTGACAATTACCCTTAAAATGATAAATTGGTTGGATTAAAAAATAAAATTATGAATAAAATATATGAAAATATTATCTTCTTCAGTCCCTCACACTTAAACATGTCATTCTTGGATAGTCATCAAATATCTGAATCAAAATTCCCACCAAAATCAATAGTGAGAAATTTTCTAAGATCTTTTCCAAAATAAATTTTCATCATGTCTCATATATGAAAAAAAATCCCTTTAATTTTCATTTCTCACATTTAAATTCATTTAACCTCAAAAATAAATCCATGGTCTAATCACAAATTACCTCATATTAAAGTTCATGTCACTCTTGAATCAAGAGAAATTTAATCTGGAGTTATACTCATACTTGGAAAATTCATGTGTCACCATAGTCTTGTAAAAATTATTATCTATACACACCATGAGACATAAAAAAATTCAATCATGAGGAATTTTTAAGGTGATTTTGGGGGATAGGGTTTGATGGGTAAAAATATTTAAAAATGTAATTCTAAAAAGAGTAGGTTGAATGCTTAATTATAATGCATGAATATTAAAGTGAAATCAAAGGAATTTCCTTACTCAATTAAAATTACAATATGTCCACCACATACCCTTTTTTTGAAATTATTCATGATTAAAACAATGAATATAATAAATTATTTCAACCTAACTCTCCTTTTTTACTTTTCTTTTTTTTTTCTTTTTTTTTCTTTCTTTTTTTTATGGAGGATGAGATGAAAATTGAATAAAATGAATGAGTGAAAATTGACGACCTTGATTTTTTAAAGGAACACAAGTCATAAAATTAAGGACAATAAATAATTCAATATAATCTCCATTTTTTCTATTTTTCTATTTTTTTCTTTTTCTGTAGAACAAGATGATATGAGCGAAGTATAATGAATAATGATCGATGCCTATTTATAAAATTCTTAAAAAAACGACACACACCTCACAAAACCAACATTGAGTGTATTCCTAAATAACACACATGAAAGGCCCTTCCCTCACACACATACTTGAAATATCCATGCATAAATATTAAAAGTGGGGGTGGGTAAGGAAAAATAGTCTTGTAATATGGCATAAACCTGTAAGGAAATTCATAGCTTCTAAGATCCAAATAGGGGTATATTTAAATGGTAGGCCTCAATTTAAAATTTTGGATATCCAAATAAATAACTCAATCACATTAAAAACATTTTATAAACTCCAAATCTTTGAATGAGAAGCAA